>ML685835.1:1605286-1637190 GCA_007922175.1 Pelusios castaneus
CCTGCAGCCCCCTAGCTCAGCCCCAGGGCTTTGGGAGGTGGCGGGAGCCCCTGTCGCCCCCCAGGGCTGAGTGGGACAGGGGCCCACCATGCACTGCTCTTGTATCGCAAAGGGGCGTTCACACAGTGAACGCTCCTTTGCGATATAAGCAGCAGGTGTGTACACACCAAAGCGCTATATTTATAGCGCTTTCCTTGTCCCGCAATAGCTTTTGTTGCGGGACAAGTTTGTAGTGTGTACATAGCCTAAGTTTTGGCATGAAACTCAGGTTATCAGTCATACCAGACTCACCCAAGGACAAGGGTACTGTGAACAATCAGTAAGGCAGTGGCCAGCTGCCTATTGAGAAATTCTGGCCTAGATGGGAACAATACATTTCTGACTAACTGTAAGGACCCTCTTCTCCATCCCATTCTCCCTCCCCACCCTAAATGTAGCCATAGGGCCTTTAATGTAATTAAAGTGTCTCTGCATCGGTCATTATCACCTCTGTCCTCTCTGGGTGGAACAAGTCTGTACTTGGAAGTAAACAGGTAAAGAATTCCAAGTGGATTATGTAACTGACAAAGAAGCATATATATTTGACTACTGTAACACCACCAATTTGAAGCTGTCCTGTCAGTCTTCCCGGTATCGTGAATAAACCTCTTCAGTATTATCTATGCTGCCTGATTCTTGGGGAAAGAATCTTTCTGGCTTAACACCACTGTGTTACATCTTTCTCAGGCTATGTACACACGATCAGATTAAAGCTCAACATGGCAATCGCGGTACAAAAAACACGTGACCTTTATTGCGGGAGAGCGCGTACGCGTGTCGCTCCTTGCAACGCAACAGAATTCTTTGCAATATCGTGGTGTAGCGCAATGAATTCTGGGCACCTATCCCACAGTTCAATTTTCCCTCAATCTGCGCTTGGAATCCTGGGATGAAGGAAAGGAACGCAAAGCGCCATGGGTAAACTCTCAGTTTCCCATGGTGCACTGTGTTCCCCTTCGTCTTCCTCATTGCCAATAGCAACTCATGCCTATCTTCAACAGTGCAGTGACGCACTACTTGCGAGCAATCACAACTGCGACAACATAGATCCTGCTCTAATCTCCACTGTCACCTTCAGCATTCTAAATACATCTCAGCTGGTTGCTCAGTATGCAGTGAGCTCCGAATCAAACGAGGATGCCGAGGAGCAGGGGCTGATCGATGCCCTGCAGAGCAACAGCACCGCATTGCTCAGCTCCTTCATCGATCATCTGCACACGGTGCAACGCTGTTTCTGGTCGCGAGAGACGAGCACCGGGTGGTGGGATCACATTGTTATGCAGCTGTGGGATGACGAGCAGTGGGTACAGAACTTTTGAATGCGGAAAGCAACCTTTCTGGAACTGTGTTCAGAGTTGGCCCCTGCCCTGCGACGGAAAGACACCAACATGAGGTCAGCCCTAACTGTGGAGAAGCGTGTTGCGATTGCTGTCTGGAAGATGGCGACTCCTGACTGCTATCGGTCGGTTGCAAACCAGTTTGGAATCGGGAGGTCCACCGTCAGATTAGCCCTTTCACAAGTCTGCTGAGCCATCAATCACGTTCTGCTATGGAGGACGGTGACGTTGGGCAATGTTCGTGAGATTGTGGACGGCATTGCTGCCATGGGATTCCCTAACTGTGGGGGAGCCATAGATGGCGCACACATCCCGATTTTGGCTCCAGACCATCTCGCAACTGAGTACATAAACAGGAAGGGCTACTTCTCCACTACGCTGCAAGCACTCGTGGATCACAAGGGGTGTTTTACGGACATCAATGCTGGGTGGTCGGAAAAGGTGCATGATGCCCGCATTTTCAGAAACACTGGACTGTACCGGAAGCTGCAAGGGGGTACCTTTTTCCCTGATCAAAAAATTACTGTGGGGGATGTGGAGATGCCCATAGTCATCCTTGGAGACCCGGCATACCCACTGATGCTGTGACTCATGAAGCCGTACACCGGGAACCTGGATTGCAGCAAGGAGCGGTTCAATTACTAATTGAGCCGCTGCAGAATGACTGTGGCATGTGCCTTCGGCTGCTTAAAAGGGCACTGGCGCTGTTTGTATGGGAGGCTGGACTTGGACGAGGACAACATCCCTGCTGTAATTGCGGCGTGCTGTGTCCTTCATCACATTTGTGAAAATAGGGTAGAAAAGTTTTCCCCGGGGTGGGCTATGGAGGCACAGCGCCTCGAGGAAGCATACAAACAGCCAGCCACTAGGAGTATTAGGGGGGCCAAATGAGGTGCTGCTCGCATAAGGGAGGCACTCAGGGAGCATTTCAATGATGCCCTCCCGTAGTTCACTTCAAGGACACATCAAGTGCACCTTATGAGATTTACACTGAGTACAAATGAAGCCACTCTTCAAATTTTCTGTTACTGTTTTTATTAAAAGATAAAGGGGGGGGGGAGGATGGTGGTGGTTTGGGGGTTTTGGAGGGGTTACATGTGGGTGTAGCTCGGGTCTCTAAAAAGTAGCTCTGTGAGGGACTGGATGTTGCACTATACCGGGGGATGGGTGGCCTTCAAATAAATGCTTTGAAGGACTATGGGGTGTGGGAGGCAGACACAGCTGAACTGTCTGGAGTGGAGCCCGTACATTAATCGCCTGGGTCTGCAAAGCAATCATGCTCTTGAGCAGTTATGTTTGCTCCTTCATGATGCTTATTAGTTCGTCACTGTGTTTTTGCTTTCTCTGTTGGGATTCTTCTCTCCAGGCTCGATTCTCCCTCGCAGATGCCTCTGTTGTTTTCATCAGCTCCTGAAACATATCCTTCCTGTTTCTTCTAGCACGCCGCCGAATGTTTCTCATGCGGTCAGCTGGGGTAGACACCGGCCTTGTGAAGGTCGAATCTAATAAAAATAATAATAATAAAGCTGTTGTTAACACATAGCTTAAATAACCAATGTAACCTTACAGTAGCACATTCCACTGGAACGTACAAGGCACTCAACATCCTATGCTTTGCTGAAGCGGAAAAGGTACGTCCTAAGAGAAAGCTTACTGGGGGCTAACATTCTGCACAGGGCACACAGATGGAACCCAATATCTCTCTCCCCAGAGTGCCCCTGCCAGCTAGAATACATATCCTACATGCCACCGGATGCCAGCCGGGACCATATGCTGCTGCCTTGTGTGCTGCTATGGTTCCTAGTGCTGTGCTTTGCAGCTGGCGAGGCCGAGTATCGTTATACGGGAGCGTAGACACATACGCTATCCCATCTAACCTGAGTAAGAGGCTCCGGCGGTACATCGAGGAAACCTTTAGTGACCTAAATACAGATGATTTTTTGACAATCACTGCTTGTGTTGATGCACTGCTAATGAATGCATAGTAAAGAGCGTGCACAGCAGGGACCGAGACAGCAAGCACCCCCGCCCCGGACAATGATTTTTTAGCGGGAGCCATAGCTGCACGGAAGAGAAACTTACCTGAACCCCCCTCTGCCGCATCAGAGGACACGCTGCAATTCATGTCTTGGGTGGACGTCTCAGGAGGGGTGCAGAAGAGCTCCTGGCTACACGCTGTTGCGCTTTCCTCCAGGTCATCCTCCATCTCCTCCTCCTCATCAATCACGTCCTCATCCTGCTCGGCTCTGGCATTCAGTGGAGGGGGGGGGCGATGTGTCCACAGGACTCTTTGCAGTGGTTGTGGGGTCCCCACTGAGGATGGCTTCGATCTCCTTGTAGTACCTGCGTGTAGCAGGCGCTGATCCCGAACGGCGGTTTGCCTCCTTCGCTCGGTGATACGTTATTCTTAGCTCCTTCACCTTTATCTGCACTGCACAGTGTCTCTCTCATGACCTCTCTCGGACATGGCCTGAGAAATTATGCCATATGTATCGAAATTTTGCCTGCTGCCACGTAGCTGCGCCTGCACAGCAGACTCTCCCCAGATGCTGATCAGGTCCAGCACCTCTGCCGTACTCCAAATGGGTGCGCATCTTCCACAATGGGCCGCCATTGCTAGGTAAGATCGGAGCTGCACTACACTCCATGAGGAAGAGAAGAGGAAGTGAAACAGACGAGAAATTCGAAAATCCCAGGAATCGAAACAGAGTGGGGACTGTTTCGTCACAGCCACACAGCGGGTGGGGGGAAGACCAGAGAGGATGACTTTGGAATGCTGGGACACTTCTGGAGGCCAATCATTGCGCGGTAAGCGTACACAAGAGTGGAAAGGCGCAACAGCTCTTCCGCGTTAACTGCTACCACTCTCGTCGAGGTGGTTTTTGTATTGCGCTACAACTGAGCTGTTGACGCGCAAGAGCCCTATTGCACGTGTGTACGCTGTTGCTGTTATTACGTGGAAATGACTCTTAATGCGCGATAAAGTGATCGTGTGTACATGGCCTCACTTCCTCTTTTACTCTGTCCCTGCCTCAGGGCATTCACAACCTGTTTTTGTCTTTTACAGTGCTGTAAATCAGAAATAATGCTGAAATAGGTCATGGAATTAAACTAGTAAAAAAGAGTCATAAATGAGCAGGCCCTCAGGGACTCTGTCTAGTCTTTGCTGCTGGATTTTGGGGCCATATTTTTTAAATGGCCTATAATGCTTCAGGTGTAAATTTTTCGGCTGCACTTTTACATATGCAAAACCTCAGTTGTCTGCATGCCAGCTGCATTAGCAAATCCAAGAGAGGTCATTAGATTTCTATTGCAATTATGCATTTTGTATATAGAAAAATGCCCTGTTCTAAAATGTCCTGGAAAGAAAATGGTCAAATTACACTCAAATGGGTAGAAAAAATACAAGATCCACCAAGTAAACAATGCACAGAAATTATGTTCACATTTGGGTCTTTGACAGGGCAACTTGTAGCATCCTAGTCACAGAGGTTGCTACATGCTTGGGAAGGCTGCAGGTTTAATTGCAGTCAATTAACCAGTTTCTGTTGTGGATTACTGACATTTGAGTGGCAAGGGTAATAAAGCAATTTGCTCAGTAATTGGGAGGATGTATATCTGAGAGGAACGGGAAGTACAGGGAAGCTCAGAGGGTGAGTTTGGGCAGGGAAATCTGCTGTATACTTGTGGGTACATTGTTATAGTTTGAAAATGAAGGTGAAATGCATATGTAGTGAAAGGGAAACAGCTTTTGTGTATTTGTGGCTGGGTGACCATAAGAACAGGGAGGTCAAGGTACTCACAGGATAGATGAAGGGATGCCCCCAATCTTTCTGTGGGAAATTTAAGTATTGTTTATGGAAGAGAAGAAATGAGAATTCATCTTGTGCACCATATCTTTCCTTCCAAAAGCAGTGCAAAAGTCACCCAAAGCATTGATGTGTTCTGTATCTCTGCTGTCTGAGTATGTGATAATTTGTGATGGTCCTATGGGCAGGGCTGTCTAATTGGCCTGGGGGGGTCCCCCACCCCACCGGGCCGGCCACTCTGCCCCCGGGACCGCGGCAAACGGAGGCCCTGCCACCAGCTGGAGTTGGCCCTGGGGGAGCCGGCTGTGGCCGGGGACCCCAGCAGCCCCATGCCAGGCTGCACTTTGGCCGGCCTCTAGGCTGGCCCTCCTCACCCCCAGATGGAAGCAGCAGGCCCAGGGGCAGGCTCCCGGCGGCGACATGGCCTCAGATCCCCGGAGCTGGCCCCAGCCAGGACCTCAGGCTGCTGCCATTGGCGCCCCAGCCGGGGAGTGGGACCTGAGGCCGCAGTCGAGAGCTGTCCAGCCGAGGCCCTGCCACCAGCTGGGGTGCTGGCGGCGGTGCCTGGAGACCCAGCTGGGGCCAGCATTGGGCCTGGCCGGCCATGTGAGGCTGGGCCCTGCTCAACTGCCCCGCCTCTGGGCCAGCCTGCTCCGCCCTGGGGGCGGGCCGAGCCAGCCCAGAGCCAGAGGCTGGGGGAAGACTCCTGCCTCCCTCTGCCTTTGGCTCACTGCCAAAGGCAGCGGAGGCAGGATGAAGCATGGCCGTGGGGGTCAGCCACATAGCCATGGGGCCCGGGGCGATCACCTTGTTCGCCTTCCCAAAGGACGGCCCTGCCTATGGGTCACTAGCCCTGAGGGACAGAGCAATTTCATGCCAAATGTGCATGGAAAAAAAAAAAACTAGGTAAGTTCAGGGAGGATAGGTCCATGAAAAGCTATGTACTGGGATAGGCAGGTATTGCTGTTTGCCAGCAGCTGAGAGTGGCTAATGAGATGATCACTTGGTGATTATCTGTTCTATTCCTTCCCTCTGAAGCACTGGTGTTGACCACTGTCAGAATACAGGATACTGGGCTAAATGGACCATTGGCCAGTCTGGCCCGTCTTTTATGTTCTTATTTAATGACTCTTGTTTGTAATAAAATTCTTGCTGAAGTTAGATAAACTTTGACCTCATTTGGACCTTTCCTTTTGAGCTAAACCACACCAATTGATTGCTGCTTACAATGGGACTATTTGTGTGAGTAATGCTAACAAATCTCAATCAGAGAATGGCAATCTGGTCTATAATTTGACCTAGATTTGCTGGAACAATAAACTACCTTTATGCTTTCCTGTTACAGAGTACTTTTTTTTTTAATTGAAAGATGATAATGTAGCCATAAGTTGTCTGTCTTCTACCAGTCTTTCTCTGTCCCTGTACTGCTGTGTGTGTGTGTTTTCTCCCCAACTCCTCCTCTTTTCCTGTCATATATCTTTTTTTTTTCTATTGCCAAGACTTTCTCTTCAGGGCTTCCTTTCCCCACAAGCAGCTGGTCATCTTTCTCTGTTGTAGGCTCTTCTCTTCCCACACTTGCCTTTAATTTCATCTACATGCATAATTGAAGCCCACAGTGCTGCTCAAACAACTACCTACCCTTGTGCTTGTCCTTCCCCTTCCTTCTTCTGACACTGCCTGATTAGAGAAAGAAAATGTGATTTATCATTTAAGCTCCCTCCCCTTGCTCCTGCATTTTAAAAAGAAATTTAATTTCCCCGCTTTTTTCCTCTCCCAGATGACTTCAACACTTTTTTTTCTAAATGTTTTCCTGCCATCCCTAGATTAAGCTATTCACTAAATACCAATAAAACTGCATGAAGCTGCAGACTGAATAAACATAAGTGTTCCTTTGAAGCTAATCCCATCTGGCAAATAAAAGAATAGACGTGTCAGCAAGGCAAGCTTAAGTTAGAGTTCAACCAAAAAAAAAAAAAAGCGTACTGCCACCAAAACAAAAACTCAGCCATGCTTTATCTAAGGAGCAGGAATGGTAAAGGCAGGATGGGGGCGGGAGGGACTGTCCTCAGAACTCTGAGCTATTTCCTGGCATTGTAACTGTGTGATCCTTGCTGAAGTAGCTTGGGAATGCTTCCCTTTCTGTAAAGCCGGATGTCAAAAAAGGATGTCGGGCTACAACTCGAAAGATGAAGGTGGCCTGAATTAGGTGCACTCACAGTATTCTTTCCAGGGAAGAAAAGAACAATGTATTACTCCTTTCATATATGTACGTGTTGTTATTGATCTAGCTGTTTGTCAGCCCATTTTGGGGAGCTGCACTCTCCATTGTGCCTTGGCCCTTTCTCCAAATTGTATTGTTCTCCTAGTTTTAAAAATCCTGATTTTTCTTATTCTCAGTCTAAAATGTCATCTTCTGCTATTTTGTTTTCCAGGATTGCTTTACACTCTCCATCTTTTTGTCTCTTTTCACTTTGTGACAATTTCTAAGGAGTCGATGTCTTTCAGTAGCTATGATGTGTGGCAATTATCCCCTGAAGCCAAGTCAGTTTAATCTACAGGCTGAATAGTGAGAAAGAGAAATTCTAGTTACATATGAAAATGTGTTGCTTATTAGATAATGCCTCATATAGCCAGCTTCTCTGGTTGCATTGTAATAAATCATGTTTTCTTAATAAGCAGTGAGTAACACCGTTTCAGATACAATCCTTCTCCCATTGTTAAGATTAAGACAATTATGAAATCGGTACAGAGTTCCAAATTGAATATTTACTAGAGTTATGATTTTTATTACATTTGAAATTCTAATCTGAGTTTAATCATAAACCGAGGTACTTTTATGCTAAACAGTTTCAGCAAAGAGTAAATGCACATACTTTGTTTTACAGGAAGTATTAAGGCAAAAAGAGTGATTTTTTTTCTCCCCTCTTCTATTCTTGACGTGTATTAAGTTATACTGCTTTCTTTGGGCTAAATCTTCTTACATTTTGTATAGCTAAAACTTTTTTCAAATATGTTCTAAAACCAGTCTTCTATTAATTTATCTGTCTTGCTGTTTTCCTTTTAGTTAATAGGACATTTAGATTCCTGTTTTTCATTCTACTGCTTAAACTGTACTCAATAAATATGAAGAAAAACACTACCCACCCAAGATACTGTAAGTGCTCTGACTCTTTCCCTTTTTAAACACAACTTTCCATATTGCTGCCTGTGTATCTACATAGTTGAAATTCGGCTATAGCAGTATGTTGCTGGCGAATCAAGACTCTTAAGCCACTGGGGACTTCATTAGTAGATGTCTTTTTTGGTTCAAAGATGACATTTGAGAGTTTTAAAACTCTCAAGTTTACTAATTAGCTTACCTCCAAGGACTGTGTTTAACACTGTACAAACCTTTTTTTTATTGATGTGGGCATTTGCACGCAACTTCATTCATCTTAAAGTACTCCAGACCCCATTTGTATTCAAGGACAAATGCTTTAAACCTTCAGCATGGTAGAAAGGCTTCTCTTATCTATTAGCTCTGCTTTATCAAAACTTTTTCTCCCTGTTTGAGTATAAATAATCTAACCCCGTGAATTGAATTTATTAGGGAATGGATGTTGCTGTGGCAAATAAGAAACTTTCCACATGGTTTCAGGTTTAAAAATCCATGTATAAGTAAGTTCCTTACATAAGTGGAGTTATCAACTCAGTCGCTAGTAGGATACTAATCATAAACCTTTGACACAAGACACTCTTCATCAGCTGTTATTAAGAGGATTGCTCATTTTCCCTGATGTGTAAATAGGCTCATCAGGTCTGCATATCCAAATGTGCTGTTCATCAAAATATTGTCCAGCTAGCAGAAATTCTTATAAATATCTTTGTTTCCATTGCTACAGAATGCTGGTAGGCCCTGAGAGGAGGAGGAGGACTTGTCATAATAAGACTCCAGGTCCTTCCCCTGTGGATTGCTATTATGTAGTTGTTCAATTTTTAAATCTCTCTTCTACAGAAGTTCTAGGGATTCCTTTCCTTATATCCTGGTCAGTTGCGTGGTGTTTTTCAGACAATCCTGCTAACACCACCCTGATGACCATCATTTTTTTGTTTGTTCCTGTTGGTGTCATGATAATCTGACTTTCTCTCGTGGGGCACCTTCCTTTTTTACTGTTGGAGAGCTCTATGCAGGTAGAATTTAACTGTTTTGGACAGTTGGGCCCTGTTTTTTGACATGGGGCTTCAAATGAGGGACAAGGCACTGGAAGGCTTTGGCTGTGGGGCTGAGTTTGGGGTTTATAGTAGTAAGCTTTACCTTTTTTGTCTAGATCAGCCATCAGCATACTGGTGGAATCTGTAGATATCATAGAAGTTAATATGAAGTTATTTAGTGTACCTCCCCTCCGCTTCAGTTAGGGTGCCCATCTAGTATTTTCTTTTGTCCATTTGTAACTGGCCTAAATAATGGGGCTTCTGCTGCTTTCCTTGGAAGACTATTCCATAGCTTAATAAAACTTGAACTCAGGAAGTTCTTCCAGAATAATTCAACCTAAATTCCTCAGTTGTATCTCATTATAGGCTTTTCCATTTCTAGTCTAGTTGTACAGTTTAGATGGAGCTTGTTGAGAATTTTCTAGTGAAAGTGTGATTCTAAAATAGTGGTTGGACATCGTCTCCAAATGATTTGCTATCTCGTTGAAGGGATGAGAGGAGGTGGTGCTTCTTTCTTCTGAGATCAGATAGGCCCTGCTAATCCTATCTCATAACAATGATCTATTATAGTACAGTGCTCATCTACTTTTATTATTACAGATTACACTTGTAGAGCTAGAGTCTTTAAAATGCTGTACAATTTGGATCCAGAGTAGTGGTTAAAATATTTTGTTTAGGTTCCAGTATTAAAGATGGATTTACTACAAATATTTTATTCTCTTTTCTTTATCGTTATACTTAATTCCTTATATATAAAAAGATAGGCTCTTATGCACACCTCATTTCACAGGTGCAGTGTCAGCTGGTTATGCATTCTGAGATTTTTGGAATGCTGACACACTTGGAAGCTGAAGCTACATTTTACTGAAAGATCAGTGTGTCACCATATTCGTTCCAGAGAACTTCCTTTTTATTCAAAGTAGACAAGCTCTGACCTAGACTTTTCTTCCCTTACACTTCATCTGGTACTGTGAAATGGCATAGGAACAAACAGTCCTGTGGCACTTTTAAAGACTAACAGATTTATTTATCTCATGAGCTTTCATGGAAGAAAATCCTACTTTGTGGCAGTTACTGACAGTGAACATGCAGCACAGATTGATACAGTTCATTGATGAATTTGTTTGAAATGCGATAAATGTGCATTTGGGAGTGTATGAATTTTTCTGCAACATGTATACTGAATGCTTTTTTTACTTCTCTGTTGCTCCTTATTCCCCTTATAATACAAGACAACTGGTAACCCAATGTAGCCTGGGGCAGAGATGTAGAGTCAAGAAGTGTTGCAATGTCCCTGGTTAGCCACTCTCTTATGCTGATTTTATGCCAGTGTGTTTCAAGTCAATGTAGACACTCATGTAAAATTGGTATAACGGAAGGGAGAATCAGTCCTATTTTTAAGCTAGTAATATTTTGAGCAACTTGGTTTTCTACTCACTTCTGTTTGCTGTTCTGTTTCATTTGCAATATTTGCTCATAGTCTTGCTCATGCAGGTGGCAGGAGAAACCTGGACTCGAGAAAATATCTAGCCAAATTAAAAATTAATCTGTAGACCATGCAGAGCAAATGAGGACTAGCAGCTTCTGTATGGGCCAACTTTAGGGCTAGAGCAATGTATTTGTGTTTGTTGTCCCTTCTATCACTCCCCTCCCCACACCCCACAATGCACAACTGCTTCCTCTTTGGCTATCACCCTATGTCAGAGTGCTGAGATCTGATAGATGGGTCAGTACTCTGATGATTGTAGCCTCAATTAGTTCCTCCAGTAATGGTTTACTAGCTAGTCAGAAAGAGAGGCTGTAGGCAAGGAACTAATTACACCTCAGCTGACCAAACAGAGACAAAGCTGTGAAGAAAGTGTTACAGAAGAGGACAGGGTTAGCTGAGCCAGGAATGAAGGAGCTCCCTAGACAGAGGGATACCTCCTTTCCCCCTAGGATTTTGCCAAAAAAAAAAGGGCTGAAAGAAGCAGAGGTTAAAACTGTGATGTTGTACTGTATTGGCGTTGGAGGATGGGTTTAGAATTAAATACAGCCTAAATGCAAGAAGGAAGTAGGTCAGAGCACTTTCTGGGGCATCAGAGGATGGGGACAGCATGGCTCTGTCACACTCCCATTTTCATCTTCATGCTTTTTTTTCCATATTTGCTCCTATTTTGGGAACACTCCCTCCTTACTGTATATTTAATGCACATTCCTCCATCCCTCTCTTCACTGAAATATCTCAGACAGACCTCTCTCCAGTAAAGCCTCTGAAGCATAATTATCCTCTGAAACAAACAAAACCACCCCACTTTCCAGAATCTGTTCTTCAGGTACAGTAGTTGCCTTTAAAAAGTCATATGAATGGCAGAAGGTCGGATATTACAGGGAGTGTCACAGTATAAGACTCTAAATAGAACAGAAGCTTCTGGCTGTTAGAATTATGAGGCCAACTACCCTTTTGACCCCCTCCTAGTGTCTAAGAGCATCCCTTTTCTGGTGTCAGGCTTCAAGCTGATATTGCTCTTTGATTCTTCCACTCTGACTGGGCCTTGGACTGTAGTTCTCTGGCATTGCCAGCAAGTCTGGCTTGAGTTCAATCTTTGCTTTTCTCTTCCCATTCAGGAACTATGACTGGGAGTATCCAGTCAACCCTATTAAAACAATGCTTTGTTGAGTTAGAACCAAAGCTTTTCAGAGAAAAATGCTTTAACATTATAAAAAATTATAAGCATGTCTAGCTCACAAAATGTGTGTCTTCCCCCATTGAGATCTTGGTGAGTCTTTTGGGTTGTCTACAGAGGGGGGTAATGAGCTTGCAGGGGTAGGGGGAGATCATTTCAAAAGGCCATGAACTTTGCATATTGTTCTGTAGAGATCTTACTGATGCACTTTAATGTAGTGCTGTTTAAAACAGTATTAAGTACATGGGAGAATCTTTAGAGCACATCAGCAGGATATACATGGGCTAATTAATTCACAACACATTCATGTGTTTTAGAAATCACACTCTGTTAAGTGCTTTATCTTACCATGCAGACAAGCCCTTCCTACAGATGCTGTAGAGCCTTTGGGTCTAAATCAGTGGCTTTCCACTTTTCCAGATTACTACCTCCCTTTCAGTAGTCTGAATTTTTTTTCTTACATACTCTCGATTTTCACCTCACTTAAACTATTTGCTTACAAAATCAGACATAAAAATATAAAATGGTCATAGCACACTATTACTGAAAAATTGCTTACTTTCTCATTTTTACCATATAATAAAATAAATCAATTAGAATATAAATGTTGTACTTACATTTCAATGAATAGTATATAGAATAGTATAAACAAGTCATTGTCTATGAAATTTAACAAGAGCCCTGTGGCACCTTAAAGACTAGCAAATTTCTTCGGGCATAAGCTTTTGTGGGCTCCAACCCACTTCATCAGATGCATGAAGTGGAAACTACAGTTGAGAGGAATATATACATATGCCAGGGTGAAGGAGGGCAAGGGTTAGCAAAGTTAATTCAGTTAGGGTAGATGCGGCCCAGTCACATCAGTTGACTAGAAGGTGAGAATGTGCAAACAGGGACAATTACTTTCTGTAATGTGATAACCATTCCAAAGTCCCTATTCAGACCCAGTCTGATTGTGTCAAGTTTGCAAATCAGTTCCAGCTCTGCAGTTTCCCACTGAAGTCTGCTTTGGAACTTTTTCTGTTGGGGGATGGCAACTTTCAAGTCTGTTACTGAGTATCCAGGGAGACTGGTTTATGGATATTGATATTTCTGGTGTCCTATTTGTGTCCATTTATTCTTTGGCATAAGGACAGTCTGGTTTGACCAATGTACATGACAGAGGGGCATTGCTGGCACATGGCATATACCATATTAGTGGATGTGCAGGTGAATGAGCTCCTGATGGCGTGGCTGATGTGGTTAGGACCTGTGATGGCATCAATGGAGTCGATGTGCAGGCAGAATTGGCAACGGGGTTTGTTGCAGGGACAGGCTCCTGGGTTAGTAATTCTTACTGTATGGTGTTCAGTTGCTGGTGAGTAATTGCTTTAGGTTGGGCGACTGTCTGTAAGCAAGGATTGGCCTGCTTCCCAAGGCTTGAGAGTGTGTGGGATCATCTTCTAGGATAGGCTGTAGATTGTTAATGATGTGCTAGAGGGATTTTAACTGGGGGCTGTCGGTGATGGCCAGTGGTGTTCTGTTTTCTTTGTTGGGTCTGCCCTCTAGTAGGTGGCTCCTGGGTACCCATCTGGCTCTGTCGATCTGTTTTTTCATTTTCCCCAGGTGAGTGCTATAATTTTAGGAATGTTTGGTAGAGATCTTGTAGGGGCTTCTCTCTGTCTGAGGGATCGGAGAGAATCCGGTTTCGTCTTAAGGCTTGGCTGTAGATGATGGATTGTGAAATGTGTCCATGGTGGAAGCTGGAGGCATGTATTGCGGTCAGTTGGCTTTCGGTGTAGAGTGGTGTTAATGTGTCCATTCCTTATTCATACTGTAGTGTCCAAGAAGTGGATTTCTTGTGTGGACTGGTCCAGGCTGAGGTTGATGGTGGGGTGGAAATTGTTGAAATCCCAGTGGAATTGTTCAAGTGACTCTTTCCTGTGGATCCAGATGATGAAAATGTCATCAAGGTAATGTAGGTGAAGGAGAAGCACCTGGGAATGAGATTTGAGGAAGCGATTTTATAGATCAGCCATAAAAAACGTTGGCCTACTGTGGGGCCATGTGTAGGGTTACCAGATGTCTGGCAAAAGGAGGACATGTCCTCCTTTTTACCTTCATGTCCTCCATCCAGCAGGCATTTTCAAAATACATGATTTTTGTCCTGCTTTTTACTTATGATTAAAATTTCAGTTTTTCATATGAAACTACCATATATGCTCACATATAAGCCCAGAATTTTAGGGTCCAAAATATGCCTGAAAAGCTGGGTTTGGCTAATCCATGGATCACAGCCAAAACTGGGGCAGAACGCTGTGTTCTGGTACGTTTCAACCAGGGGCCCAGCAAAGTGGCAGACTCGGGTGGAACGTTTGTTCTGCCCTCTCCTGCTGCAGCCAGGCTGGGGAGTTTCAAATCTCCCACTCTGAGCATGCTCAAACAGACCATGCTCAGGGTGGAAGGGGCCTGGCCCAGGAGCTGCTCTGCTGGCCATCACTGCAGCTCTGGACCTCTGGCCAGGTAAGGGGGGGCTGGGAAGGGGTCGTTGGGGGTGGTGGTGGGGAGGGACAGAGGAGCTGGGAAGGGGCCGCGGGGGTGGGCAGATATTAATACTACATTTTCTCCATGTTCTCCTTTTCGTACTTCCCTGTCCTCCTTTCCATGCTTTGGTATCTGGTAACCCTCGCCATGCGGGTACCCATAGCCGTGCCGCTGACATCTCCAAATCTGAAGTAGTTGTGGGTCAGGACAAAGTTCAGCTACCAGGTCTGCCTTGTCATCATCAGAGAAACTGTTCCTGATGGCTTGTAGTCCATCTTTGTGTGGAATACTGGCGTACATCCATACTGGCTAGTATGGTGTTTTCTGGGATATCACCGGTGGATTGTAGTTTTCTCAGGAAGTCAGTGGTATCATGAAGACAGCTAGGAGCGCTGGTGGCATCACCGATGGATTGTACTTTTCTCAGGAAGTCAGTGGTATCATGAAGATAGCTAGGAGCGCTGGTGGCATCATCGGAAACACTCTGTAAAAGTCTAGACTGTTCTTTTGGCTGTCAGGAGGAGTCCATGCAGAATTCTTCTTCCTGTTACAGTGGGATTAATGTTCCCCTACCTCACAGAGCTACTGCGGGGGTAAATATATTGAAGATTGTGAAGTACTCAGATACTATGGTAATGGATGCCATTTAAGTACTGAAGCTAGATCAGATGAAGGCGGAACAAGATCTAATGGCTGGAAGTTGAAGCTAGACAAGGTCATTCTAGAGATGAGATCTTTAATAACAAAGGCTGCATCTACACTGGTAAATTAAGTTTATTAAACCTGCTTTTTACTCGATCTAAGGCTTAATTCGACTTTTTAAAGTCGAATTAAGCCAGTGTAGACATGGGGTAGCCCTAAGTCAACTTAGGGCTGCCACAGGACTACACCAATGCCCTCCCTTCCGGAGGGGGGAGCCTGGCATGCCCCCCAAAGGGCAGGGCATGTGGGCAGAGTGTGATGCTGTCTGGATTTAAGGAAGCATTTATGATGTTTTCTATGGATATCTCATAAATGCTGTAATCCATAGGAGCTATGTCATGTTTGATATCAATAGAAAGGTAGTAATTTGCTGGGAATGATTATGTAGTTTATGTCTAGGAATTATATTTTGATTAGAAGTTAGAATTTGGTGTTATATCTATACTTTAACTTGTGTCATTCTGGAGGAATGCCTGTTAGACAGGAGGGTGTGAACAACCATTGTCTCCTTAATGTTAAGGAAGCTCCCACCTACAATGGGCCAAAGGGAGAAACCTGATGAGCCATTAAGGTGACAATGGCTGTTCACACCCTCCTGTCTAACAGGCATTCCTCCAGAATGACACAAGTTAAAGTATAGATATAACACCAAATTCTAACTTAAACTATATAATCATTCCCAGCAAATTACTACCTTTCTATTGATACCAAACATGACATAGCTCCTATGGATTATAGCATTTATGAGATATCCATTGAAAATAATATCATAAATGCTTCCCTAAATCCAGATAGCATCACACACAGGGCTCTGCCCTGCCAGGGTCCCTGTCCCCCTTTGCCCCATTGCACACAAGGTGTGCCCCCCTCTGCCACCGTGGACCTGCCCAAGGTCCCCCTAGCCCCACAAAGTCGATCTAGAGCATCCAGTGTGGACGCTCTAGGTCGACTTTGTAAGTTCCCCTTTAAGTTGACTTTAATTTCAAGTGTAGACACAGTAAGTTGACTTAGTTAAAGTCGACTTACAAGTGCAAGTGTAGACATAGCCAAAGATACTTAACCATTGAAACAACACACCAGAAGTGATGGGGGTTTCTTCATCACTCTTGTATGTGCTGGTGCTGGTGCTGTCGCTGCATCAGACCCAGGATGCTACAGAGACAAGGGCTATGGCTACACAGCAATTAGACATGCCACCTGACTCAGACTCCAGAGGCTCAGGCTATCAGGCTTTTTTATTGTTATGTAGGCTTCTGGGCTTGGGCTAGAGCCCAGGCTCTAGGATCTTGTGGGTGTCCCTGAGCTTGGGCTACAACCAAAGCTTTTATGTCTACAGAGCAATGAAATAACTCAGCAGGCTGAGTTTCTAGAGCCTGAATTGGCTGGCATGGGGCAGCCACTGTTTTTTCTTTGCCCGGCAGGCATACTCAAGGTGACTGAGGTAATAGCTTTTATTGGACTATCATTTGTAAGCTTTCAAGCTGCACAGAGCTCTTCTTCATGTCAGGGAAGTTCTTGCAGGAGAGCGTTAATGTGTTTTTGGCTATCCTCAGATAGATTTGTCTCCTACACAGAGTTTCACAATTTTAAAATTCCCACAGGATGTAGCTCATGTGGGAAATCATGGTCCTAAAGAAAAGAGATTTTTCAGTTGGGTTGGGCAAAATCAAATAGGGGAAGGGTGGAGTCTGAGTGCTGAGCCCAGAGGGCAGAAGAACCTCTGAGAAGCTGAGAATTTAGCCCAGGTTGGATAAAGACTCATTTATTTTTGTGTCCAAGTATTTGTGAATAATGAATAATATGATCTGGGTTGGGGCGTATGGTTGGTTATTGTATCTGTGAAGGGAAGTATGGTGATTCAGGGGTTTCTGTATATAGCTGTCTGTATGATTCCATTGCTGAAGCTGATCATGTCCAGGAGGTTGATATTGGTATGGGACTGTTCTAGAAAGACTTTGATGGATGAGTGGTTGTGAATGAAGTTGTAGTGGAAATCTATGAGGTAGCTTAGATTGTCTCTTCAGAGGATGAAAATATCATTGAAGTATCTCATTGGTTTCATTCTACATTTATCTGGAAATTCTTCCCTGAAGTGGCCCATAAAGATGGCGGCATATTGGGAAGCCTAGTATCCATGCTGTTCCCATGGTTTTCACAAAGAGTGTGCTTGAATGAAGAATTTTTAGGGTGAGGATGGCAAGGATAGTGTTCTAGGGGATGCTGTTAATGTTGTAGATTTTTTTTTTTGAGGAAGTATGGGATAAACACCTTAACAGGCTTTAAATCGCCTTCTTTAGACAAGGACACTCCAGTAGAGAAGTAGATTACATACATGGATTTGTCCATCCAAATACCCCATAAGAGAACCAATAGGGAAAAACACTCCCTGGCTGCACACTGCTACTTGTCAGCTCTTACCCCAAATTGGAAACCCATATGTGGAATATCATTAACCAATAGAACCCAGCAATCACTAAGCTCTTGAGTGAGCTCTCACAGAAAAATGATAGAAGACAAAAACACCACATCACCTTAGGTGAACACTTTTTACAAAGTGATCACTTCATATCTGATCTCTCAGTCCTCTTTCTCAAAAGAAGCATGCACAACAAAAAAAATAGCCTGGGAGCTTAAATTCATAACTTTGCTAAGCACCAAAAATCATGGTCTTAATAAAAACACTGGCTGTATGAGTCATTAGAACAATCTGTAACTGCTAATCCTCTTTTGTCCTATGGCTATGCAGCTATTAAATGCCCATGTCACCTTAAATTATTTCTCTTGCTACATGGTAACATCTTATCTATTTCACCTTGTATTTAGCTGAGATACTGAGTACCTTTCCCAGCCTTAAAAAAGAGTCCTATGTGAGACACTTGTTTCTTTCACCAATAGAAACTGGTCTAGTAAAAGATACTACCTCACTAACCTTGTGTGTCTAATATCTTGGGGTCAACGCAACTACAACAACATTATAAACATGAACTATGTGAAGAATTTAAGCAAATTATTATAGGAAATGTTTTGCATTTTCTAAGCAGCAGTCATTCGATCAGATTGGGACAGATTACCTGCTGTCATTAAAAACTGATCTTCCTTGGACCCATTCTAATTTTGGCTGGGCCTGTTGCTGGGTTTTCATTACAAAAAGACTTTATTTTCACCTAATTTGAAGCCTACTAAACTATAATTGAGCAGCTAATTTCTATATATAAAAAGCTTTATGTTAGAAGACTTCAAAATACTCATTCCAAATTGTATTACCTACACCTTTGGCTCATTTTGGTGAGCAAATTATCTGGGAACCCCCAAAAGATTGTTAGCGTATTTGTTGTTTTTAAGTACTCTTAAATAGTTAGGATGAATAATCTTCAAACTAAGGAAAATTTGTGAAGTGCCTGCTTCCACTTATTTGCTATTCAGTGTTAATTTTGTATCGCTAGTCATCTCCACATAGGTATTGTCAGATAAATCATCCATAGTGAAATGAGTGAATCCTTCTGGGATTAACTAACATTTTCATGACTAGGTGGTGGGTGTCCAAATACTTGTGAGAAGTCAATAATATGGTTTAATGAATCATAGCATCTGAACCTTTTGCCTGTCTTTGTGAAAATATTAGCAGATTGGATGGTACAAATAGTCTGATACACCTCAGTCATCATATTTCAATCAATAGAAAACTAACAGCAACAGTTAAGGCTGGCAAGTTCCACTTACAACTGTTCATATTCTAGGAGCAATCAGAATTCCAATATAAATAAGCAGTTCCTTTCCCTAGGATGAAGTCTTAATGTATGTAAATAGTAGTCTTTCCTATAAATCTTTTTCTGGTTCAATCAGTTAGGAAACTAAACTGAAACAAATAAAAAAAAACCAGATTATCCATTTGCCTGTACGTCTTCCAAAGCACTTGACTGGAATGAGGACAGATTAAAACTTGTCTTCATCATGGTGCTGTTATGGGGATGTTGAAACCTTACCTTACCAAACCATGCATACAATACACTGGAAGACATGAGTCTCTTCACTAGACGTTTTAGATCACCTGTGCTCATTATGTGACCCTGTCATTCAGCTAGTATGCCTGAGGGGTGCTTGCAGGGAGCAACTCCTGAGGATAGCACATCCTGTTTTATGAGCCAAAAAGTGTTAAAAAGCATTTAAATATCTAAATTATGAATGTTGCAGTTCACTGCTATGTTGCTCTACCTCTGTCCAGGGGCTGAATGTAGCTATAAGAAAGATGCTGTGGTGTTACTGTCACATACTGTGTTTTGATTGCAATCTGAGATTTGATTGCAGTTTGGCTCAGATACATCTTTACTAGTGCTAGCATGGCTAAAATTGCAATGTGAGCATGTGATAGTGGCCTGGACTTCTACATGGCTGTAGAAGCATGACAGGTGCCCTAGGAACCTATTTGCACTGCTACAGCCTGCACTGCTGTATCTACAATGTCCTTTTTAGTTATGCTAGTATTGGTAAAATTATTGCATATATATCTACCTGAACTGCTGCAGTCACACCTCATCTTGTGGTGTGATCACTCCGTGCAACATCTCGGCCATCGTGAACAGAAGTAAAATCTCAATTTCCGTTGGCCCATGTGAAAGGACACTGTCCTCCATTGTCTGAACTCAATCTTTCTAGGTATTATACTGTTTGTGACATGGGCTTTGTTAAATTTAGTTGTGGTTCTCAATGTTCTTTTGTGCCGATTTATGCAGGGATCCAAGGCACTTAGATTTTTGAGAACTAATCTTCTCTGTTTTTTGTTTTTTGTTTTTTTTCTCCCAGGCTCTTCTTCATTTCCCAGTTGCCCCTTTTCCTCCCATCTTCCAGATGTGGCCAGCTAATATTTTTCTTCTCTTCTTTTATGGCACATACAGGCAAACAGCTTTTTATCAAATGTAAGTAAGCTTGTGGTTCCAATGCTTCAGTCTGGTACAAATGGAAGATTTCCTAGAGCAGGTACTGTATGTGCAATATTACGCAGGCTGCTCCCCAAAACTCAGCATTGCATGCTGGATGTATCTTAGAGCAATCATTTGACCAACTTGTGAGCTGACTTCATGCCATCTGAACAGATAGGCAGGGGTGTGAGATGCCAAGGGAGCATATATGTTTCTAAGTCATGAGCATTAGACATGATTCTCAACCAAAAATGTGTAAATGATTCTGCCAGAGTCTGATTTGCCTATGTTTAAGATGATTAAGTGGTGAAAAAAGTAAATGCAGAGTTAAGTATGTTTGGTGATATGTTGTCCTCTGGCAGGACACTTAGTTGAGCAAAAATTCAAACTATTAAAAACAAGGAAATATACAGTTAAGGTTACCCATGTAACCTTAACTGTGTCTTCTTTCAGCAGTGCCCCAATATGTCCCTTTAATACCCATACCTTTACCCTGCCATCCCCTCAGTTACAGAAATGTGTGAATTATTTACCACCTTCTACAACCCATACTCTCTCACCCACAGGATTCTATCTAACACTATTAAAGGAGAAAAAAGAAAGGGGAAAATTTTTTCCACAACACCTTTCCCTATCCTTTTTGAGGAATGCTCCAATATGCACATGACCAGTGTGAATATATTCTATTGATACTAAGATTCAGGAGGTTCCAGATACAGTTGTATATTCTCACAGGGTGCGTCTACACTTGTAAATTAAGTCGACTTAAGCAGGCTTAAGTGGACTTAATTTACTTTGTGTCTGCACTTGAGTTTCCTTAATTTGACTTAAGCAGTTCCTTAAGTCGAATTAAGGAAAAGTTAGTTTGAATTAGTAAAACCTTGTTTTACTTCGAACTAACCCTTAATTCAAACTAACTAGCTAACTGCTTAGTTTGAACTAACCGGCACATTGAGCTTAATGCAACTGACTAATTTGAAGTAAGCAAATGACACTTGCTTAGTTCGAACTAGCATTCTAGTGGGGCCATGCTAGTTCGAATTAAGTTTATTCAAACTAACTGAAATTAGTTCGAATTAGTTAGTTCGAATTAACTAATTTGAACTAACTTTGAAAAGTGTAGATATAGCCACACTAGCCAACTGCCCCAAAAGAATACCCTACATGTAGAATTTAAGAACCACTTTGTAGCCTTTTACAACTCCCTTACACATACTCACAGAATACTTTAGTTTTACCATCATTAGAGCAGTAAAATCTTCTCATATTTTGTCTCACTGCTGACAATGTCCTTTGTAATAGAAACGCTATGTTCTGGCACTGACATATCTGACACAATTCTACATTGAAATGATGCATACTGGCATGCACATACTTTCTTCCTTTCCTCTCACAAATCAGGGTACAAAATATAGATCTTGTATAAAAATCACAGCTCCGTCACATACAGCTTAAAGTATTCTTCAGATCTCACAAAGAAACTTCTATGAGTGCTAGTTCCTGGTATCAAAAAGCTTGAGAAACACTGATCAAGTTCAAACCCCTGCTCAAAACAGGACCAGCCCCAACTAAATCATCCTAGCCAGGACTTTGCCAAGCCACACTTTAAAAACCTCTAAGGATGGAGATTCCACCACTTCCCTAAGTAACCCATTCCAGAGCTTCACCACCTTCTTAATGAAAAAGTTTTTCTTAATATCCAACCTAGACCTCCTGCACTGCAACTCAAGACCATTGCTCCTAGTTCTGCCGTCTATTATCACTAAGAACAGCCTACCTTCATCCTCCCTGGAATCCCCTTTCAGGTAGTTAAAGACTGCTATCACATCCCCTCTCATTCTTCTCTTCTTCAGACTAAACAAGCTTAGTTCCCTCGGCCTCTCCTTCTCAGCCTCAAATCATGTTCTCTGGCATCCTAATCATTTTTGTTCATTCTTCTGAACTCTCCAATTTGTCCACATGTAGTGGGGGCCCCAAATTGGACACACTATTCCAAACGTGACCTCATTAGTGCCAAATAGAGGGGAAAAATCACTTCCCTCAATCTGCTGAAAATGCTCCTAGTAATGCCCCCCAAAATACTGTTAGCCCTCTTGTCAATAAGGGCGTGCTGTTAACTCATATCTAGCTTCTTTTCCACCATAATCCTCAGGTTCTTTTTTGCACTATTGCCGCCTAGCCAGTCAATCCCCAGCCTGTAGGAGTGCATGGGATTCTTCCACCCTAAGTACAGTAGTCTACACTCGTCCTTGTTGAACCTCATCAGATTTGGGGGGGGGGGGGAGAGCGGTAAATCCTCCAATTTGTCTGTCAGTCTGTATCCTATCCTTACTCTTAAGTGTGTCTATCACCCTCCCTAACACAGTGTCATCCGCAAATTTGCTGAAGGTGCAATCCACCCCATCTTTCAGATCATTAATGAAGATGTTGAACAAAATAGGCCCCAGCACTGACCCCTGGGGCACTCTGCTTGTTACCTGCGGCCAACTAGACATAGTGCTGTTGATCACTACCTGGTGAGCCTGATAATTTAGTCAGCTTTCTGTCCATCTTGTAGTCCATTCATCCCACCCATACTACTTTTACTTGTTGTTGATAAGAATATTGAGGGAGACAGTGACTTTAGCAAAGCTTTAATAAGCTGTATTACTTCCATCACTGCCCCACATCCACAAAGCCAGTCATCTCATCATAGACTGTGTTGGGGTCACCTTGCGAGTAGTAACCGATGCTGGTGGATGTGATGATATGACTAGAGTGTTTCTGGCAGGCTGCTGGGTTCAGAGCTGCTAGACGAGGGCTGTAGCTATGAAGAGACATTCAGGGTGTGACTTGAATGTTGGTAGGCTGTTTGTGAGTGGCCCATTTTGGGAACTATAACAGCCAAGTGTTGAGAGGCACACAAGGTTGCAAGGCAGGCAGACACTCAAACCGTCTTGGGTCTGGATTACATCCCAGAACTTCACACGTGCTTATTAACAAAATGTACACAGTTCTGCATTGAAATGATGGATGCTGGTTCCTGAAGGTACACAGGCAGCTTTTCCTTTCACTCGCGTCCGTCGGAGGGTATAAAACATAGAAGGACATGCGTGAATTACTTTAAGATCTATCACAAATGCCATTTACAAGTAGGCCCAATGACTGCCTCCACCGTTTAGTGTTGGCATACCTAATACACCTAATAAATGTATTGCATGAGTAACCTTAACTGCATTTTCTGGTTTCAGAAGTATCAAGTTTGCTCAAGTCAGCATTCTGCCAGGGGTTGAGATACCACCATGCAACTTGAACTTTAGACTATCATAGTTCTTTTTTAAAATCTGTATCCCATGAATAGTTTGATCTCTAGCGCTGAAGAAAAACAAAACAAAAAACACCTACAAACTTTGCAAAATCACTATTTTTTTAGGGCTTACATCTCAATTTATTCCAGATGTTCTAAATAACTAACAATTTATGCCAGGCATACTAAATAACTTTTGTATAAGAGGCTTGCATAAAATTCTTCAAGTAAGATGGCAGAACATGACAAATGTGGAAGTATTAAATCATACTGGTATGTCATTCACAAAAATATTGATTAATAAGGAAAGATTTAGGAGGCAAATGCCAGATTACAGGATCCTGAAGCTGTACTCTGAATCTCATGAAGGGTTTAGAAGGAAAGGCAGACCACTGCACAGATTTCAGGATGTTTGCAAAGCTATCTCACCATCTTTTAGAGTCTCTATGGATGATTGGGAAAGGAGTGCAGAATGCTGCTTTAGTTGGCAGAGTCAGTTTGTAGAGGCCATCTGAGGCAGATTGGATGTGGTGATAGGCATCAGAGGAGGAAGGATTTTGCAATCTGGATTCCGAGGACTGCTAGTCCATGGATGGTGCCTACCTTATCTGTCGAAAGAACTATACCTTATGCGTCAGACTCAGCAGCCATCAAAGAACTCATCAGTACCTCCATCAAGCTCTGTGAAGAATGACTGTGCCATTGACATCTTCACAACCTTTATTTCAAATGGTGCCAAATTTGGGTCATTAACCCTATCCTATATCATCCTGAGGCACACCAAATTTCAAAGCAATCAATCAATCAAGCATTTTGATTAGAACATAGGAGGGTTGACTTTAAAGCAACTATAACATGCCATTGTCAAGTACAATTTGAATTGACCTTTAAAACGGTGCTATTGCTGCAATATAAAATGTACCGTTTAATATGTTTTCTTTACATAACAATGGCATGAACTGCAACAAATTAATTTTCTTATAAGGAATACTGTTTATTTAATGCCACACGTCTTTGCATGCTACCATAGAAACCATAACACTGATCTAAAAATATGAAAGTAAATGTGTGTTTTGTTAGCTACAGTGTTTTCAGTCAACTAAACAATGGTGATGTTCTTACCACTCAATGATTCTATCAGTCAGCTGTGGAAAAAAGGAATGTCTAATACAAGAGTACTATAAAAGATTTGTTATAGAATATGGAATTAGTAAGTGACAGAAGTATAAAAAATACAGTATATGGCAGCAAAACTATTGAGGTCTTCTGCCAACATGCAATAATTTAGGATCTGTTTCTCCCAATAAATTTGAAAGCTTATTAAAGGAAAATCTTTTTTGCCTGTAATGGATGTTCCCTGGGAGAAAACAGTCCTTGGCAATGGTAATTGGTTATTAGAAACCAGGGGTCTGCATATGCATAAAGGTACCATTAATGAGCACTGGTACAATGCACAATATTTTCTTGTTCTTTTCTCAAAACCACATTTTGCTTCCATATTAGTGAAATGTATCATCTGGCCTCTCAGAGATGTCAGTGAAATCCCAGCTAAGTCAACATGTCCCCAAGTTCCTTGCCTGGGACTAGAGTAAAGTGAATGGAAATCTCCTACTATATGTAAAATTAGGAGAATGAGTCACATGCATTTGAAAGAACACTGAAGACCATGATTTCCATTCGTCATTAATGGCTTGCAGCAGGAATTTAAACTGGAGTTCTGAAACCTTCACAAAGATGTCTCTGCTCACTCAGCTCTAACAATGACATGTGAAAAATTTCTAGTTAACAGTGTGAACATTTCCAGACTCTGCTGACATTGTGAGGGCGACAACTGACAAGTTTCACTCCCTACAACAAAATGCAAAGAAGTCTGCTTAGAATGTAATTTAAAAAACCCCCAAAACCCTTTGAAAAGAAACCTTGGTAAAGCTTCACTCAATGCTCCTCCTGCTGTATTCTAATTTATAGGGTTGTTATGTCCAAGAGGGAGATTAGCTATTAAAGTAAATATGGATATGTCTACAAATGCACGTTTGTCAATGCTATTTTGAGTAATACTTTTGTATGGCAAAGTGTTGAAGGACTAGATTTTGTTTGCCCTTACAGCCTTAGCAGAAATATAACACCTTTATGATGCATTTGTTTTAACAACGTGGTAAAATTTAATGTAGTGGATAATAGAGTTTAGAGAGATTTAGATCTGACATTCTTCATTCATTTGCCAATAGGCGCTGTAGGAGAAAAGAGGGGAATAATACTTTTCTGAAAGGGATTCATGTTTTCTCTATCTGATATAAGGTATACTTATTTTGATTTTGTTGGCCAAGGTGACTCCATCTGTCCTATTCAGTTGCTGTTTTCCAGGTGCTGCATGCACCACTGCTTAGCAAAAATATTTCAGGTTTCTTTACTATTAAAATGCTGTGGAGAGTCAAATTGAATTTCATTGGGAGGCCATTATTGCCTTCGCTCGATCACTTGGTCACTGCAGGGTAATGCTAATTCCCCTAGGAGAAGCAGTACATTTCCACATCACTCACAGTGCCTGTTGGTCCAGGAGGTAAGAAAGAAATATTTGCTTAATTGTCTAGTTTGCCTTTAATCCATTTTCTCCACAAATATTTTCAGGACTTCTTGATTTTGACAAGATTTCTATTTCTTAGCTTGTAAAGTATGCTTTCTTTAAAAAAGCAATTTAAGTTGTATACCTGACTCATTTACAACATGAAACCACCTGTAGTTTTGTCTAAACATTTATAGTACATGCATTACTGTGGTATGTAGGTATGCTATATAATAAATTAGTATACATCAATTCTCAATAAGAAATCAAATTACATGTCCCAGCCCTCATTTTAGCCTTCTTCCTGAAGTAAAGAAGTCTGAGTGAATGTCAGTACAGAGTACAGTGAATTGGAGTGCTCTCAGACTTTGTAGTTGAAGGAAGGTGTGTGTAAAGAAATGTATCTTACAACACCAGGTGTACATGGGGGTAAGCTTCAGCAGTGATGTTATTACTTTGTTGTTTGTATGTTGGAATTCCCTCTGAGACCTTCTCCATTCAGCTTATCCAGGATACCACAACCAGTTCTTTGGAATCCAAAACCTTGGTTTGAATCTGGGCTCCTCACTGAGGTTTCATTATTGGCATTTCATAAAGCTATGCCTGTGGTGATCAGGCTCAGGTGTAGATGGGTGCAACACAACTCCAAAATGCATAATTATAAATCAGACTATATGTATTGTAAAGCAGAGCCAACACATGCACATTACATTGTATGTTATATCATATGCTTTATGATTGGCTTACTAATTTTGTGGATCACTCCCTGTATAGATCATAAGCTAGCCCTGCATGACAGAGTGTGCTACTAAGCAAATTGCAGCTGCAGCTTACCACATTTACTCTTCTTCTTCCTACTATTTCTTTATCTACTGGCTACCTATTATTTACAAGGCCACTTACGAATTCATGCTTTGTCCATTGTTAACCTCTGTTCCCTTCTGTTTTCTTTCATTGTTCATGCAAGACCAACAAGGTACAATCGCCAGGTGATTATGATTACAACATATTAGTGTTCTGGAAACACTAATTAGGGAATATACTTCATTTTTGAATTATTGGCCTTAAGGATAAAGGACAAGCAGTCTTCTGTCTCTAGTAATACAACAAGCACACAAACGGACTAAAATTTGGTATTTATCCAAGTACCTTTAGTGTTCCAGACTAGATTAAGCTGATTTTTAAAAAGAAATATTAGTGTGTTTTTAAAAATATTTTTCTCTCATGGTGATATGTTCTAAAGCGGTAGCCATGTTAGTCTAGTTCAGCAGACCAAACAAGGTGTCCTGTGTCACTTTTAAAGACTAACAAATTTATTTACCGCATGAGCTTTCGTGGGAGAAAATCCCACTTCGTCACTGTGAGGGAAAGGTAAGGCTTTTTGGGTGCCATCTAATGCTACATTTCCATACCTTAATCTGTTTCTTTAAATTTAAATTTAACCATACCTCTGTATTTGGGGGATTAATACAAGATTCTTGTACTGTTGTATCCTCTCAGCCTTAACTGCAGTTTAAAATACCAGTTATTTTCTTTTTTGCTCTGAGGATTTTTAATGAACTTTTAGCCCTAAAAAATAATATTGTAAAGCAGTTTCAGCCCTAAAAAATAATATTTACACATACGTGAGCCAGAAAATAAACTAAGTTTGACTTTCTGATCCCAAGCTGAGTTTGCGGGCCTGACAGTTATTGGGACAGGAGGGGGAGGTGGGCAGGGGTGAGTGGAATCTGTGTTAAATGGGCAGATTTGATATGGAGTCTCATGAGAGATGATAAACATGGGAATTCAAGAAACCACTTTTGTAGCCAGAGTCAGTTTCCAGCATGCAATATAATTATACTTCACATCTTTATAGATATGTTATAAAAAAGAGAAAAATTAATATGAAAAAATTGGCTCCACTAGGTAGATGTAATTGGGAGATCACCCACCCCGTGGGCTGGGGTTCGCAGGCAGCAGTCTCTAGCCCTCAGAAGGGCGAGTCTCTGTATAAACACAGGCCCCAGCCCTCAGGCAGGGCGGGGCAGGCAGCCGTCTCAATGGTCAGGGTCGGATTATGGGGCGCACGGCAAGGGAGAAGATCACCAACAAGCCTTCGTGACTATGGCAGGAGGGTTCACGTACCCTGGGTAGCAACAGGGTGCCTCCAGAGTGAGGCAGTGGAGCTCCACCGAAACACGCTACCTTGGAAGTCAAACATTCCCAGGCCTGTTGAAGGCAACCGACCAAGGTTGCACCACCCCTCTCTATTTCCCCATGGGTACCTGCTTTCATGCTTCTACGGGACACGGGGGTAGTTTGCCATCAGGAAATTCCCAAAGCCATCGGCGTCATCCGGAAGGGGTAAGGCTGGCAGTGGCTCACATGGGTCCTCGATGGAGGGTAGCTCCTCTAGGTCGCAGGACTTGGGCGGTGGCTCTGGTCCACAAGGCTCTGGGGTCCTGGGTTGTTCCTCTAGGTCCTCCGCGGAGGGCAGCTCTTCCAAGTCACAATGGTTGGGCAGTGCCCGGCCTCTCGCAAACAGCAATCTCTGCCTATCTTGGGTAATACCCATTGATGGCCCTATCCTCCAGGACATATCTAGTTCTCTCTTGAACCCTTTTATAGTGTTGGTCTTCACAACATCCTCTGGCAAGGAGTTCCACAGGTTGACTATGAGTTGTGTGAAGAAATACTTTCTTTTGTTTTAAACCAGCAGTCTATTAATTTCCTTTGATGCTCGCTTTTTTATGGTGGTAGAAGAATCAAATAAAATTTCCTTATTTACTTTCTCCAGATGTCATGATTTTATACATCTCTATCATAATCCCCCTTAAGTAATCTTTTTTCCAAGCTGAAAGGTCCCATTTTATTAATCTCTCCTTTAATGGAAGCTTTTTCATACCCCTAATCATTTTAGTTGCCCTTTTCTGTACTTTTTCCAATTCCAACATATCTTTTTTGAGATTGGTGACCAGATCTGTGTGCAGCATTCAAGGTGTGGTCATATCATGGATTTATAAAGAGACAATATGATATTTTCTGTCTTACTATCTTTCCCTTTCCTAATGAACCCCAACATTCTTAGGTTTTCTTTTAACTGCTGCTGTACAGCAGATATTTTCAGAGAACTATCTACAATGACTCCAAAATCTATATCTTGATTGGTAAGACTCCTGGGCAGAGCAGAATTTCTTATCTATATGCTCTGCTAATTAAGAGGAAGATGAGTTCCAAGATTATGTAGCGGAAGTCAGAATAAGCAGAGTGGAACCTGCACGCAGAAATATCTTTGCTTACTTTAAGTCAATTGGATGGACTGGCAAATGGCTTTGTTGTATCTGGAAACACCAATAAAGTGCTTTATGGTCTCTGTATGGTGTCAGGATATGATATGTGAGTTGATGAATGACCCCTCCCAAAGCTGAGCAATGTCTCTGCTTTATGCTTTTCCCACTTCTTCTATTGCTCCTTAAGGCTATATAAACAGGAGAAAACAGCCATGATACTGATTATGCCTTTCTGGCTGAAGAAACTATGGTTTTCAGACCTTATTAGCTTAGCATTGGGATCTGTTGATGCTACACAGAGAGAGTCTGCTGTTGAAAAAACAAAAGAATAATCCCTCATCCTGGACCAGATGGATTCAAATGGATACTTGGATGAAATGTCAGGGACTGTAAATAGAAGTAAATAAATAGAACCATGGCTGATGCATAATCATCAATAAACAAGTGAAACAGAACTTTGAGTTTCTCCAGGAGGGCCTTAATGTTGGTGTATAAGAGTGTCACAGAAAATTCCAATATTAAATATTTCCTCAGGATAACAGGCCTTATTTCAGTTTAATGAGGTCATACAGAGTAACCTTGAATCTCCAGTCTACTTCTTAAAGAACTTATGAAGATAGACCCCCAGAAAGAAGTATTATATTTCGTGTCTATTAAGTGGATCATCCAATAGCTACTATCTCCATTCAGATGAGTTTTTGAAGATGGAAGCTTTCTTTGAGTCCCAGAGTTGAACTTTTACTTCAGACAAATAAACAAGGAGTCCTGTGGCACTTTTAAAGACTAACAAGTTTATTTATCACATGAGCTTTCGTGGGAGAAAATCCCACTTTGTCAGACGCTTTGAGGACAAATAGTCTTCACAACAGTTGTCGCACTCCTTTCAAAGTAAATTTGACAAATAATATTCCTTCTCTTAAGCATCAAAGTACAGTCATTAGGAATACTGACAGTCACATCTTCTGTATTGCTATCTTCTCACAGGTTTCAAGGCCAACTTGTGAGATATATGAAAAAGAAGATATAAAAGTATTGCTTTCTAATCTACTAGATATCTAATTTCTTAAATTGTCTGTAGTCACTTGCCTCTGAGCCAGTGATGAATAGGGACAGCCTAGAGGCAGAGTAGTTGGCCTTCAGAGTTCAAGATGTTACTGCTAAAGTTCTTTGAGATTCTGATATTGGATTTAGGTGGAGATATTTGGTTATCTTCTTTGCTAATTAATGAATGCCTTAATATTAGACAGCGAAAAATGTGTAGGTATACAAAATTAAAATCCTCAGGCTGCTGTTTTCTGGACTATTGTTTAGATGGGAATTCATGTTGAACTAGTTATCTCCCAAAACAAAAATTAAGTGTTTTGTCTTCATATCCAAAATATTGCTAGTTACCAATTTCTAAGCTAGATTCCTGCAGTGTGAAGATATTTTTTTAAAAAACTGGATTATACTTTCACCTTCAAGAGTTTGATTATAAGGTTTTAAAAGAGCGTTATCTTAACAGAATTTATCTGTAGAGGATGTTGATGAAAAACAGTATAGACTGCAGCAGTAGATTTAATCAGTGCTTGTATGTTGGGTTTTTTTATAAAACTTGTTACATGTATTGCAGGTTTCTTCAGAGCAGTGATATAATAATCCCTTTTAAATGGTTCATTGTGTCCCTAAAATCCAATTTTTTCTCATATTGATACTTTGAATTTGAATCCCATGATCATCACATTGTTGGAAAAATGTTTCTCTTTTTAAAAAAATCTTTGTTAGCATTCTCACGGTGTGCTCTTCCTGTCCCTTTAATTTAAATTTGTTAATCTTAATAAATTCTCCAATATCTTTTTATTCATCTGCCTTATTTATACTTTAAATTTGTAGTCTATTACTTTATTTCTTTTGGCAGTTTTCTTCAGCATTTTCTTCTAAACTGCATCTTCTGGGAACTCTCTCATGAAGCAATGCCATTTTTCTGCCAAAATGCCTTCAGATGTTTAGGCAAAGTTTTCATCATTGTTGTTTTGTTTTATCTTTTCTTTTTTTTCTTAGCTTCTTCAGTGCTCTGTCGGGCTGAGAGTTAGATATGCCTTGTTCCAAAGGGGTAGCCGTGTTCGTCTATTGCAGAGAAACAAATGGAGTCCTGTGGCACTTTTAAAGACTAACAGATTTATTTACTTATATAGATATGCCATGATTACTCAAAGGGAGCGATAAGAAATTTATACTGCCAAAATTAATACAAAATACTGAAAAACTAGCTGTATCTCACCTTAGTCATGTTTATTTGCAATTGTTGTTTCGTATGTCTCCTTTCTTGGGTTCTTTTACGGAGCCTGATTTAAAAAAAAGTAAATGGAAAAAACATGCAGAACCAACCTTTACTTTGTGGTTTTAGAATTTGCTGAATGTTCAATATTCTTTGAATTCCCCCTTCTCCTCCCTCCCCCCGAAAAAAAAAAAAAAAAAAGAGGGAAGAAGAAAAAAAAAATTCTTTGCGTGAAAATGGCCATGGATTGTAAAGGAATCTAAAACAATTATGTCAGCAACCTCACCACGCGAGACTCCTGAAGAATGCCAAAGAGGTCATACTTGTGAATGGAGTCTTGTGG
>ML685835.1:1637590-1663021 GCA_007922175.1 Pelusios castaneus
TGTGAATGTGCATGAGGCTGTAGACTGTTTTATAAGACTGGGGAAAAACACTGAGGAAATGTTCAATTGATCACTCAATTTACATGTACAGTTACCATGACAGTCTATACAAAATTGGATAAGTGCATGCAAAATGTCCAATTCCATATCCAACTGGCTTTCTGCATGTACAATTGCGATGTAATCATAACTGCATATAAATTGGGTGAATAATTGCATACATACCTCAGTATACATTATTGTGTGCTTTTAGACCAAGATTCTCTCATTCACTTTACTGCCTTTTACCCTTTCAGCAATAGAAAGGAAGCTGAAACTCTTAAGTATTTCTGTTGCACAGGGGAGTCTACGGCCGGTATGGAGCTCTAAATGGTTGTGTTGTTGATTAGCTAGTTTGTTAGTCTTGTATATATTTTGCAAAACAGATCTGGCCCTTTTTTGTGTAATAAAATTTCATTTCATCATTTCTCATATTATCTGAGATTTCTGTGAAGGCAATAGTACAGATGTCAGTAAACACAGGCACACCTTTGGTCTTGTGAGGACTGGAGACGCCAACTGATTTGTGGGACTATACATATAGTCTTCACAACTCTAGCACATTAAGCATCTAGATGCTGAGAAAATGTGATTCCTTAATAATATGGATTTGTATACCAACTAAACGACAAGATACATTATGGGAGGTCTGATGAGATTTCAGTGGGGAAAGCTCTGGATACAGACTAACAATATTGGAAATAATCACAAAACTAAATCCAGTAAATATGCTACCAGTTAAATCAACAAGTGCATATATATTATTGGGGAGGCACCAGTCACCTGCAGATTCATTAATTGATTCCCTTTTCTTGTTCAAAATGGCTTTAGAACCATGTAGGTTGTTAAATTATTTCTGAGAAGAATGCATACATCATAGCACTGGAAAGAAACAGTTGTCTGGCTTCTAAAGTAGTAATTTTATATAATGATTATCATACAGTGTTTTTCACACATAGATTTCCAAGTATTTTTCAAAGATGGTAAGCATGATTTCTATTTTAGAGATTGGGTAACTAAAACACAAAGAGGTTAAAAGATGTACCCGCAGGCAGAGCTTGGACTAGAACCCAGATTTTCATCACTTCTAGTCTGTCCCTATCCACAGGATCACAGTCTTACTCCTTAAGTACCTAGTCCCTCTGGCACTGGTGGCTGAAGATGCAGTGATGCCCTTTCAGACACGTGACTAAGCCAGTTCAAACTGAGTGAGTTCGATGAAAAAGGATTTTTTTTTTACCTTTTTGGTGTTTGGGGAATGTTTTATAAAATAGGATTCTTGCGCTAACCCATCCTGTCATTAAGGCCCAGTGTATCCATACAAGATGTATTGATTTTAATTCAGTTGGTTTAAAAACTGACAATAAACTCGTATGAGTACTATGTATGGATGTAGTCATTCATATAAGAGCCATTAGAATGATGTGGATATATCAGTGCAACTTTTGTGTGTAGGCAAGGCCCAGTATTAGAATTCTATCTAATGGTGCTGGAGTTCTCTTAACTATTTGTGGCATATGCAGTTTGTTTAACTCAGGATCTCAGGGAGTTGAGAGTGGGTCTCCAAAGAAATGGAAATAGGGAGATGTGGTGTCCTGGGTTTTCTTAGGTCATTGGGGTTACTGTAATGATAGATGGGTGGGTTGTTTTAGTGTTAGGAAAACCTGTTTGTCTGCTTTGCCCTGCTGCTCGAATAAAGACTCAACCTGGAGCTGAGAGTTTGCTGCCTCTTTATTATCAGGTTACAATCCAACTACCCACATATCGAATAGGAGACAGGTGAGAGAAGGCCGCAGTAGAAATCACATAGACAGCCAAAATCTCTGGGGAATTTTAGATTGAAGTTTATGTTGTGTTAATGAATTGTCAATGCACTAAACCAGGGGTTGGCAACCTTAGCAGGTGCTGGGGGCGGGGCCAAAAGGGGGCAGGGCCAGGCTTCCAGTGCCCTGCCAGCTGGGGCTTGGCTTGGCTTGGTTGCGTCACCCCGGCCCACCCAGGCTTCCGGTGCCCTGCTGGCTGGGGCTTGGCTTGGCTTGGTTGCGTTGCCATGGCCCGCCTAGAGCTACGCTGCTGCTGGCAGGGCAGAGCCAGCCCCAGCCATGGCTGGCAGGAGGGCAGGTCGGCTCGGCCCTACCGTAGCTGCCGCTGCTGGCAGGAGCCAGGGCCAGGAACCGAAGGCCGCCTGCCGGCAGCGGCGGCTCCAGCTGGGCTGACCCTCCCCCTTGTCAGCCATGGCCGAGGCCAGCTCTGCCCTGCCGGCAGCGGCGCGGCTCTGGGCGGGCAGGGCGATGTGACCTGCTCTGCTCCCCTACCCTCCTGCCATCCAGCAGGGGGCGGGGCCAGCAGGGGCCATCAGCTGTGAGCTGCAGCTGCTGACCGCGCAGTTTGCGGGGCCAGCGGGGGAGCCTGAGCAGTACCACGTGCCGCTCAGGCTCGGCCTGCATGCCAGGTCTGGCACACGTGCCAGGGGTTGCCGACCCCTGCACTAAACTCTTAGGATAGGGTTGGGATTCAAAGTAAAAGAAATAAAGATAAAAATTGCTTATAAAAGGAAAAATGACTTGACCCTGCATGTAGGGATGGGAGTGATATTATTGAAGGAATTGGTTTAAATAATGCAGCTTTAGTTTTCATAGTGTCTTTCACATGAGCTATGGCACACTACAGTCCTATAGCACTTGCATTAATAATTGTATTGAACTCAACAGCAAGTGCTTATTTTATTAAGAGCAGTAAGTTCAGGCAGTTTGTCATGAAATACTATAGGATTAAACAATAAAATTGCAGAGTTATCTATAAAAGATGAAATACAGGGATAGAGGAATTTCAAAGTACATAGGCTAAGGAGAAAGAGAAGTTTTTCCAAATAAGATTTGAAACTAGATCGATGATGAATGACGCAGGAAAGTTATTTGAATGGCTGGATTGGTAATGGAGAAGATTTCACCTACAGAAGTCCGAGTGAGATGGCTGGAGGAAAATTCCTGGAGACTTTTTCAAATTAAGGAGAAATTTGAACTAGAATATTGAATATTTCCCAATTATGAACAGAAGCATATTGAGATAAGGGATAGTATTTCTTATTTGCATTACCATAGTGTTTAGGAGCCATAATTCCCTTTTCCTTCTAAATGTGCCATATTAGCATTCTTGGGGGTTTAAAATCTCAGTTTAAAAAACTCTAGCTTCCTTTTATTGTCTTGTTTACTTTCTTCAAATTTGGAGGATTCACAAGTCTGGAAACAACTTTTTTGGAATGTACTTACAACTTCTTCCTGCATGTCCTTGGGAAAACTGATGTAAATCAGCATAGCTCCACTGAAGTCTACTTTCTACCCAAGCTGTTCAGAAAAGGCCACAAGAATGTTTTTCACTCTTCTCTTTCACGAAAGCAGCTTCACTGATCTTGCTCAGCCTTTCCATAGAATAGCGCCTCCAGTGAGAGACCAGACCTGAAAAATATCACCTCGGAAGCAAAAGTTTTCAAGAGGAATGAAAACGGGGAGTTACAGTGGAAACTATTATGAAACTCTAGCTATGACAGGCATTGTCATTTCTGCTACAGTACCCAGCTTCCTGCACAGCTATAGAATTGTCACATTTTCAGTGTTCTCACTTCACTCTTTTCTATGTGCTGAAACTCTTTTAATTCATGATAAACTGAAGAACTGTTGTCACGGACCTGTTAAAAAGTAAAGCACATACCTGGTAAAGCACATTATTCATGAATCAAGGAAGTGAAATGAATTCGATGCTGTGCTGCAGAAACTCATAAGGAAGTGTATTGCAATAAATATTACCAGTATCCCAGCTCTTTGTTTTATAGAAATAGTTCTAAATCCATCATTCTCTAACTATGTATTTGGAATTTCCATACATTATTATTTTAAAAAACTTCTGGTTTTTGGCCCTCAGGATTATAGAGCAAATGTAGAAGTTACACTTTATAGATTAGAATCATTCCTGTAAACATTTCAGGAATGATTTATTTCCGTATTTCCCTGAGACTGAGGTTAGGGCTGCAGCTTTTCTGCTCAAAATCCATGTTCTCTCCTAAGGGACTTAGCTTAGACTGAATTTCTAATGAGATATATTAATAGTTTGGCCCTGCTTATGCAAAGATTATCAGTGATTCCCTGAAGTTGGAACACGTTGAAACCAACTCCAGCACAGCTGCCCCCATTTAAAAATAAATATGCATACTAAAATGAAATAATGGATTAGTGATCCGTTGCCCATCAATCTTACGTGATAGAATAAGCAGGTATCGTACATCATTTTATTTAGAAGAGTTTTAGAAATGTTCTCTGATTATCAAAGGCAAAATAGCTATAAAAAGTCCCCCCAAATCCTTTAGGCCAAATCTGGGGGTGTTTGGCAAAGTTAGATAATGTGAGTAGTAAAATGTGAAGCTCTGTAATTTACATTGTTCTACCTTCTAAATGAAAACCCAGAAAGTCCTGCTTAGAAAGACAGAGAATTTATTTTATTTATTTATTTATTTATTTATTGTAAGGTCCTGGCTTGCTCCTTTCTATTACTTTACTTTTTACAGGTTCAATGGATTATTCACCAGTAGAAACCAGATAGTTGATTCCTGTTTTGAGTATAGTGAAAATCTCTAGTATTGTAGCTCAGATAACACAGTGTGGTAAGTAATTTTTTGCAAATACCTACTTTCTCATGGGAGCCAGTATAGTGCCTAGCTCGTGCTTGGGATTTTTCTTATATCAAAAGCAGGGGTGGGATCAGGTGCAGTAGAAGCACCTAAAGCAAGAAATGCTTTCTGAATAAGATGCAAGGCTGCTATTGCTTTAAGAAGTGTCTGCATCGTCTTAAAAAGCAAGAGGATGGTGGAGTATCTGTGAGTTTTCTAATGTGTTTAGTGCTGTGCCGAAGTGGGGATACTTTGGAGATTTTCTCTGAGTGCCTCACTTTCTCCACATGCATTACTCATGTGTATCGGTGATGGGACCCAGATATGTAATCATTGCAGAGACTACTAGAGGGTGTAGGCAGGACCCCCTGCCTCTGTCCCAACCAGTTGTAAAGATCAGAAGAGTGACCATTTAGCCTGGGAAGAAGACAAAGGATTGGGAGAGTCTAGAGTTCTGGTCTGAGGGTGGCTGGGGGAAGAGGTCAGTCCTCCCAGGGTGGACAAGATGGGGAGGACACTTGGAGAAAGGGACTCCCCAGGTAGTTGCTGCTGTGACTCCTAATCAGTCTGCTAGTGAAGCCTTTCTTCGCTGTGATCATGAGAACTAATGAACCCTTCTGACTCCAACACTGGCTGGTAATTTCTCTGACTGCAGAGGTGGGGTGCATGATGGCCCATTGGTGCATGGAGGTGTGATGGTATGCACATCTGTGAACCCCTAGGGTATAATCTGTGTGACTTTTCTGTTCAATTTTGCAATGTAATTGTGTGATTTGATGCCAAATACGCTATACCAGGTTCCTTTGTGAATGCTCATAACATATTCTACAGGATTGCTGTGATGCCATGTTTCTTACAGCAACACGTGTGTGCAGATGTGAAGCATGCTACAGGGTTCAGACTCTCAGGACAATCTCTAGCAGAGTGGCTGGAGATTTACATATCAAAGGGAATGCTAATACCCTCCCTGGCTCAGGTAGAAGTAAAGAGAATCACATAACAAGACAGAGGGGGAGGGGCTGTCAGCAGTTTGTAAAAACAAAGACACAGAGACGCTTTGGCCTGGGGGACACCATCTTGCAACAACTTCAAGCAAGATCTGGGCCCTGCCTGAGAACAGGCAGAGAATGGCTGTAAAACATCAAACAGCCAAACATCTTGCGCATAATCTTGGACTTTGAGGTCAGTTTAGGTAGAGATGTTAGATTAGTATGCGGTTTGCACCTTTTATTTGATAGTGCTCACTCCTGACTCATTTATAGTATGATTCTGCCTTAATTGGCCATGTTCTCACTTGAAATCATACTCTGATCTAAAGCTGTGTGATCTTTAGAGGATGTAGATGTGGAAGGCTGGGCATAATCCACTTCTTTAAATGGATGGATGTGAGACTAAGGTGATTGGGAGTGGGTCCTAATCCCTGTAAGGCAGTGGCTCCCAGTGTAGTGTCTGGTGCTGGGTGTGCTTGCTGGGGACCAATGCCTGTGTGGCTTGTGGATTTACACCTACTGCCTGGGACCAATTACATACTGGTGTGGACTGACTCAGGAGTGAGTGGTCACCCAGCAGAATGGAGTGGATTGGGGTCCAGAAACAGGGGTTGAGGAGTCATAATGGCACATCAGACCAGATTTGGGGAGCAACCTGTCACAGGAGGGGTTCCCCAGGACTGCACGAGGGGTGTTCCCACAGAGGGAATCTCTGATGGAGCAGGAGTGCTAAATCCTTTGGGGTCAGATGAAGGAGAGGACTTCATGGGTGTGGGGAGAGCCTAGGGGTGGCAGACCCCTCAAAGGCGCTTCTGTCCTGTCTGGCTGTGCCGAGAAGAGGGTAAGAGCATGGAAACCCAGGAAGACTGGGGCAGACTACACTGTGGCAGGGTCCTGATCCACAAGGAGAAAAGAGGACGAGAGCACGATTCCTGTGAGGCTCTATCACAAGTGTATCCAGAAAAAGGGAGAACTGGTATGATTGTTCCATAAGAAAAATGAATGCCAATGGAAGAAAGTCACACTGCGGAGGTATTTCAACAGAAACCAAGCCAGATTCCTTGTTAGTGGAGAATGAAGTAGTGCTCAAGCACATAGTTGTGGCACTGCATAGAGCAGTGTAACCTTTCTCCATACATGGGAGAACACACAATAAATCATTTCAGCCACAGGAGTCAAAGAAAATAATAGAGAAGCCATAGGCAAAGGTGGGGCAATTCCTGTTAATTTTCATTGGAGAAGATGACCTAATCACAGATGCTGATCCACACCTAAAAGTAGACTATCACAAGGATTCAACAGACTGATGTGCAGAAAGTCAATAACATTGATACTGATCACAGAAAGCTGTTAGAAATAGGTTGTGACCGGGGCCTCCTGGGATACCCTCCTGGACGTGCAAAAATCAGGGCAAGCTGCAAAACCAGGAGCCAAACTCCCCCATAATCCATCTTTTCAAATAACCAAATAGCTTGTGAGCAGTTTCAGTATAGGTAACATTATCTGGCTGCCTATAATTTCTAAATTTCAGTCGGTAAGATTCAGGAGTAATTTTGAACCTTCTCAGAATCATTTCTTTGAACTTTACATAATTCAATGAATCATTTAATTCCATATCATTAAATTCCTCTCTGGCCTTCTCGGACAGCCTGGCGATGAGTACAGGCATCCTTTTCTCATTAGGAATCTTATGGACCTCACAGAGTCTTTCAAAAGTATATAAAAATCCCTCAATATCCTCACCGTCTTTGTAAGGGGAACAGATCCTTTCCCACTCCTTAATGGAGGAAGTCAAGGAACCTTCTTTTGAAGGCAGACTCTTCTGGATCTGGGCTATCTCCAATTGTCTTTGGTGAGCTCTCTCCTCTGCTGCTTCCTTCAGCCGCAACTCCTCCAGCCGCCCTTGCCGAGCTCTTTCCTCCTCCTCTTGCTGCCTTTGACGAGCTCTCTCCTCAGCAGCCTCTTTCATCTCCTGCGTTTTTTGTTGCTCCCACAAGCGAAGCTCCATCAGGCCTTTTTCCTTTCGAAAATGCTGGTCATCGTCTGGGTCTGGCTGCTTACTCTCTTCCGCACCAGCTGCTCCTGAGTCAGGATCAGGCATAGCTCCTGTTCTCTGATCATTTTCCATGAGCAGATCTCTCATTTTCTGCTCTGAGACATTCCCCTTAAGGGTTATTTTTCTCTCTTTACATAACAGTTGGAGCTCTTTTGTGCTCAAAGATTTATATGACTGCTGCTCACTCATTGTGACCACTTTACCTTTAACACTCTCAGTATCAAATATAAAATTTAGGAATAGTGTGGGGTCCTGATCCAAAACCCAAATGTTCTGGTTCTGTGGATCCTGCCAAGACTACGCCAATGTGACCGGGGCCTCCTGGGATACCCTCCTAAACGTGCAAAAATCAGGGCAAGCTGCAAAACTGGGAGCCAAACTCCCCACACACTGATGGGTAGTACTTAAACCAGTCTCCCTATCAGTCACTAACAGGCTTCTGGTTCCCCACACTGGGTACCAAGAACTCTGCCCAAAATAGAAACAGCTCCCTTTATTGCACTCCAGCTCCTCTGGCTCCCACCTAGCCGCACGGTCCCTTAAAGATATAGGTTCTCCTGACCCCAAAGGGCCAGCCACAGCATACAGAACAATATAGGTTTGGATCTTACCCAAAATACCACACTGGTAGCTAATCCTTTAGCAACTACAACTAAAGGTTTAATATAAGAAGAAAAGAAGCAAAATATGAGAGATGTTGAAGGGTCAAAGCGAATCACATACATACAAATGATTTAAAGTTCATGAAAAGCAGTTTGCAGGCTTGTTCCTCTGGTAAACACCCAGCACCCGGGTGGGCCTCAATCCTTTGTTCAGTCTCAGAGGAATAGTTCCAGAGATGGGTGTTGGCTGTAGACTGGGGACTTGAGAGCAAGATGGAGTCAGGGCTGCTGCCTTTCATCACCTCTGGCCTTCTCCGTGCTGTGTGCAGTTCTCTCCAATCAAACTGGAGTTGAGTCACATGTTCAAGTCCTAGTGGCTCAACAGGTTTTCTTCTTCAGTCCATTATACTGGGGAGCTTCCTTAATGGGCCATTAAAGGGACAATGGCTAGGTAGACATTCAGTCTAGGGGAATTTCCCCAGACTCACACCAATTAAAATATAACAATCATATTCCTAATGTCTAATATGAATACGAATTCTACACATAAACTATATACTCATTCCCCACAAATTATTACCTTTCTATTGACACCAAACATGGCATAGTTCCTATGGATTATAACAATTATAAAATATTAATACAAAATAATATCATAAATGGTTCCCTAAATCCGGACAACATCAGATAGGTCCATTCAGTAATATCCAAATCAAAATGAAAGAATCAAAAAACAAAATTTTAAACTACATTGCATTTCCCAAGGGGCTCTAACTACTCAATTAAAACGACAGCATAAGAATACTGCCAACAGAGGAACACAGAAGAGATTAGGAAAAAGTTAGATCCCCAACATCCAAACTACCACTCAGATGAAATACAAACTAAGATGGGCAAATTGTATGGAGCAGCCAATGATCTTTAAGACCGACCAAGAATATTGAAATGTATAGCAAGGCCTTCATCTGCAAATATAATAGGAGAAGAATATTGGAATACAGGAAAAGGAAGAGATAGGGAAACACTACACATTCATGAATCTGTTTATTTTTTTAAAAAATACAGTGGGACAGAAACAGCTCAGAGAAAACCAACCTTCGAGCAAGAAGAATTTGATATTGTAAATACCTATTGAACTAGAAGCAAACAAACCAATAAGGATAGAACTGGGTATGCTAATAAAAACACCAAGTCAGTTAAAAGACTTTGTAACGAGCTGTAAAGGAAAGTGCATCACTGAATGCTTGATTCAGGTTATGAATCCAGACATCATTGTCTTGTTTGTATATTTTTAGTGGGTATGTTTGTTTAAGTAGTACCTTTATGAAGGTATGTGGATTTATTTTCATGACTTTTCTTTTAGAATAAGAAAAGATGTACAATACAGGGAGATAGAAGTAGAGCTGGGTGAATTTTTTTGGTCAAATAGTTTACTTGCTGAAAAATACAGATTATCAACCTGAAACTATTCACAAATTTGACCTGCTTAGTTTTGGCTGGAAAAACTTCCTTGTGACTAGCAAGTGTCCCTTTTGTAACCTTTAGCTCAGTGATTATGACACTTGCTTGGGATATGGGAGACCCAAGTTTCTATTTTTATGAATAGTACAATATTCATGAGCATCTCAATTATTCATGAGAGAGAGATGTTCTAGGCCAGTGGTTCTTAACCTGGGGTGCTTGCACCCCCTGGGGGTGGGTGATGCCCTTTCTGGGGGTGCGAGACATGCCAAATTTTTTTAGAAGGTAAATCATTGAAAACACAAATTAAGGACATGCACGTAAGTACAACTCCTTTTTTTCATCAAACCTATGTATTTATTAACATGATATTTTTAATGATTACGGTAATATACAAACAAAAAATGTATTTTCAAGTTTTTATGCTGATTGTAGTGAAATTTTCTCGCTACGAAATGCAGTGTACCGTCATGTTGCAGAGTTTTTCTTGACGCATGCACAGATGATGGTGTGACAGCACTGCGGCTTTGTTTGAATTCAGTTAGCGCGTCGGTTACAGTTTACTTCCACAGCAAAACTCTGCAACATCTCTGGGTAGTACTTGCGTATTTTTGTGTGCCTACTGTACTATTATTTGTGGTGAGTAATAAGATAAAACTATTTTACATATATTTAATATGCATTTAAAAGTGTATGGGCCCCCATCTCCATTTATATGTGTGTTATTACTTTTCTTGACCCAAAAACAGGCTGTATGAAACTTTATCTTCTATAGTAGAATATTAGAATGGTGCTGCTGCTGCTGCTGCTGCTTCTTATATATGTGAAATGCAATAAAATACCTCAGAAAAATTATATTTCTTGCAGAAATCTGGAAATTAAATTAAACATATAATTCTATCTCTTGCATTCTATAGTTATAATATATCATAGGTTTAAAGAACTAACCTACTTCAACGATTTTTGATAAGGAGCGCAAGAACTTATTTGAGAACCAAAGGGGTGCAGGCTGCAGTCAACGTTAAGAACCACTGTTCTAGGCTATTAATCTAAAAATGGCCAGACTTGGTCAGACCAATGGTCCATCTAGGCAAGTATTCTTTCTTCCAACAGTGGCCAGTGGCAGATGCTTCAAAGAGAATGAACAAAACAAACAGTCATCGACTGATTCATCTTCTGTTATCCACACCCAGCTTCTGGCAGTTAGAGAGTTAGGACACCCATAGCATGAGGTTGAATTCCTGATCATCTTTGCTAATAACCATTAATGAACCTCTCCTCTATAAACTTATCTAATTGTTTTTTAAACTTACTGTTTTGGCCTTCATAATATCCTTTGGTAATAAGTTCCTTCACTATTGCGCGAAGTACTTCCTTTTGTTTGTTCTAAATTTGCTGCCTATTGATTTTTTAATCTCTTAATATGGAAGTTGTTCCTTAACCCTAATAATTTGTGGTGTTCTCTTTACTTTTCCAGTTCCAACATATCATTTTTGAGATTGAGTGACCAGGTCTGCACACAGTATTCAAGGTATAGGCATAGCATTGATTTATAAAGAGACAATATGATATTTTCTGTCTTATCTTTCCCTTTCCTAAAGAACCCCAACATTCTATTAGCCTTTTTAACTGCTGCTGCACAGTGAGCAGATGTTTTCAGAAACCTATTCACAGTGACCCCAAGACCTTTCTTGAGTGGTAACAGCTAATTTAGACCCCATTACTTTATATGTAAATTGAGATTATGTTTTCCAATGTATTAATTTGCATTTATCAACATTGAATTTCATCTGCTATTTGTTGCCCAGCTACCCAGTTTTGTGAGATCCCTTCATAATTCTTCACAGTCTGCTTTGGACTTAATTATCTTAGTAGTTTTGTATCATCTGCAAATTTTGCCAACTCACTGTTTATCCCTTTTTCCAGATCATTTATGAATATGTTGAACAGTGTTGGTCCAAGTAAAGACCTCTGGGGAATATCAGTATTTACCTCTCTCCATTCTGAAAACTTACCATTTATTCCTACCCTTTGTGTCCTATCTTTTAATCTCTTAGGCTATGTCTACACTGGCAATTTAAGTTGACTTAAGGAGGCTTAAGTCAACTTAAATTAAGCCATGTCCACACTAGGCTTTCATTAAGTCGACTTAAGAAATTCCTTAAGTCAACTTAATGAAAGCTTAAGTCACTTTATAACTACCACTCATTAGGTCGACTTAACCCTTAAGTCGACTCAAGAATGGTGTGGATGTGGAGTAACCCTTAAGTCGACTTTATTAAGTTGACTTAAGGGTGGGTAGGTCAGCTTAACAAAGTGGACTAAGTCGACTTAAAGTTAAGGCAACTTAGTCCACTTTGTTAAGTCGACTTTAATAAGGTCAACTTTAACTCGACATTATTAAGGTGACTTAACAAAGTTGACCTAACTTTTACTAGTGCAGACATAGCCTTCTGATCCAGAAGAAGACCCTTCTCTCTTGTCCTGTGACTGTTTACTTTGCTTTAGAGTCTTTGGTGAGGTATGCTTTCAGCTAATGGTCTGCCGGGGGCTGATTTGTAGTCTGATGCTCTGTGAATCCCAGAAGTCACTGTTATTGCCGTCAATCTCAGTTTAAAATATTTTTTTTAAAAATGCTTTTATCATTTTCATGTCTTATCTGTCCATATTTCCTCTTGGGGCTTTTTTCAGGAGCAGAACCTCTTTAGATCTCATGGCAGAAAAGCAATAGGTACAGTTCTTTTTCTTGCAATGTTTTCTACCTTCCCTGTGTACTATACTACCTTCCAGTAGCAAGCAGAAATATAAATATAAATATTTCTGATCTTCTGCTCACTTGTGGCATAGCCTGTCTCTTGACTCCCAGTGGAGTTGCTCCTTAGACAATGATCATCTGGTTCAGCTATTTTTGGTTTTGTTTTCACAGGAAAGGCAATGAAACTTAAATAGAAGCTGGCTCTTTAAACTGTCTGTAATAAATGTACATAAATCCTATAATTGAATAAAAATATAAATCTCTTCCTGGATCTTTTCAGAACATCACAGATAATTCCAAGGTTTGGTAAAAGTTAATTGTCATTTCAGTAGAAATTATTACTGCTAATATTTGCATCACTTCATATTCAAATAATTGCTGCCTATGTTCTTCTTAATGTCACACCACCTACTACATGAGGTTGGAGTTTTTTTTATACACAGAGAAATCAAAAGGTGACATTGATATAGGACTTCTTTTATCAGCATCTCCTAAACATCAGGGCTAGCCTTTCTTTCGTAGCTTTTTCCTTATTGTGAAATTTCCATTTTTTAAAAGTGTAAAATGGACTTTTTGATACTACTGTTCTATATTTAGACAAAGAAAGCCAGGGAAAGAATAAAACTATTTATCCTGAGGCACAACATATGCATGTTTCTTTACAGTCTGCAACAACTGCCATAAATGGCTGCAGTGTCTGCAAACAGAGAGGGATTCTCTTCACTGTAGGGTTAAATTATCTACATTCAAGTTAATGCCTCTTGAGTTAGCCTAGCTTGAGTGAAAGTGGCCACACTATGAAATAACACTCAAGCTGCACAAAATGGTTTAGAGTTGATGAGTTGTGTTAACTCTGGTGTCACCTATATCCCCTAATAATCCTACCAATTTGAGTTAAAAGCACCATGTTCAAGTTGAGGGTTTGTGTGTGTAGATGGGATTCTAGTTCGGAGCTACACTTGAGTTATAAATTGACTTAACTCTGCAGAATAGACAAGCCAAGAGAGTTCTTAGAAATTTTAAGCACATGCTCCATTAACCATGCTAACTTGTGCAGCAAACCACCAATAGTTTTTTTCCCTGTCTCTTTCATTTGGATAAAACACCTTTGTGACCCGCTGACCAGCGATGCAGCAGTTTTTCAAGAGTCTTCTAGCATGTTTGCTCAGTCACGATTGCTTTCTTAGTGTCTCCAGTCCCTTTTGGAGGAGAGCAGCAAATAAACACTTAAAGTAAACATTTATGTGCCTGTAATAAATATAGTCTGGAATTTCCATAGGCATCCAAATCCCTTGAGTCCATTGAAAATCCCAAATATAGATAATGAATTATCTTATGCTTCACTTGAACCTTCTGCAATCATTTATCTCTATCCAAAATAAGTGTAAAATATCATCATTCTTTCTTCCATTCACTTTTCACAAATAGAAATGACTACATAAGGTTCAAGACTATGGAGAATCTAGCTTATTGTCTATTTGTAAAGTTTAGAAACATTACAGCAAGTGACCTTGTCGATAAAAGCATCACAGAAGAAGAAAGCTTACCAGGGAATCAAAGATTCACGGCATGGTTAGTGAAGCATGATCATCATGAATAAGGACTGAATATGTTCTATAAATGGATTTATAACCTCTGCAAGGTTTTCAGAGTTTATTCTTCCTCTCTACCCTGGCTGATGGATTGGATTTAATATGGGTATGAAGTCGGGCATTTCAGTAACCATCCTGCAAGATCTTGTCTTTTGTACGATTATAGTATTTCATAATATTTTTCAAGATGGCCTGGAATACGCTGCTAAGTTACAAGTACAGAAATATTTTTCTCTTCATCTTAAGAGCTGTGGAATTTAAAATCCTATTACAGAACTGATTCAGTACTGTACAGCTATACAGTGGATGGGGGGGGGGGGGAAATAATTTCTTCTAAAATTCCAGCAGTATTCATATGCTACATTTGTCACTAGATAAATACTTTACTATATATATATGACTAGGGCCCTGTCAAATTCATGGTCAATTTCAAAGTTATAGTATTTTAAAAACAGTCAATTTCACAGTTCTAGATGTTTGCATCTGGAATTTGAGAATGTTGGAACTTTGTGAGTCATGAGGGGTCACATGATTGCCACCTTTACTTCTGCTGCTGATGGGGGTGCTGCCTTCAGAGCTGGGTGACCTGGAGAATAGAGACTGCTGGGCAGACACCCTGCTCTAAAGCCAGCACTACTGCCAGCAATAGCATGGAAGTGAGGGTCACAGGATATGGGGGGGATCATCACTTTTGGAGGGGCCAGGGCTGGCCTTACTGTTGGTTGACCACTCAGGACACCAGTGTTAGGAGCTTGCCATATAGCTTCCCCCACCCTAACCAACTCAAGGCCCCTTTAACTCACAAGCACAGGGTCTGGATCTGGGAAAGGGAAAGGTTCCTGGGGTGAGTGTGACTCAGTCCAGGGCCAGCCTCTGCAGGTGACGAGGAAGTCCAGCCAGGACTAGCAGTTGGAGCCTGGCACATGATAGAAGACCACCTTCCCTACAATAAGTAGGGGTAGGTCATGGGACAGATCAGATTTCATGGTCTGTGACTTTTTCATGGTTGTCTCTACTACTCTACCAAACTGATGACTGTGATAAAAACACAGTTGAATACTACCTTAAAATGTAATATGCTGAAGAACTGTAAACCATTGGAATTAAATGGTTACAGAGCAGAATCCATCTTCTGACTAGGTCTGGTTGGGACTCTTTCACAAAATGTTGATCGGAAATGTCAGTATATTGAAACCAAAGCTTTTCATGTGAAAGTATTAGTTTAAAAAAAACTTTTGATGTGATAGTTTCTTTAGTCCAGGTTGAAATTTCTGATCAAACCACAGAATAAGAGACCCAGGAAAGCCAATAGCTTAGCGGCTAGGGCATTCATTTGGGATGTGGAGACTCAGGCTCAAGTCCCTGCCCTGTGTGATTTGGAGAAGGAATTTGAATCTGGGTCCCCTATACACCTAGCTATTCTGGGGTATGTCTCTGGTTATTCATGAACATTTTTATGTTTTGTTTTCATCCCAATGTAGAATGGGAAACATTTAAAAAAAAAAAAAATTAACATTTTTGCACAATGAGAACACCATTTCTTTCCCACCTCTTGACAGAGGATGAGGATGTTGTGCTACCAGAGAATTCACCGTTTTAGTTTATTTTTTCCATGATTGTCCTTTTCTATCCTACATTACACTGAAAAGTAGGTTCTTTTCTTATTTGTATAGATTTGTTCTGCAATTCCCATAAAAGACAAAGGCCCTACCTGTTATGATTTAGGTGATACCTACACTGGGATGCATACTCAGTTATTTGACCATGTAGATGCTCATGCATTCTTCCTATACAAATACTGAGCATCCACATATGCTGTGCTGAACATGACTATAATGGAGTGTACACCCATACAGTTATGTCCATACTGCTGCTTTTATTATGCAACATTCGTTCTACCCTTTCTGGGGTGAAATCCCAGGGTTCTGTGCATCCTAGAAGAAACTCTAGGAGTTGTTTTGCAGTTTGTTGTTGCTTATATGTCCTGCCCTTTCATATTTGTAAGTTCCCATTCCTTTGACATTTCCTGCTCACCTCTTTCTCTAGCCAGACTGGGTGGAAGATCTGGAGTAATGGGATGATGATCTGGTTCTGCTCTTGCTCCTTATTGTGGGACAAATGTTTATGCCATGGAGTAGGCCATTTATGAGATGTGAGATGGAATCTGAGCAGAACTTGCTGACATGTTAACAATTGACCATGAGGGTGAATAACAATCATTTGGCTCCCATCAATATAGTACCTTCAGAATGTCCAAATGAGGAAACGGAGCATCATGAAGCTGTGTGATCAGCACACTACACCCCTCCAGCACCACAACTCTCAATTCAAGGAATCTATACCCATGCAGAAGCTGGTGGCTATTGCCCTGTGGAAGCAGGCAACACCAGAAAGCTATCGGTCAGTTGCAAACCACTTTGTGGCTGGAAAGTGCACTGTTGTGGTTAGTATTGTACAGGTTAGCAAGACAGTTGACCCTGTGATCTACACATGGTGGTTCTCATTAGCAAAGTTTCAGAAAAAATAGCTGGGTTTCAGTGGATGGGGTTTCTGCACTATGCAGAGGCCATTGAAGAAACTAACAACTGAGTACTTTGCACATAAAAACAGGTGAGTGAGCATGTGAACTGAAAATGTAGTATTTGCTCCTTCTGCATGGCTTAGTGAACTAGAAGATTCATGAATGCCCAGTGTGGGAAATACTGGAAAGGTACGTACTGCCAGGGTGCTTAGGAGATCAGAATCATACTTGAATGGGAAAGAGAGGACTTTATTCCCTAGAAGCAATGTAATTCGCTATGGTGTGTCCATATCAACTGTTATTTTGGGGGACCCTGTGTTCCACTTCTAACTTAGCTGATGAAACCATACCTGACATCAATGATCCTAGAAATAGGAATTCAATACAAAGTCAGAACTTGCGGAATGGTCAAGGAGTGCCTGTTGGGTAGGCTGAAATCTCATTGGTGCTACCTGTGCACCCATCTGATGCCAGTATGGTCAATGTCATTTGCATGGCTGTGCGCTGTGTAACATTTATGAAGGTAAAAGGGAGTACTTCTCCAGAGTGGGCACAGGAAAAATCTGATTTACAAACACCACAAGCAGCCCATACACCTGCACAATGGTTCTGCTTCCCAAAGGACAAGAGAAATCAGGGATGTCATATGTGAATACATTTTGCAACAGTAGAGAGGCAGAGGGTGACATCCTGCCTTTACCAAGAGACACCTTCACATTCTGTGCAGGTGCTGGAAAAGCACATGAGTGAACATTGGCACATACTTGAGGGGCTACATGGTTTTTGAGGATTTTTGTTCCCCTGTAGCTGGTGGTCATTAGACATTTGTTCTTGTGACTATATATCTATTTACATACTACTGTAACAGGGCTCCTCCACTAGTTTGTATGCTAAGGGGTTGGGATTGTGCTGTGGAGAGTGGCAGCTATGTTGTAATGGTCATTGTGTAATGCGTTTGTCTTAAATGTTCACATCTGTTTACAAAACTATTCCAATTTGTGTGCTGCAAAAGGTGGGGCCCAATCCTAAAAACAGTTTATGTTCATCGTACTTAGGAAGGATGGTCCACATGCAAATCAAGGAAATTGTAGCATTTTTAACAGTACTATATGAAATGTGTAATTGAAATATTTTTAAACAAAAATGTAAATCAACAAAATATAACTGCACTGAATCAGTGAACAATGGTCAGATGTTAATGTTTCTGAACCAATCCCCTTGCCCTTCTTCTCTCCCTGCCAAGGGAGGAATGACTGGGAAAAATGTTCTTGGGGCCAACAGAAGATTTATCCTGTGCAGGGGGGTGGGGGTCAGCACGCCCTTTCCCTGTAGCAGTTAGTACTATAATTATTGGTGCTGGTTGGTATTCAGCATCTCATTAATGACTCAGGATCATCCCTGTGATGATTCAGCATTGGGCTGGGTAGTCTGACTGGTTGGTTGTCAGGCTGGAAGTTTATATTTGGATGGAACCAAACTGTTTTGAAATGCAACAAATGAAAACATTTAAGGAAAGTCTAAGGAGTTTCTGGAATTACTCAAAATTAAGTATCAGTGTTAACTAATAATTTCTGCAAGACCACTAAAGCCAAGGGGAATGCACCTGCTGTAAATCAAAGTGTCATTTGGCCTCTTAATTTTAAAAACAGAATTTCCACTTAATTCGTAAATTATATAATTTTCTTTAAAAATGGTATATTGGAAGGACCATATAGTTACTCCATGTGGTGAGAACATAGTAACTAGAAATATAGTATAGTTACAGAGATGAGACTAAAATTCTTTTGTACCTCAGCTCCAAAAACCAAGGCCTCTCTAACTGCACGTAAGGTAGATCTGTGTTTGCTGGTTTTCCCTCATATTTGCTAGTTGTACTAGATCCCTTATCTTTTCTAGGGTCAGCCACTTGATGGGGAAACATCACACACAGAAAAATAAGAACTTTAGAATAGCTCACTGGGATAAGTTGCATGCTTTTTTGTAGATCTGACCCATGTCATGTGCTGGACTAGGCAATAAAGAGCTGGCTATCATTAATGCTTGTGTGTCATGCTTTTAATACATCATGTCAGAAGAAAATATAATTTGGTGAGGGAGGGGGGAATGGAGCAAATGAAGCTATGTGAATCCATCAGTTTGGAAGGATACTTAGCAGATAATTCCCAAAATAAAAGTATTGTATGGGAAAACTGCAAATGCTTGTAAGACAAAAAGTCCGTGTAGTATGAATTGTTTTGTTCAGTTGTGCACAGGATTGAGAAAAAAGAACCTGCTTTGCAACTTGGTGATTTATGACTGTGCACAGTTAGCACAGGTGCCTCTAATTTTGAAAGACTGAGCAGTCTCTGTGTTCAGTGGCTGTGAAATTCTTTTTTTGGTGTGGCAGTCTAATAGCTTAGTGGTTAAAACATGGACGTGTAACTACAGAAGTGTAGCACTGCCTACAGAATTAAAGCTCGGCTCTACTTTTTGTTTAAAGCTGGGTTTCAACGTGTTAGTTTTGTATGAAGACTATCTTCCCCCAAATTTCTGTTTAGTGCTAAATTCTGACACTAAAAAGAGATTTGATCTGACTCTGGAAGAAAAAAAATAAATTTTCCATTGGCCGTGGCTTGGGCACCTGGGTGGTTGCTAAAATGCCCCTATAAGCAGACTATAAGGCACTGCTTAGGTGAGAAAAGAAACATCAGATGCTTATGGTATGTACACAACATGGCTCTTGGTGTGTCAAGCAGTGCTTCCCTCATTTACACTGCTAAAAATAGCAGTGTAGAGTCCCACTGCCTCCCTGCTGCTGGAGCCTCTTCCCACCACAGTGAAAGAATTCAGCAGTGGGAAAAAAGTCTGGCAGCTCCCTAATGCCTTTCCCTACTGGCCTCCCATCGCTGCTGAATCCTTTCACTATCGCACAGAGCTTCACAACAGTGTGAACAAAGCCTGTTTTTCATTGTGTGTATAGCTACCTGTACTCTACATGCCACTCTAAGTATAGAGAAAAGCCTAAGAGGGGTCCTATAACTCCACATTTCATTGCTTTTAAGGGTTTGCATTGGAACGATGTCAGACTTAATTAACTTTAATTCCTTTTACAAGTAGTGCTTGTTTATAGAATATTTATTGGAATGTGGGACATATCCTGCTATATCCTTTTCTTGAAGTTTGTTTTCTCATTTTCTCTTTGTTTATTCACTTATAAAATAAAGCAAAAATTGGAACAAAGTAAGCTTTATAAGGCTGAGTTTGAATTCAAGTATTTTCCAGATTGTTACCAAGAAGTGTTTGAAACACTACAAAATTATTTTAAAAGTGATAGTGAGGTGGTTTGATGGTTTCTTACATTATGTACTGTAAAAAGTGAAAAGCTAATTATATGATGGAAAAAATAATTGTTTACTATAAGGAAATGGTAAATAGACTGGGAGTCATTTCAAAGGCTGCCAAGGGTCTCCTTAGAAAATACTGTTCTAATCCCTCTTTGTAGATGAGTGGATATCTCTTGGCACCCTTGGTAATCTCCGGGCAGCTCTGCATGCTGACTATTAATTCAGTTTTCCTTCTTGGATCCCCAAATAAACTTCATACAGGGATTTTTCCAGTCCAATCACAACACCCTTATTTATTAATGTAACATTCAAAACTAAATATAAATGTTATCCCCTCAGCATTCAGGTATGGACACTACATGTTTCCCCCGTCTTAGAAGGCTACTCCCAGTCTTTCCTAGCTGGAGCAATTCTCCTGGTCTCAGGATCTTCATTGCAGGAGTTTCTCTTTCTCTATAATGTTACTATAACCTACTGAGCTTCCTCATTATGGTAGTCACCTTGTGCTCCTCATAAATTATTAATGGATTCCTTTCAGATAGGGCTCACTCTATAATCAGGGGTGGTTTGGGCTTTGTTTCTCTAGCCCAAGTACAAGCCACCCTGTTTCACACTTCTTTCGAATGTTTACTTAGTCACACTCCTTAAATGTAAATTCTATTTTAGAAATGCTTCCTTGTGAAGGCCTGATGGATTGAACTATCTATGGGATTTGAATTTGCAGCAACAGCTTCAATAATATAATGAGAGAAAGCAATGTAAGTCCTTAATTGTCAAAGCCTAGGAATTCTGTATCATTGTCATTAATCAAGATGTACAAGTTGCTTGAGAAGTTTTCCATCTAATATAAAGAATGAGCTCTTTGCTTTCCTTCCTCCTGCAGCTCCCTCAAGTTTGTAGAGGATTCAGAAGTTTCAGAAATGCTTGGGGTGCAGAGAAAGGACTTAATGACCTCTAATTCTGTTGTGTGACATTTCTATTACCTCATTGTCTACTAATTCCTCTATGTCCTGTATAAACGATGACTGAATTGTGCACTTACAATCATTACTTCCATTTTTCTCCCTGTGATTTACCCTGTATTACAGAGCATGAAGCCTGTTTACTGTAACTGTGTTTTTATTATCCTGGTCTAAGATTACTTTATGATTATGAGTTTCTGTGGAGTATGCTTTATGTTCTTTGTTGCTTGCATTCTACTGCATTGCTTAAAGTCATAAGTTCTTGCAATATTCTACTGACTATATTGCTGTGAAAAGAATACACAAATTTATTTCTCTTCTTTACTTGGTCTTAATTTGGCATTTCTCCTTTAGAGGTTGATAAGGTGGAATAGAAGAAAATAAGTCCTGCTAACACTCCAGAATGGCTGAAATATGGCACAGTTCTCTAACCTTTCTGCACCACTAAAATGTAAGTTTAATTCATTTGTATGGTATGACTGTGTATGAAGAGAAACTTGACTGATATCTTAAGATACAATGCACTCTTAGTAATTGACTGTGACACAGTGGTCAAACTTTCAGGTTATGCAGCAATGTTTTGTACTTTCCGCTCTACTATTAGTGGTGATTTGCACAAGAGTCTTCTAGAAAATGCAGTGATTGGATCAACACACTTGCTTTAAAATAATATGGAATACTCATACATATGCCTGAAAAAAATAAAGGGGGCATATACCCCTTTGTGCCAATTAGTAACCAGATTCATTTGACTTACACCCAGATTTAATGAAACCTAGATTATACTGAAAGACATAGCATGTATTGAGTGGAAAAGGATACACATTAGGCATAAAAGTGTGGATGCTTTGCCTGTATCTGCAGGGGCCATCTTTTCTTATTGCTGCAAAATGTATGTTAGGCATCAGTGAAAATTTTGGCTAACTGCATTATGGAAACTTCAGAAGTGTGTTGCCATGAAATAACAAACAAGGAGTCCTGTGGCACTTTTAAAGACTAACACATTTATTTTTTGCATGAGCTTTCGTGGTCTTTTTGCCCATGAAAGTTCATATGAAAAATAAATTTGTTAGTCTTTAAAAGTGCCACAGGACTCCTTGTTTGTTTTGCTGAACTAGACTAATACGGCTACCCCTTTGGAACATGAAATAACAGTATCTTCAAGGAATAGATAGTGTCTAAGAAAGAAATAGATATTTAGTTTGATTGTTAGAATAGGGCTTTCAAAGCAGACAGAATAATCAATACCCGTGAACAGATTATTAATCCAGTTGTGATGCTGGCAGACCAGGTGCCAGCTCACGTCAAGGCCTCACTGCACAGTGACAAAAACATAGCAGGAAACCAGTCTGGCTCATCTGTGGTTTAGTGTAGTTAAAATAGGTATTGGTGTTCTAAAAATGTGTTTAATGTTGAGACTTTATGGGATGCTTGTATGATGCTGCAAGTAATAACCCTACTTACAATATCCATAGCTCATGCAATAAAGTAATCTTTAAGCGTTTGCTCTCTGGATGTAAAATATTTGTTCTGAAACTTTGTAACTTGTGAAACAGGAAAAAGAAAACTGCATCTAATGCAAAATGCTGAATTTCTATGGAAGGTGTTATCTGCTGCTCATCAGGAAGGGCTATTGAACTGAAATGGGGCTCTGTGGAACAGAGATTTTGTTGATTGCTCCCCCCCACTCACCCATGAAGAGGTTTTGTGCAGAAATGGTCACCCCATCAATTTGGATTCTAGGGAGATGGGGATAAAAATCCCTCAGCAGGAGGAATTACAGGCCAAATTGAAAAAAAAAATATGGGCCAAAGATTCCTAAGCATGAACAAAAAACAACGAGAATCCCGTGGCACCTTATAGACTAACAGATTTTCTTCGGCATAAGATTTCATGGGCTATAACCCACTTCGTCAGATGCTGCATCTGACAAAGTGGGTTATAGCCCATGAAAGCTTATGATAAAGAAAATCTTAGTCTATAAGGTGTCACAGGACTCTCGTTGTTTTTTGCTGTACACAGACTAACAAGGTTACCCCTCTGGAAATTTCTAAGCATAAACAAGAGCTCCCCAGGGCTAACCAAGGTTAGCCTTAATGGCTGTATAGAGCTGGTGTATTTCAGCAGCTCCCTCACCATTTGAAACGTAAGACTTCAACTCATTTGTGTATGTATGTTTATCTGTTTTAACCTTTGTAATCATTTCTTTTTCTTAGTCAAAAAAATCTTTAGGTAGTTTATTCCAAGATTGGCTACAAGGATTGTCTTTTGGCATGAGATCAAATACACCTGAGGTATACACTGTCGTTTGGGACTGGGAGTAACTTGATCATTTTGTGATCATTGATGTAAAGTAATCATCCATTGGAGTCAAGCTTGCCTGGGTGGCAAGATAGATCACAATGTCTGATGGGACTGTCTGCGACTCCATGGTAAAGCTATGTCGTCCCTGTGGAGTTTATGTTGGTTATTTGTGTGGTGAAATCTAATGATAGAACTCGCAACTCATTTGGAGTTTGTGCTCTGCTTCTTAATAGTTTGCCCTGAGGTCGGTATTCTCACTCGTGAGCTACTTGACAGCATGGTAATTAGAGTAGTTGGCTGCATTCACATGCCACAGGTTGATTGGATTCATAGATCACAAACCAGTACCATTAAAAGCTTAACAGTGATAAAACTTGATATAAAGAGATTTTAAAGGTTAAATAATAGATATTGTAATTTCAGTAAAATGCAGAATTTCCATTTTTAAGTCTGCTTCAAAAGCTATAAACTGATCAAATGTATGAATGGTTTTCAATATGTAGATAGGCTGAAGAGCTTAAACCTACGTGATGTGGAGAAGAGGTTGATGAGAAGAAGAGGGATGGGGTTAGGGAGAGAATTTATTGCATTACTTAAATGCTTTGGCAAATGACTCCTGGAATGAAACAAAAACACAGGAAAAAACCAAACACTTCTGGAAATGAAATAGAACAAAGAATGCCCTGTGATGGCATGTTCTTCCCACACTTGCCCTGAAAGAGTTAAGGCAGACCAGAAGAGTCAATTCATCTATTAGTCAGCAAAGGGCGGGGGGTCAGGGGAAGGGAAGGAGATTTAAGACTGCAAGAAAAGCCTTAATTAGAAGAAGCATATGTGTGCAGGAAGAGGCAGGGCCTGGGAAGCTGACAAAAGAAGGGCCAGGTAGGAAAGACTGCAGTCACTCCCTGGAAAGAGGCAGGAGTGTTTGGAGATTGCAGAGACATGTAGCCTGTAGTTGTTCCCTGGGAAGAGGAAATGGTGAAGCTGGCAGACCGAGAGAAGGAAGGGAGAGATGGAAGGTTAGGAAAGGTCTCACGGAAATACAGCAAGGTACAGGGTGGAAAAGACCTTGACTGCTGGCTAGAAGGTCCTTCAGTAGAGGAGAGCCTGGGTTCCCCAGGTGGCTACTGTGGAAATGGCTCTGGCAGGTCAGTGCATAGGAAGACTGCCTGAACTTGTTTGGGATAAGATGACCACCTCCCCCAAAAATGAAAAGCTATGGTAGTGACCTAGCTGGAGGGCTGAGTTACAAAGAGTTCCTTGTCTGTCCCCTACCCCAAAAGTTTAATTTCAGTAGAATACATTTGGTTTGTATGTGTGTTCTTCTGGGGATAACACATTTTTTAAAATGTTTTTATTCCTATACATACTGACAGAATCCACCTTATTAGTATTCAAGGAAAAAGGACAATTGTTTGAACACCACTAGTGTTTCAGTATAAATGGGGCTGGAGGGTAAATTGTTATGTTGCTTGCTTGTTGTGTCGATAGATTATAAAATTTATGATGGTAAGGGTGTTTCTCTGGCAGAGACCATGAATGATTTTTTTATCTTCATCTGTTAGCAGGGATCCATTAGGATTCCACTTTCATTTGATTGCAATTTGCATGTATGGGTGGATTTTCAGCTCTTCCCATTTTACTCTGTTTTCCCATCAATTTGTTTTGCCTTATCATTGAGGTTTGGAAGAGAAAAAACTTAGTTTGAAAAAATTGTGTGTTAAATGCATTATGGATATTTTTTCCCCTCTTCTTGTAGAGCAATATGAGATCCCCAAAATGTTGTAATGAGCTAGTCTTAAGTTTTTCCATCTGCTTGCAGGTTCATTTTCTAATGCCACCAACTGATCTGGCTGTAGCAGTTTACTTTGTGTTGTGGCTAACCATCAGCTTCTGTACTGGTGAACATCTTCTGACAAATTCAGATTGCCATAGATTTTCAAAATGCAGAGGATATTTACATACCATCTCTGGTTTAGAGGGATCCAATGGTTAGATATGCGTGGCTATGTTTACAGGTATTGTTTAAAGTGGTGCAAGTTACATATCATAAATGGGTTAAAAATGTCTAGGTAGGTGTAATTTGCACTCTGAATCAGAAGAAGGGGTAAGTGCAAATAGGGATGACCTACAATTCACATCTTCTATTGTATTTTAGTTTGTTTGT
>ML685835.1:1677521-1701508 GCA_007922175.1 Pelusios castaneus
TATGTAATTGCATATCTTCCATCGACACAGCACAGCAGTGTAGTCTAACATCTGTCACTTGTGGTTAATTACATCTCTCATCCTTTCCCCAAGGAGTGAATTTCCTGTGCAGTATAGTATTTTGTTTTGGTAGGGTTTTGCTGCTGTTGATTAATTTACTAGGTGTATGCTGGTTTACTCTTCATATAACTCTCCCTTATTTTTTCTGTGGAAATTATTGCTGGTAGCACTGATATCCATTCTTGACAGTAAATTCAAAGCTGGTGCTTCTGAAGGAGAATATTAGGGAATGCAAGTTTCATGAATCAGGAGAACTTTAAAAGGAGAATGAGTGCAGGTCTATAGTTGGCCATCAATACTTTTGTGATTGGTCTAGGTCTCCTCAGTAATAGTTATAGTTTTTCAGAATTTAAAACAAAATTAAAGAAGGTTTAGCCCTTAAATACATGCAACGAAGGCTGAATATCCACCAGAGGCATGAGGATTTTAGCAAGGTCATGTGAAGGTCACTCTTGCCTGCTTTTCTCAATCTGTTAATCAGGATGGAGATGACTTTGATATGTGATTGGACTGAGTCACCAGATTCAATGTTCTTCCCTATGTAATAGCAGGTGTACTATTCAGATGCCATTGCAGGCATTAGACAGTACAATGAATATTTCAAAATGGTCCTTCTGCTATTTGTGTTGCTGATAGATTTTTGTGCTAGGCACTATGAGGTCACCCACTTGATTTGTGTTTTTGTCCAATGGTTTCTAAAGTCTGTCTTTTGCTTTCTTTTTGTAAATGGAAGAAAAAAGAAGTTTATTGTTCAGTGGGAGGAGGTACGTTTGCAAACTCTGTTTATTGCTGCTACATTGCCATCTTAACTCTATCAAAAGAGAGGACTTTATTGATGGAAATGTTTATTGCTGTTGTTGAATTTGTCAGTGTTTATTATTCAGTCCCCATCCAGCACACAAAAAACTAGCTGCCTTCCTTGTAGTAGTCAGCAATTAGTCTGGGCTTAAAGCTTTCCTATGCAGAGATAGATATTGACAGGATTGACACTATACAAGTTTGATTCCCTTTGTTTGGGCCTTTGCTTTTCATTCAGGCATACTTGCCTGCCAGCTCACAACTCATCCTATTACTGTCATTGGCCAATTTAGAGAAAGCAACAGCAGCAGGAAGATTTAGATTTCAAAATAGGGAGAGGGAGCAGTTGTCTAAAAATAACATAATAAAAATCAAACAAATTATAACTGGTGCAGAAACTACATGATGTGGTGGTTGTTATGCACCAGTTATTTCCTTTGGTCCAAAGAGATTATATTAGAATTGGAGGTCTCAGGAAATGCCTTACTATGCTGGTAGGCTTTGATGACAGCAAATCATTTAAGGCATATTTTAGGCACCTGTCTGGCATTTTTAAATCAAACATGTTCAATACTGAATGCAAGCTATAATGTGGATTTGTGAAATAGACAAGTTTAGTTTTTCTTTAGTTTTAGGAGGCAGGATTCATTTGAGGAAAAATAATTCTGCTTTACTTTCTCCGTTGTTGGTTTGTTTTTTTTCTATTTTTCATACCTAACTGGACTGGTGAAGTGGTGCAGGTAAATTTTACATACATCAGGACATTTTTCACTGAGTATGCTGCACATCGCTGTACATTACTGTGGTCAATCATCATTATTTGGAAATGAGGTGCTAGCTTGTAATTCTCACTTTGCAGTCTTACAGTAGGTATGAAAACTCACAGTCACTGCTCTATCTGTTCATCTTTAGGAAATGAAGGTAGTTATTATTACTGATCTTTTGAGCAAACCAGCTGGTTAAATGGTGTCCAAGTGATTTTTGTGGTGTATTTACTTTGTGACTTTGTCAACTCTGACAGAGAATTAATTTATTTAGCTAACAACCAGATGGCAACTTTCTATTTAGTGTTTTTAATATGCTGTGCAGCCCTCTTACCAGCTAAATTATTTGGTGATGTTCTTTTCAATGTGGAAAAGGAGCATAGTTACTTGAGTAGATTCTTCCGGCATAAGGACAGAAGAAAGAACCTATTTCTTTTCCCTGTGCTATCTTTGCCTATGTATTCATGCATGGCTTTTGCTATTCCCACAACCTTGGGTTATTAGATTTCTACCATCCTGGCATTTCTTGTTTCAAATAATAAAGGTATAGACTGTTTTGTTTTCTGAGTCAATCTCTGGAATAATTTGTGTGTGTGTGTATTTTTTTCCCCTCCAATATATACATGAAGTCATGGATAATCAATTTGAAAATGGAAGGGAAAGTGGCATATATTTGTTGTTCTGCAACAAATCACTAAAATTATTGTGGCTTCAGTTTGATATTGGAATAAGAATGCTGTGTAGGTCATATTAATTTGTGCATGTAATTTTACTTAATGGTTGTCTGGTTGTTGAAATAAAATAGAAAAAGAGCATTTCCAAATGGCACAGCAGTGATTATTATGACATTTTTCTTTTAAAGGAATATAGTAAGCCATATTCATAGTCAGATATTAGCTAGTAGTCTATATATTTATTGTACAGTATATCACTGATTTATAGTGAAATCTCCGCTAAGGACAGATGTCTAGCTCAAGCAATCACTACACACTCATCCCAAGCTTCTACTGCAACTTTGTTTGACTTCTAGATAGGATGACCAACTTCTGTTAGGCATCCTTTGGTGGTTATTTCAGAGTTGCTACATACAGTGAATATAGCCTATTTCATGTTGTGACATTTATTGAGGGCATTTCTGAATGGGATAACACAGGCTTGCTTCCCACACACAAATGTATCCATGTGTTAAGTGAGTCATAGACGTATCCAGTCTTTCTTCATCTCTTGGTTACTGCTTTGATTGGGTTTTAGAGAATCAAGGATGAGGGCAGCTTCCCTCTCACAACTGCCTTAGTAAATTATTGCTCTAGAAACTGAAAAAAAATTGGAATGTTCAGATGATTTTGTTTCATAATAAAATGGATTCCTGTCTCAATTTATTTGCCATATCACTTCATTCAGAAGAGGAAGCTCTACCTAATGCACGGTAAGACGATTGTGGGTTTGCTGCTAATTGTTATTTGGTCTTCATTAGTATAACTCTTTATATTTCTTATTCTCTTAAGAAATTTGACAGTCAGACTTCAATGAATATAAAGGCTCTTTGATTAATGGAATCTTCGAGAGCCATAAGAGAATTAAAAAAAATGGATGGAAAGGTATAAACTCCAGAGTCAGAAGTCTTGTGGAACAAAAATTCTTTGATTCTCTCCATTGATAAAATAGAGAAATGGCAGTGTGTTCCCTATTTTCTGCCAGCCCAGTTTGCCTATGCTATTTTCTGGCTCCCCCTGTAGATAGAAGGCGCAACTTAAGGGTGTTCTACTTACTGACAAGTGTAATTTGTATATGTATCCAAAAAATTCTATAAAGTGCCCAAATCTGCAGTTTGTTTACGTTCCATTAGCCTCAACTGTGTTAAATATGTTATGAAACTGCAGAAATTGCAAAACAATTGCAAGTGTTTGATTCATGGCAATTTTATAAAATGGAAGTAGGCCACCCTGACATGTAAGGCATTTGGCCTTGAGCAGGTTGTTAGGCCAAAATGGACAGGACAGGGAGCGAGAACAAGGCTTCCTTTTGGACTTTTATCTCCACTTTGCTGAGAGAGTTTTTAACCTGTATCATCTTGGAATTCAATCAGTGAACTGGATGGGACCTTGCACTGCAGACCATAGGTATATTATAGTATATTTTAAAGGCCTTAGAAATAGAAGTTAATCTGTCTTGCACCAGCCAGATCACCCTTCACTTAGTTCTTACTTTTAGAGCATATGTTTTCTCTTACAGCTGCAGACCTTTGGAGGAGTGTTGGCAGTGAACCAGATGGGAAGAGTCAACTGTGGCCCAGGAAAGACCTAGTCAGGAAATGGCAGACTAAATAGAGCTAATATTAGCAGGTGGGAGCAAGTTAATAGGTGAAATGAACAGTTGAAGGAGCCCCTATAACCACTTTGAGTAAGGAAGGATTGCTCTAGACTAGCTGGTGAGGCCTAGGTAAAGTTTCTGATTGGAGCCAAAGTTTTGGGGAACAGCAGGTCCAACTAGCTGGCCAAAAAGTTTGTTTTTTCCTAGATAAAACTGGCTGAGATTCCAATGTGTACTGGCATAAAGAAGAAGAAAAATACCATTAAAGGTGACTGAGATATTTACATATTAATTTCATAGAGCCAGAAGTAATAGTTTTAGGTGGGCACTCAGCCTGATTGCTTTTTTTGTTTTTGGAGGGTCTCTACACACTGTATTGAATCTGGCCCTTGTTATGGCTACAGACACTTGCAGAAGGATTACAACTATAACAAATACAACACAGTACTGTATTAGATAAATGATGATGGAAACTCTCCATTAGAGACAATTTCTTTAAAAATAAAATATCAAAACAGAGGTTTTCAACTGATCTTGGTTGGCCTCTTGAACACACACAGATATATCCCATCTTTCTTTGAAACAATGAATGTGACAGTTAATTTTGATAAATATTTGATAAATAATTTTGGCTAAAATAGAGTACTAGATAAACAAAGTAGGTCAGGTAATCTTTAGTGGAGTAACGTCTGTCGAAGAGAGAGGCAAGCTTGTCTCTTTCACCAACAGAAGTTGGTCCAATAAAATATATTAGCTCACTCGTCTTTCTACAGTCTGGGTTCGACAAAGCTATGACTTCACTTCATAAAATAGTCTAGCACCTAATTCTATATTAGTTTTCAAATCCATATTTTGTTGCCTAAATTATTAAATGCTGATTTCACCCTGCTCCCAAATATAGAAAAGGGGTGTGTATCTTGGTGTGAAATTTAGGCTCCCCAGGTGTGTTTGCCTATAGTTCCCTTTCCTTACCTCCTCTCCAGCATTAACTAGCATAGTATCAGCAAGGCATTACCTACCAGTAGATCTGGGCCAATTATTGATGCTTTTTTCCCCTGGCAGTTCAGAAAAAAATGAAATATGTATGTCTTCACTCAGTTTCGGTTGAGCTGAATTAGAAAATTCTAAAAATGTGAGTGAATCAAAAATGTTCATTTCATATCAAATGAAATGTTTCTTTTGACCCAAGACATTTTATTTCTGGGTGGTGTTAAAGGACTGGATTCACAAAATGGCTGGAAAGGAGGCGGTGCTTCCCTTATAAACTTCAGCCCAGTGGGTTTGGGTTTAGGTCTCCCACATTATGGGAGAGTGCCATAATTCTTATAAGGTAATTTGGGTTGGATCTTTTTCAGCCTCTTCTGTTGAAGCTGTTCCACTTTCATATAATTAATTAGTCACTGGGTGAAAGAGACTGAGACTCTCCACTAACTTCAGTGGGGTTACTACTGATTTATGCTTTTATAAATGACACATGAATTGGTGGAGTCTGAGTGATTGGACTGGAATCAATGCAAGAACAGGCTGTTTCTCAAGTTTTCTAGTATTTTTTATTCCAGCTGGAAAGTGCTCAATGGCAGCTTCTCTCACAAGAGTTTGGCATTTTCTGATCTGGCCAACATTCCTAAATACAAAGGACTAGAAGTGTGGGGAGAGGGGAAATACATACAAACATTTCAGAATCCCCTTTAAAAAAAAAGTTGAGTTTTGTTCTGGAAATGGTTATAGCCGGGTTCTGCCTGATTCAATTTCCAAATCAGTTCAGCATCCCTAGTTGTAACACCTTAAGGCTGAATGTAAGCTAAAGTATGGTTCATTTGACTAGGTATACACTCCACTGCCAGTATTTAATTTACTTTACAAAGTGCTTTTAGCTAATGAAGAAATGAAAGGTGTTATATAGAACAACATATTCTTTTTTTATTTGCCTTTGCACTGTTAGGCCTTTGACTAGTCTGATTCAGAAGCATGAAAAAAAGAAAGCAAGGGAAAATCGACTAATACCTTGGGCTATGTCTGCACTTACTAAAGTTAGTTCAAATTAGTTAATTTGAACTAACTAATTTGAACTAATTTTAATTAGTTCAAATTAACTTAATTTGAACTAGCAAAATTTAGTTTGAACTAAGCGAGTGCCGTTCATGGCACTCGCTTAGTTCGAATTAGTGAATTGCATTGAGTTCAATGGGCTGGTTAGTTCGAACTAACATGGCCACATTGGTTAATTCAAACTAACTAGTTCAAATTAACCCTTAGTTCGAATAGCATATTTGAATTTATTCGTTCGAATTAAGGAAGCCCTTAATTCGAACTAATGAAAGCCTAGTGTAGCCATGGCTTAAGTTAGTTCGAATTAAGCTTCCTTAATTCGAACTAATTTACCAGTGTAGACATAGCCTTGCATACTACAAAAGGATTCTATAGCTTGGCTGCATAATATTTGTCAAATGGACACATGAACAAATTCTACTTGTGGAGTAATCATCTAGATACTTAATGAGTTACTGGTCTGAAGGCAAGACATGACTTACTGTCATTTATTGTCTGAGGTTCTGATCTCTTCCTTCTGGCTTCCCAGTTGTGCTTCACAATCAACTATATTAAGTAAATTAGTCAAGTGATGCTCTTCCCAGGTTTCTTTGAATCTACTCTTTAGATTTTTGATTCCAAGTCAGCTGTGAAAGAGTTTTCTTTTATTCATGTTTTATATGCATCTAGGTTAGTTAATTGTTATAGAAAAATGACAGGAAGAAACAAAACAAGACTGAGTTTCCATCAAATCTGGACTAAACATCCAGATTAAGTTTTACATGTTTCTTTGGGCCCTCCTTGTAAGTAGTGTTCTTGATGTCAGCAATTTGTTAAAACTGGCTCAAAGTTTAAGCTTTTTAGAATACTTTAATAAAAATAGAAATCAGTGTAAATGTTTCCATAATATTTTTGTTATTGCAGTGGAAGCAACTTTAACAAATAAATCTTCCCCATGAGGTATTTGAATCCTAAATATTATAGGATTTGTTTGAGTGCTGAAGAATCTGAAAGGGAATCAAACAGAAAATAGATACAAAAGGAAACCCAAGAGGCCTACTTTCATTGTTCAAGCTGAGAGGAGTTCCAAGTGTAAACATATACTATAAATTGTGAAGGTGAATTACATTTTAAACATTCACCCAGTATTTCATATATAAGCTGTTGTTTGTATCTGACTTTTAACCAGGTGGTATCACTTGAAAAGTGATTAAAACCCCCCTTTTTAGATTTCTCTTTAGGGACTGTTCTGAAACCCGTTGAAGTTGGGTCCTTCCACTTAATGTAATGGGCCTTGCATCATGACTTTACTAGCTTGGAGCAAATGAGCTTATATTAAAAGAAAAGAATTATACTGATCATTAGGGATCTGTAGCTGGAAGAGTTCTTTATGGAGAAATACACACAGAGCCGGCCTTAGACAGTTGGCGTCCCTAGGCAACTTTATTCTTGGTGGCCCCCCCCCACCCCCGCCGCCCTTCCCTGCCCGACTGCCAGCTCCCCAAACCCGCCACACCTTCCCCTCTCCTTGCCCCTCCCATGGCCCCTTCCCCGCTGGACTGCTGGCTCCCCAAACCCTCCAGCCCCTCCCCCGATGCTCTGGCCCCCTTTATCTGGTCAGAGGCCCAGAACTGCAGGGGTGGTGTTGCTGGTGGTGGCAGGGACCCAGGGCTTGGCTGTTGACAGCCCGATCGGGCTTCTGCCGAGGCCTGGGATCCAGGGCCTGGCCACTGCTGCCCTGATGTGGCCTCCTGCCAGGATCCAGGGCCTGGCCACCAGTGGCCAGATCCGGCTGCCACCAGGGCCGGGGACTCAGGGCCCAGCCACCGCCAGCCCCAATCGAGCTCCCACGGGGGCCCAGGATCAAGGGCCTGGCCACTGCTGGCCCGATGGGCTGGGGCTGGGCCACAAATCAGTGGTGGCAGGAGTCCGATCTGACCCCACCCCAGCCAGGGACCCAGGGAATGGATCGGGCCCTGGATCCAGCCCCCAGGCCCAGAGCCCGAACCAATTTTGGGGCAGCAACGGCACACTGACCAGACTGGAAGCCGCTCCTCGGCTAGCTGGCCACTCCCACCCTGAACACGCTCTGTCTGAGCATGCTGAGGGCGGGAGATTTGAAACTCCTCAGCCTGGCTGCAGTAGGACAGGACGGAAGAAGTGTTCCGCCTGAGTCTGCTGCTTTGCTGGGCCCCTTTAACCCCTACTTGAACCCCCCTCCCCCCATCCTGGGCTACCCATGCCTCCAGCAGCCTGCCCCCGCAGTGGAGGCATCGCCCTGGCTGCGGAGGTTTTCATATATTTTTCAAAATTAGATGGCCCCTAAAATCGGCGGCCCTAGGCAGCTGCCTAGCTTGCCTACTACTAAGACCAGCCCTGAATACACATAATATGTTTGTTATCTTAAACCGCATGAAATGTATTTAGGTTTCTAGTTGCAGAGATATTAACGACAAAGCTTGTATCAGGAGAATGGAAATGTCACTTTACCAGCTTGGTATTTGTGTACTGGTTAAACGCAGTCAATAGATCAGATTCAAAATTATTTAAGTGAGAATGATTCAGTACATAAAGCAAACAAACAAAAAAGGTACAAAGGGCAGAATTTACACATCTGTAGTATAAGACAAGATGTTTAAACTACAATCAGAGTTGAAAAGAGGGTGAAGGGAGATTCCACTTTAATGGAACCATATTATTTCTGTCCTTGTGCTCTGGGAATTTTCACCTTGGGCTCTGGGAATGTGCATAATAGCAGAACCACCACCTTTGTAATGTTGTACTATACTCCCCTCCATGTCCAGCCAACTCTATTTGCGCTGATGAAAAGCATGGTTCTTCTGCAGTCTCATTATAAATGCCACACAGCAAATAACAGTACAAGTGAAATTTCAGTCCACTGGAAGGCTAGTTTTTTATAGCTATCTTATAAAGTCCAAAGCTAAAGAATCATGGTGTTGTGGAATGAAATTACTTCATATTTCCAAGTCAAACATTCAGAAATCATGACTCAGTGCTCAACCTCAGTTGTGCAATTTAAAAAATAAATAAATTTGGGGTGGTTTCTATTTGTCATTTGCATTTTGAGCTTTTAGTGTTCAATATTTTCAAGCCTTTCTCCAAAAGGATGTGGGCAAGAATCTTACTTACCTACTTTATTTATATATCTATATATATATATCTATATATATATCTATATATATATATATATATATATATATTTATTTATTTATTTTAAAAGCCAAGATTCTCATGAAATGACCTGATTTCTGGAGATGGAGCTGTCATGAAAACATCAGCTATCATGAGAGTTGACAACACTGTTGGTTTCCTAATGGTGTCTCTCTCTCTCTTCAGCTCCAATTCTATGTCCCCTTTTCTCTTGAAGTAAATCAAAAAATATTAAACCTTTAGCCTCATTAGAATATACCCCTAAAGCCTGAATGACAGCAAACCCACTTCTGTGAGCTTTGCAGGCTCCCGTAACAAGTGATTTTTAAGAATTTTAAATAAAGAGAAACAAAAAGCAAAGGGAAATAGTGGGTTGCTACCCAGCAATTATAATGAACAGAAGGAAAAGAGGATTTCAATTCACAGAGCAGGTCAATGGTTTTTCTTTTTTAATGATATTTTTTGTCAGCTCTGGTTTAAGCACAGAATTCAACCCACATGGTATTAAAAAGAAATAATAGAAAGCTTCCATCCCCCGAATTTCAGGAGCTTCACTTTCAGGTCTGCGTGCACTGAAGTAACCCAGCAAGTAAAACGTCCTTGCAAAATCGATATGAAATCTACTTAGCTGCAGTTGCTGAGATGATTGATAATAAATGAACACATGACGTTTTACTCACTTTAGATGAGTGTGTGAGTATAATTTCTCCCAGGTCGGGATGAGTGTGTGAGTATAATTTCTCCCAGGTCGGTTAAAAAATGAATCTCCATTCTATACAACAAGAGCCTTTCTCCTTTTCAAACAAACAAACAAAAACTGGAAAGGGACTAACTACTTGAAATGGCCTGTTACAAAGGCACTAACCAATTTTCTTGAGAGGAAAGCATGGTTTGAACACAGGATTGGATTTTTTGCCTTCCAGATACAGATCTAAGCCAATATCCCAAATTGAAACATCTTATACTGTGGAAAAATTCAGTCCTGGATCTGAACTTTGTGGGTCAGATTGTGACCTGTAAGCCCAAATTTGAAACTGCAGAGGCACCTTGGTCAAGTCATTTTGCCTTCCTGCCACCGTTTCTGCATCTGTAAGAGGAGACTATTCTTGCTAATACTTTGCCTACCTCCCATTCCCATATTTCACTCTTCAAGTCCATCTGATGTGCTGTCACCCCACATCTTCTGCTCTGCCCCTGTTACCAATCCTCTCACAATCTCCTTATTTCCTTCTGTATGAAACTCAAACACATCATCCTTTCCTCCACATCCATGTGCATCTTAGCCTTTGTCTCATCTTGATTTGCAAACCCGAAGCCCCGGGTCACAGTAATCACTTAACAATAAATCTGCAGCTAACCCTTTCTGTATCTTAATACTGTTTCTGCTATCTTTTACAGAGAGTCCCCCTTCATCCAAAGAGAGTTGTGTCCTGTTCTTTGTACCCATAGTGGTATTTGCCTCAACACTTCCAAGCATATTTACTCTTTGCACTATGATGGGGCACCCCGGAAGTTTAGTGTTTCTCCCTTTGTCATTGACAGAAGCAAAGACCTTCTGGGGCACATAAATACTGCAAAGCAGTGGAAGGAAAACAAATGGGTTCAGAAGCTCTGGGGAACATTAGTGGTGTTGCAGACAGGCAACAAAAAATAAATACAGTTAAGCTGTGGGGGAAAGATGCTTCATCTCCTGTCTAAAGCTTTGCTTTAAGTTGGCATGGGCTGTGTGTGTGTGTGTGTGTGGGGGGGGGGTCCAAACCCAGGTTACTCCTACCTTCTCTCTCCCCTCCCCATTGCTTTCAAATCCAACAGTTTTGCAAAAGACATTCTTTGGTTTGGAAGCACATAATTAAGGAAAGAAACACTGTAACTTCTGAGACAGCATTTCGATGCACCCAGAGAAAGTTTCACATTATCTTTTGTTGTTTCAGTTAAAACACCACTTTTAATGCTTTCCTCATTTTAAACTTTAATGAGAAGATTGATTGTTGTTGCTGCACAGTGTGATATCTCCAGTAGGATCAGTCATCTGGGGTAAATACTTTATACTCTTGATACAAATTAAGGCTTGAACATCCACAGGAGTCTAATACTTGTATATTTAGACTCAAAATAACACCCAGGGTCTAATTAAAACCATGACTGACAAGAAATCTTGAGTTAAAGGTTAAGGTTTGAGCCCTGCATGGCTACAAAAATGTGGATCCGGAACTGGACCGCACCCGCCCAATGTCAGTCTTTATTCAAGCCGCAAGCCGCATACCATGTTTTATGTGGATCTGGAACCACATCCACAACCGAGCTTGGGCTCACAGTCAGCATTTTAGCATTTGATTGGCTCATTCACCATGGGGTCCCACCCATTTTTTCCTTTTCTCATTTGCAATTTGCATGCTGTGCTGTCAATCAGATTTCCTTGGCCACCAATAAAATTTCTGATTGTCAGAATGGTATATAAACCACAAACAAGAAAATGAAGAAGTGGGCAGGGAAGGCACAGGGAATGAGCCAAGCAAAGGCCAGAATGCTGACTGACTGACACAGTGAGTGGTGTCTCTCCAAGCTCCAGCCTGTTGTGATTGAGATTCTAATTGGCTGGCAAACCACCAATCAGAACTCAACTGGGATTGGCTCGAGCGCTTCCTTGTTCCTCTGTGTGCTGCTGACGATGGAGATCGTAGCAGCAGCTGCAGGGATTGTTCAGAAAAATAGAATCCACAGCTGCAGCTAATCTGCAGCAATGGGGTTGTGAATATCTGCACCTGCGGATGTGGTTACCTGCAGATCTGAAGCGGATACTCATGGATCTACAGGGCTCTAGTTAAGGTCTCAATTGTGCCTGTAAAGCACAATCTTGCATTGTGGGAAGCAAGGAAGCTCACTGCTCCAATAGTTCTTGAAAGAATTGTGATCCAGCCCAGCATAACATGTCCCAGAACTCCTAAACCCTTGGCTGTAATACTTCTCATCCCAGTCGGTTCTACTGGCCAGTGCCAGGGCCTTTTATGGCCCAGCCTCAGTGTTGTCAACTGTTATAATTCCATTGCAAGTCTCACCAAATCTGATGTTTTTTTTAGTCCCAACTAATATAATCCTCTGATTTCATGAGGCTCTCAGCTTTTATATATATAATAGTGCTCATGGATACTGAAGAAAGCTTTTAAATCTCAACCCTATGTGCTCCAATACCAGAAAGCAAATAAATACAACTTTTTTTTTTAATAAAATCACCATTTTAAAGTCAATGTCATGTTTTTAGAGGCCTGCCTCATGATTTTTGAACACCTGGAGTTGGTAATATTTCTGCCTTCTTTTTCCTTTTTGTGGTGTCTAACAACATTAGTCATAAGTAACCCTTGTGCTCATAGTATTGTGCATTTGACAGGTAGGTCAGCAGTCCCTAGGCATTTCATCCCGCCTTTCTATACAGTTACCTTCCAAGTGCATGGCAAGATTGCTAAACCCTTCCATGTGCCTGAAATGCCAGCTGATGAAGGACTCTGCTGCTGCTTCTCCCATTGGTGGTGGTAAGTTACTCCCCCGCCCACATCGTTGATGTTCTTTCTCTATTTTAGCTCTTGCTTTGCTGCTTTGTCTCTCCCCGTCTCCTTGTAGAAACGCAAGCAGAGACTTCCAAAATGGCACTGCAAGCATGTCTTATAATGTTCACTTTCAGAGTGAGCATGGCTCACTTGCTGGTTGATTCTCTGTATTTTAAAGTCTTTAAATCATGATCTGAGGACTTTAACAACTCAGTCATAGGTTAGAGGTTCATTACAGGAGTGGGTTGGTGAGGTTTTGTGGCCTGCATTGTGCCAGAGGTCAGACTAGATGATTGTATTGGTCCCTTCTGACCTTAGAGTCTATGAGAGGGTATTTAGTCATGCTCTGTTCAAGTACTGAGGGAAAGTGAAGTATAGAAAAATCCAAACATAGCCCAGAGTGAGTTTTATTTAATATTTATGCAAATATTAACAAAATATTATTTGTGTTATTTGCCCTTTACATGTTATGTTGTCTGTTTAAATAGCATCTTTGATATGGGTAACAATAGTAGAAGGACATTGCAATAAGATAAATTAACATGAACATACCAGCAATTCTTGTTTCTGCAAAAGAGCAAAATATTGAGCTTGCGGCAGAGGATTAGGAAGAAATGACAAATTATTTTAGTTCATGGTGTGTTTCTAAGATAGAAGTCTCAGTGTTGGCAGAATCGCTATGAAAGGAGAATATTAAGTTGGTTTCACACTGAATTTTAGAGAAACTGAAAAGTAGTTTTTGATTTATTTCCCCCCCCTACACACACACACAACTGCCTTTATGTCCAGGGGGAAAATGACTCAATATTTCCTCATGAGCCAAACAGAGATTAGAGGTGAATTCAAAGAAAACACATTCATAAACAAAGCTTCCCTTCACCTGGTTCACTTATTGCATGTTTGGGAATTTCCAAAATCCTGATTTACTTTAGAGCAGGGGTCTTAAACACGCAGCCCACGGGCCGCATGCGGCCAGTGAAGTTAGTTCCTGCAGCCTACAATGACATCCAGAATTTGTAAAATGATTATAAGGTTAATTATTTTATAATTAAAAGGTTTCAGTGATGCAGCTCTTGGGTCAATATCCTAGTCTTCATGTGGCCCTTATGGTGATTTGAGTTTGAGATTCCTGCTATACAGCAACTTTCTGACTCTTGTTATGCCCACGGGCAAGTGCATTATAGCTCTTGGCATCAAATTAAGTGTTAATACATTCTGCTTATTCTGAGCTTTTTGAGGAAAGGAGATACTTGCTGATAAAAAATTTGCATTTTAGCACAAAAATGCAAAATGTTATCGTGATGCAAATTTATACATTCTATGAAACTTGACTACAATTACAAAAAAGAGGTGGCAAATATAGCCTTTTAATAAATTCAAACAAAAACTTGAGAAAATAGCAGCTCTTCTCAGCAAATACGGCAGAGGCGTGGTCAGGACATTTACAGGTATGTTACATTCTGGAGGGGGGAGGGTGTTGGAGGGATGCTTGCTGACACCTGTGAATATTCTTTTAAAATTATAGCGCACATGATTTGTGACACCCTATGAAAGCTTTGTACAGAGCATGAACACTGTTGTAATATCTTAATAATTATATCAGAAAAGAGACTTCCTTACTCACCCTCATGAGGGAATGACTGATGCTGCATGAGCAGTTACAAATGAGAAATAATAATGAAAACAGAAGCTATCCATTATGGAATGAAAATGAAATACCAAAAAAATCCTGTTGTTACTTGCTCCCTACACACCCATTAGCAAAGATAATGGAAAAGAACAGATGATAATCATTTTCTTGATGAACAACGTAACTCTTATCCAACTGAATAGGAACAAATGCACTGGTATTCTTTTTTTAAAAGCCACATTTTAGTTGCAGGGTAGTGTACTGAACTTCAGTAGGTTTATTGACTAGCAATATTCTCTGTAAGAATTGTCTGAGACTCCTAGCTACTTATGAGAAAGACAGAAATATCACTAGACCAGAACAGGCTATCATCAGTCAGTTGTTATCAGTGCTATTGTTGGAGATCCCAGTGTTTATTCTCTTCCAGGATTTCATTAACATGTGAATAGCAGCTTGAATTGGTTGACCTGTGCTATCTGACAATGATAGATTGACTCTGTATTTTTCCCAGAAAGTGGAGAAAAGGACACATGTTGTACCACCCATATGCTGATCTTCTCCTTTCACACTGGTTTGAATGTTCCAGATACTGTACATGGATCACTACTTCGACATTTTGAACATCCCTGTCTAAATTACTGATCTAATCTATTTGGCTATCTATATAGTCCCCAACACTGTAGTACGTTGTGTAATTCTAGGGCCTTCTATCAGACAATCAAAGTAGTTAGAAATAGAAAGTAGTCATGCAGGTAGTCGTCTTATCCTGCAGTACTTTTTCTGGTATTTTATCAAGTTTACTTATAAATATCTCAAGAAAAGGAGCTTCCTGACAGCCAAAGTGTAATTTCATCCAGTTATTCCTGATATAGTCCCTTGTATCAACCAAACAAATTCCCCTCCTTTTTGGTGTTTTCAACCTTCAGGTATTTGTAGTGAAAATTTATTTAATTTAAATTTATTTATTTAATCCGATTTATTATTGTTTCTCTCTTATTTAACGTTTAATGACTAAAGGCGAGTTGCATGGATTCCCTTCATGTTAGGAGCTATAGAAACATAGAATAGATGAAAGCCCATACCTCAAAGAGCACACAATCTAAACTCTGAGCAAATTATCTTATACTTTGAATGAGTTTGTATCTAAAGAATGGATCCAAACTTTGTGGATAACTTGTGCCTTGTGGCTAATTGGTCTGTGATGATTGTCATCCCCACATCCCATTCGGTCTTTGGCTACCCAATTTAGTGGTGTTAAAATTTTTGTACTGTAAAAGGGAAGTTCTCCAATTCTCTGGGTAATTTTTGTCTCTTTTTCTCTGAACTATTCTAATTTGTCAGGCTTTTTGTGGTACATAGAACTGAAGGCAGTATTCCTGGTATGGTTGTGCCAAAGCCCTTACAGAGATGGACTAGTGCTCTTTGATATGACGACTCTGTGTTTGCAGCCCAAATTCTACTGGACTTTTTTTTTCCTGTTATTTCAATGCAAACTCATGTCTAAGTGGCTGTCCAATATTACCCCGCAGTATGTCTCTTCTAGCATTACTTCTTTCCAGTGTTTTCTCTCCCATTAAATATCTGTGTTCTGGATTTTTATTTTATTTTGCAAATTGATTCTCTCTCGTGTTACAATCAGGCTTCTGATCTCTCCAGTTCTTTTTATATTACTCTGTTTTGTCTTGGATTTGCATTTGCTCCTAATTTAGTATCTTTAAAATTTCATTAACATGTTTATTCTCTATTGCAGATAATTAATGACAATATTGAGCAAGCGCTAATCTAACAGAGAAATTGGTGGTGTCCCACAGGAAACCTTCCCTTAATTTACTATATTACTGTTTACCCTCCCCAGTTTCATGATCTTTCAGTCCACTTGGCATTATTGCTGTCTAAGCCAATATGAATTAGCTTTTCAAGTAATATATTTTATGAAACTCATATCAAACATTCCACTAACCTCAAAACCTCTTGCTTTTACTGTGTTTCCTTTATCAACTTATTCCGTAAATCTCTCAATCAAATTTATCTGACAAGATTTATTCTTTTTAAGCCTGTGCTCTTTCTTTCTTTTAGTGTTTTTTCTCATTTAATAGTTCTCTATTATACCAATATGGATAGAAATTTGGTCCTATCTGGGTGGGAATATGTGTTTGGGGAGTACATGGGGACAGTGTAATTGAATAGTCTAATGAGCTTCTAAAGCTCATTGACTATCCTTGAACTCCCTAAAGATTATCAAGTGCCCCAGATCACCTTTAGGAAGTTCTGGTGTGCCATTCAGCTATTCCTAGTTTATCATTGCTTACATTTCTAAATATGCTTTTCAGGGTTCCAGATCAGGACCATGTCTTATGTCTCAGTACAATCTTTGAAATAAATCTCATATGAAGAACTGGTTTGAAGATAGGAGTCAATAAAAAGTTTTAAAAGGAAAAAGGGCCTAGGAAGCGTCTCATCACCTCTCATCTTGGCGAACTGAACTGGCTGGACCCCTCTTCAGTTACAGGTAATTAGTGACTTGCACCAATTCAATATGTACCCCTTCTGTCTATGAGGAAGAATCCCCCTAAGCAGGCCTAAAGACATGGGCATTTTGGACAACTGAGGCCAGTAGGAGAGATTGTTCTTGAAGCAAGAACCAAACCCTTTGGCTGTATTACAATTATGGAGGGGATGCTTCAGCCCTCCAAAAGAAGGCTTTCAGCTGCTGAGCATTAAATTACCTCCTATAAGTAACAGGACTGAGCAATTCAGCAATACAGTAGCAACAATTTATATAGCACTTGGACCTGTAAGCAAGGACTGAATGAACTTTCCTTCACTGAGCTAGCTGGAGTGGAAGGGTACAAAACTAAAACAACTAAATAAGCTAGCTTCCTGTCACTTCCTTGAAATTATACCAGTCTTATACACAATACGTGTTATTTTTTTAAGTTGTCTTTAGCTTCTTGAAAATATTTAGAATTCCTTTTACTGTAACTCTCTAATAATGCTCACCAGCATCCTTGTTGCCTTCTGCAATGTAGTTTAACATTGGTTTAAAGGATTTAGGGATTTTTTTAACAGAAACTGGAACATGCCCTCCTGGTAGTTACAGTGTGTCATATGACCTTAGCAGTTCCTTTTTGTGTCTTGTTGTTCCAAGTTGCAGTATGTTTCTCTGTTGTGAGTTATACTTGTCATTTGTTAGAAGAAGTGTTGATTTTTTCAGGCAACATATAGTCCCTTTTGGTTTTCTGGTCTTTCTACTTTAGGATCATCTTAAAACTTGATTTAAAACAAACCAATTTATATTGACCTAATCAGTGTTTATTTAACAAAACAAGTGAGATGATCCAACATCAAACACTTAAGGTTCACAATCATTAAAGCTCTTCCTCCTTGGTAGGCTGCCCTTGTTTCCTGTCTATGTAGAGGGGTTAAAAGTTTTTTCAATCAAGTGAGTCAGATTTTGATATGAATCATGGTAGACTAAAATTGAGGACATTAAATCTGTCAAGTAAATATTTTCCTAGATGCATTCTTGAGATCTAACTTTATAGCATTTTGATCCATGTTTTCCTCAGTATAAATGACTACCCAAGCTCAAAGCAATGGAGAATCAGTCCCTCAGAAGCATGGATTTATACCACTATATACAGATCCTGTGACAAAGAACACTTATGATAATTCAAGTGCCCCAAACTTCTTGCGCCTTTCAATATAGTGTTAACTAGTAAATTGTAGGCAACAGCCCCACTCCAGGATAGCTTGTGCTCTTGTTGCCCAAAAGGCCAATGGCATATTGGGCTGCATCAGGAGGAATGTTGCCATCAGATCAAGGGATGTGATTATTTCCCTCTATTTTGCACTGGTGAGGCCACATCTGGAATACCGTGTCCAGTTTTGGGCTCCCCACTACAGAAAGGATGTGGACAAAGTAGAAAGAGTCCAGCAGAGGGCAACCAAAATGATTAGGGTGTTGGGGCACATGACTTGCGAGGAGAGACTGAAGGAACTAGGCTTATTTAGTTTGCAGAAGAGAAGTCTGAGGGGGGATTTGATAGCAACCGTCAACCACTTGAAGGGGTGCTCCAAAGAGGAGGGAGCTAGGCTGTTCTCAGTAGTAGCACAAGATAGAACAAGGAGCAATAGTTTCAAATTGCAGCTGGGGAGGTCGAGGTTAGAAAAACTTATTAGGAAAAACTTTCTCATTAGGAAGGTGGTGAAGCATTGGAATGGGTTACCTAGGGAGGTGGTAGAATCTCCATCTTTGGAAACATTTAAGGTCCGGTTAAACAAAACACTGGCTGACCTCATGAGTTCCTTTCCAATCCTAAAATTCTATGACTAAATGAGAGAGAATGAAGTTTTTAGCTACTTCTATTTTTTATAAAGAGTTTATTATCCAGAATGTTTATCCTTGAAGTTGCCCTAAATTGCCTTAAATGAGTTATAAAAAGGGCTGTTTCTAGCGGATCTCATATGTCATGTTCAAAGACATATAATCCACATGGAAATTCTGAAGAGAAAAGAGGAAGGTAACACTGATTTTAAAACCTTCTTCTGCTTCTGTTGAAGTCAATAGAAGTTTTGCCATAATTTCAATGGGGCAGGGATCCAGTCCTTATTTGATTAACATCTAGTTTCATATGACATTTATGCTCAATCAGACTTTGTTGGTTTTTGTCTAGATATTAGTTATCCATGTACTTTGTTTTTTAAACAGGCAACAGTAAGCTTAATAATTTAAAACACACACATGCGCGAAATAACTTTTCAGTGATCATTTCCTACATTAAATGAACATATTGGATATTGGCACCTAGGAGTTAATAAATGGCTGTGTATGATTTACTGTGCTTCAGCTTTTAATCTGTATCTTTTTCTATGTATGGTTTTCATTCAAAGTTTATCTTAAAATCTTTTGGTTTGCGAGAAATCTAATACTATGGTGACGGGTGTGCTATATATTTGAGAGAGAGTAAGCTACTGCTTCTATTTGAATCTTGCATTTTTCACCCTGAAAGATACACTGATTTTTTAAAAAAAATAGTAATATTATTATGTTTTGAATGGGTGTCTGTGAATGCTTTAACTATATTTTATTATTTTCAAGTGAAAGTACAAATAAAATTAAATCAATATCAACACAGTGCAAAGCCTTAAGAATATATAATTCAGGTCTGATCCTGTAAACCCTGAGTATTGAACATATTCCTTACTATGCCTGGTTGTCATTAATGTCAATAGGATTATTCACAGTAGTATAATCATTATTAGTAGCCATCAATTTTCAACATTTAACAATTGAAATGCTGAGAAAATGAGTGTTAAATCAGTCAATACAATTGTATCTCAGGTTCATATTGTTGCCAGTATAATGGATTCAGTGAAGTGTTTTCTTTCTGTTTTAAGAATTAGAAAAATGAAAATTCTGGTGGCCTTCTACTTTTAAGAGTTGGTCAGAACATTTTCAGTTGAAGATATTTTTTGTTGAATTGGCTGTTTTATCACTGAAGAAACCTTTACCAAAGATGTATTGATTTTTGACAATTTTTTCAACAGCTAGGTTTCGGAGGTCCAGAATAGACTTGCATGTGAGACAGAGAGCGCAAGTGGGCCCCCCACCCCCATCCCTGAAATGAACACCTGACCTTTCAACACAATTTGGTCTCATGAGAATTTTCAAAAGGTTTTGTTTTGGTTCCAGTGCACGATGAAAACAAATGTCAAAATCTTTAAAGCTGTCATGGACTGGAATTGTCCTCCTCCATTCAGCTCAGTTTAACACATCTTGCCATTTGCTTGTTTTTTTAATTGAAAACTACACTTAAATGTCATGGGTTATTTAAAAGAAGAATATTTAGGATATTTCAAAGATTTACTTTAGACCCCAGTTCTATAAACCCTTACTCAGGGGATCATTATTCAGGGGATCAGTCCCATTGAAAACAGATCTGCAATACATTTTAAATGCACTAACTGTTCTTAGTTGTAGCACTAGCCACTGCTGCTGTGATGCTTTATTTAAGATTAACTATTATTCAGGGTTAAAATGTTAGCTTCCATAAGTGTTATGTCCTGCATTCTACAAAATGAACAGCCTTGCTCCAGTGATTTTTTCTTTTGTCCCAAGTATATTTTGCTGGTACATCTGCAAACAAACTATTTCTAATGGACAAGAATGTAATGTAGCTTAATGAAGTAGCTTAATTAAGATCTAGTCATTTGGGTCTCTGATTGGATGGTGGCATTTTTGCGTCTCCTACAATGACGATCTTTTATATCAGAGATGGGGCTGGATCAGAGTGTCCCTGAGCTGTTTTTTTTTTTTTTTAAATTATTTATTTATATTATGGGAGTGACTAGAGACTACAGCTGAGGTCTGGCCTGGTAGTACTAGATATGGTACAATCATATAGTAAGGGACGGTCCTGATCCCAAACAGTGTACAATACATATAGCGTAGACAGATGGTAGAGTTAGAAACAGATCCCAGATCTGCTGAGTCCTGATCCAGTACCCCACCTTTCAGACTATGCTGCATCTCGGATTCATGATCTGGTTTGGAATTTTGTAGTGTTGATCCATTCCTTTAAGGGTTATGTCTCTTTATTTGTTTGCCTAATGCTGTGAATTGGATATTCCAAAAGATTTCCATTCTGCCCATAAAATATAAGTGTGTTTAAATCTAATGGCCAACCCACCGCTATGAGTCTTCTACTTATGTTTTACTCCATCCTCTTAAACTGTCCATGTTTAGACCGTAACTCTCTTCAGGATAGGGATTGTGTCCTTATACCTGTTTGGAAAGAACCTAATACATCTTGGATCCTGCCAGAAACAATCAACTTGTCCTCTAAAGAATTTTTAATCTTTATGGCACTGTGTTCATTTCACCCCCTGAAATTAGTTCAATAATTAAGAACAAATGGATAGATGCAGGAGGCCTCACTATCCATCACTTGTGTATAATGCTGAATCATTACTGCTAGTTCCAATGATTCATTTTTTTGATTTCTTGAAAATCCAGTTACTCAGACATGTGCACATTTAATTGGCTCTGCTTTGAAAATGATTAGCACTGACTCATTATCACTGACAAATACATCTGAGATCTAGAAGTTGACAATGAGCAACAAAATCACAGCAAGCCTTAGGATGTGAGGAAACATATAGAAGATGCGAGTGGGAGTCTGCTTCCTCTTATTTATTAGTAGCAAGTCTTGAATCAGAGGCAGCTCAATAATCTAGAAATGGCACACAAATTTCCGAAAGCTTCCTGGAGTATTCCAAGGCAGAATAAACATTGTCTGTAAAATAAAACTTCATAGTTCATTATTGAAAGGTAGAAGAAGTATCAGAAATCGGTCCTTTAGTATCATTTGGTCATATGGTTATTGAATGGCAAGAAAACATGCTCAGTTATTCAAACGCCTTAAACAGGGAATCAATATTTTAAAATAAAGCAATATTAATAACACAGCTGAGTGAATAATTCACAACAAATAATCTAATCAACATGTAATCCTTTACTGTCATCTTTTCTCCAGGGGGATAATTGTGCATGAATTTTTTTAAATCAAAATACCTTTTAAACTTGCACGTGTTGTGCTATGTACTTTTTTACTAAAAGGGGGAAGGTCAAATATGTGTGTTCTAGGGTGGTGGTACTTAGATTTTGTGGCATTTGGTTGTGTAGTCTTGCACCAGCCACTGAAAATATTTCATCTTTGGTTCAAATAAGCTTTTTTAACCCTTGAGGTAGACAGTTCTATTGCACTTGATGAGTGGAGCTATCTATCATGGTCATCACTCAGGAAATTTAAACTTTCTTTTGAGTATTTTGGCATTAAGTATCTTGAAGATAAGGCATGAGATCATGAGCTTAATATGATATTTTTCAGGGAGGCAGTGTAGCGAGGGCAGGACAGATCTGAGATGTTCATTATGACTCCTTAATGAATGGACACACACTGCTGCATTTTGTGTTAAGTGTAGTTCTTTGAGTAATTTGTATCTAAAGTGCATTCTACTGTATTTGTGCTTACAAGCCTACAGTAGAATACACACAGAAAGAGTACATCTCAAAGAACTCCAGTAACTGTACAGGTAAGTAACCATTCCCTCCTCTTGGAGTGATTGATTCTATATGGCTATGTCTACACTACAAAAGTTAAGTCAACGTTGTTAAGTCGACTTAGAGAGTCTCCACTAAACTCTTAAGTCGACTGGCAAGGTTGACGGAGAGCCGCGGCTCCCAAGGACAAGGGGAGCTGTGGCTTCTGGGGACAAGGGGCACCCCGGCTCCCCAGCAAGCAGGGAGCCACGGCTCCCTTGTTTCTAGGGGGAGTTGGGGCTCCTGGGGAGAAGGGAGCCCCCAGGGGCTCCCTGGCTGGGGCTCCAGCAGTAAGGGAAACCCCCACTACCCCAGCTGCAGCTCCATTGATGAGGGATTCCCATGCCGCTCCAGCCTGGGCTGCAGCAGTGAAGGATTTCCCCGCCACCCTGGCCAGGGCGGCGGGAGAATCTCTCACTGCTGGAGCCCCAGCCAGGGAAGCGGAGTTTTCCCTCGCCACTGCAGCCTGGGCCGGGGAGCCCCACCCAGCTTCCTTCTTCCCGGGAGCTGTGGCTCACTTGTCCCCTGGGGGTGCCAGGGCTCTCGGGGAGAAGGGAGCTGCAGCTCCCCTCGGGGACAAGGGAGCTGCAGCTCCTCCCGGGACAAGGGAGCTGGGTCTCCCTGGCAGAAGGGAGCTGCAGCTCCCCCCCCCCAGGGATAAGGCAGCTGTGCGTGGCTCCTCGGAAGAAGGGAGCCATGCAGAGCTCCCTTGCCCCCCTGCCCTAGGTCGACTTATGGAATAAGTCGACTTAGGGCATCCATGCTGGCTTAAGTTGACCTAAGAATTCAACTTAAGCCTTAAGTCAACCTAAACCGAGGTATTATTAAGTCGATTTAAGCTTTTTATTAAGTCAACTTAAGGAAGCCCTGAAGTCAACTTAATAAAAGCCCAGTGTGGACACGGAGTAGTTTAGGTCGACTTAAGCGTCCTTAAGTCAACCTAAGTTCCCAGTGTAGATACACCCTATGGCTGTGTCTACACTGGCAAATTAAGTCAACTTAAGCTTGGTTTAAGTCGACTTAATTTGCCCTGCGTCTACACTACACTTTGTTTAAGTCGACTTAAGCAGCTTGCTTAAGTTGACTTAAGGAAAATAAAGTCGACTTTATTAAACCTGCTTTTTACTCGACCTAAGGCTTAATTTGACTTTCTAAAGTCGAATTAAGCTAGTGTAGACATGGGGTAGCCCTAAGTCGACTTAGGGCTACCCCAGGACTATACCAGTGCCCTCCCTCCTGGGGGGGGCACAGGGGGAGCCTGACATGCCCCCCAAAAGGCAGGGCAGAGCCCTGTGTGTGATGCTGTCTGGATTTAGGGAAGCATTTATGATATTTTCAATTGATATCTCATAAATGCTCTATAATCCATAGGAACTATGTCATGTTTGGTATCAATAGAAAGGTAGTAATTTGCTGGGAATGATTATATAGTTTATGTCTAGGAATTCTATTTGGATTAGAAGTTAGAAATTGGGTATTCTATCTGTACTTTAACTTATGTTATTTTATTGAAATACCCAAGAGAGCTGGGTGGGTGTGTCAAACCATTGTGTCCTTAATGTTTAGGAATGTACCAGGGA
>ML685835.1:1701908-1732273 GCA_007922175.1 Pelusios castaneus
CTATGGATTATAGAGCATTTATGAGATATCCATTGAAAATAATATCATAAATGCTTCCCTAAATCCGGACAGGGTCACACACAGGGCTCTGCCCTGCCAGGGTGCCTGTCCCCCTTTGCCCCATTGAACACAAGGGGTGCCCCCCACCACCGTGGACCTGCCCAAGGTCCCCCTAGTCCCACAAAGTCGACCTAGAGCATCCAGTGTGGACGCTCTAGGTTGACTTTGTAAGTTCCCCTTTAAGTCGACTTCAATTTTAAGTGTAGACACACTAAGTCAACTTAACTAAGTCGACTTAAAAGTGCAAGTGTAGACATAGCCTATGAGCCTTCCACTGCAGCTGACACCCTGAAAGCCATTAGATCGTATCTGTCTAACCCACTATTATAAATCCACCTGCCTCAGGTAGGACAAAGCTGCCTCATGATGTGCATGTTGAATGCTGCAGAGAGATGCAGGAGTATGAGACTTGATGTCTGTGTGCCATACACAGACAGCCAGGGACCACCCATCAGCATTAGTAATCTTGTTTCTGTTGTGTATCGAAGCCTGAATTCAGATTGTGCAGTGGTTAGGGTACTGTCTTTGGTTAGATGAGCTTGAAAGCAGTCTTTAGTTAGCTTTTCTATGAACTTCCTCAGGAACACGGAAGGTTTTGGTAGCTAGCCAGATCTGATGCATTGGTTGTGACTTACATCAGAGTTGGAAGGACTGCTGCCTGCTTGAAGGAGAAAGGAAAGATTCCTACTGTGAATTGTCGATTGTCTGAGGATTTCCTAAAAATATTAATTACTTTCAATTACTCCATTTTTGCAACTTTTTTTACACTCTAGATTGACTGCAGTGTGTTACAAGTAGTATTCTATGCCTGAAATTCAAGGTTTGCTGGTACATTGTGAGTGGTCAGCTAAGTCATATATCAGTGTTTAGCATTTCTTGTTCCCTGATTGGTGGAGGGCTTGAGAAGCTGTGGAACTTTGCATCCCTCAGGGAGGGGTAATGGTTTGGAAAGATGTAGAAGATAAGCCGTATTGGGGAATTTTAGAGAGTTCTAATCCTTTTTCATTCTTGTCCTCAAAAGATTTGCCTGAGGCTTCATTATAGAAGAATGAGGCTACGGCAAGATTTATTGGCTGACTACAGAATTGAATTTTCTCCCATCAGGTTAAAAGTATTCTGTTTGCAGAGACCTCATTGTAGAATTTGCAGGCATATCACTATATGATTTGCTTAACTACCTGTGCACCAGGTCTCTGACAAGGGGTTTTGGTAACACAGTCCCCAGCTGTTTTAATTAATAATGTCCCATGCAAATATATTATACCAAGTGCATTATTGTATCAATTGGCCTGTAATTTCCTGTAAAAACAAATACCACAGTCATTGACAAAATAAAACTGAATATCTATGCATTGTCTGAAGGCTTGCCTTCACTGACAGCGGCGAATTTGCTGCCATCAGATCGATCTCTCTGATTGACTGACTGGGTCTGTGAAGACCCACTTAGCCGATCAGGAAGTCGATCAGCTAAGACAACCCTGGCAAGGAGGGTTGTGCTGAGTCAGAGGGAAGGGGTTTCCCTTTGAGTCAGCCTATTGAAGACACCATGATAAGTAGACGATAGGCTGTTGGAGGGAGATAACACAAGGTATTTTACGTACTTGGTGTATCTCCCTTCAGTTGCCACTGAAATCATGCTGCAGTGTAGCCCAGGGCTAAGTTGCAGAGTGTAATAACTATGGACTTCAGTGACCATTCAGTGCTTAAAAAAGGTCTGGTTCCAGCTGCCTGAGCATAACAACAGGAGCTTCACTGCATCTGCCTAGGTTCTTTATCTTGGAAGCTGAACGCTTAAGGACAGAATCTCCAGTACTGCATCTTCCCTTCTGAGCCAAATTTTAATAACAGTTAATACTTTAAAATAACTTTATTGTAACCTGCTATTATAAATATTCATAATTAAATGCTCCTATCTAAACTAACTAACAAAATTTTGCTTTACCTGTTTCTTTGGACATCTGCAAGACCCCAGTGCTTCTGAAATAAATTTCTAACAGAGCAGATATTCTTGTTTTCAGTTTTCTGTTGAAAAAATGTCAGCAGGTGACAATCCATGCTTCATTGGTGCTATTCTGTAGTTTAATAGTGCTACATATGAATCACAGTCTGATTCTGCAGCCTTTTTCAGTAACAACTTCATTATTTTCCCACCAATCAGTTTGATTGGAGGTAACCGGAGCAGAGGATTACATGCCCAAACCTGTACTTCACTGCAAACTGCTTGAACATGACTATTAAACTATAGCTCATTGAGAGACATTGCTTTGTCAAGTATACCATTGTAGCAAAAATAGTGTGTAGGTAAACAATCACCTTTTTACCTGTAGTATCTCTTGACAGAACTAAGAGAAGTAACATAGTGTTTTTTCCCCTCCTAACATAAAAAAATCTGTGCTTACTTTCTCTTGGGGGAAATTTTTCCACTGCTGCCAACATGGGTTCTTTTGTTTGATTTGGCCTGAATTTTTGGCATATGCAACAAACCTTAACATTTTTTTCAACATTGCTGTTCATTAGAAACTTAGATTTTTGAATCCATAAATTACCTTCATGTATGCTTTTAAATGGATTTTTTTATTGAAACATCACAGGGACCAGTATCCTGGTCAGTGGTTAAAGTATAATTTGACGGGCCCTGGAACCCTCCTAATCTCTGGGCCCCCTTCCCGTATTGTCTGGGCCCCCGCCCAGGTAGGCATTTGCAACCACTTCTCAGTACCACATGCATCGGTTATTATTGTCACAAACTAGCAAACACTGAATAACACAATGAGTATTGTGATTAACAATGGTAGGGCATAGGACTTGCCAGCAGCCAGGGCAGGGCGGAACATATGTTCTGCCTGATTTTTTCTATTTTTAGGGGCTCTGTCCCCTCAAATTTGGGTCCCCAAAACTGCGTTCCAGTGCATTCCCCCTTACTTTAACCTCTGATCCTGGTGCCTTTAAACAAAATCCAATCCCTCTTAAATTGTTAATGGGGGCTTGCGATGTGCTGTCCCAGCCACCCGTGCTAATAAATTTAACTACTTTCTGCAGGACCTCATTGTAAGTAGACTAGCAATCAGAGTCCACCTTTCATTTGCAACCGGACAGGTTTGTTTGTTTTCTATCAAATTGATGTGTACACAATTTTATTCTGGACTTTGTTCCACTATTCTTCTCTAGAGAGTGTGTCTGCAACCACCAAATCTCTCCTAATTGTATGAAATTTGCAAATCATACAGTTGTATCTGAAGATATATTCTTTCCGTTCTTGGGAGGAAAAAAGGAGAAGCTGTTTTGTCAGGCCTTTTTGGCAAGGGCAGTAGGTGGTTTATGGTCAGTTTCAGCTAACACTGACATCCCCCTGAAGGTTATTATGCCAACAGAGGAAGCCAAAGCCTCCTCTTGTATTTGAGCACATTGACACTCTGTTTTTGCAAGCACGCATTATGCGTAAGACACTAATCTCCAGTTTTGACCCTATTATTATAAGAGGACTGAACCAATATCTCCTTGGAGACATCTGTGAACAACTTTGTTTTGTACTTGTTGTCATAAAAGCATCCCATTTGCATTGTACACTGTTACATAGTAGCACTCTCATATTGTTAGATTGGGTAGCTGAAATAAGCCAAAATTTCCCTAAAAATTCACAGTTCAAAGGAGTCTTTGTACCCTTTTCATATCTATTGGGGAAGGCATGTTGGTGATGGCTTCAGACTTACAATCATCTAGATGTAGAACTTTTCTCTCAGGTATGTTATTGTCATTTCATTTTTGTTTGTTTAACTCTAGCCCAGCATTTCTAAATCTTCTTGGAATCTCTGGTCATGCTTTTCTGTTATTTACCCTCAGACATAAACATTTATGTAACCCTCAATACTTTCTATACCACCAAAATTTTGTTATATTTTCTGTGAAAGAACTTGGGTCTCGATTAAAATCCAAATTGCAGTATGTGGAAACATTGTCACCCAAAAGAGGGTGTTAAATATTTAAAAATGTATGCTTTGTTTTTCTATGGGCACCTGCCAGAATACGACCAATGCATGAAGTAGAAATATATTTGTCTTAAATGTAAAATAAATGTCTTCAGACATCTCCCCAAAATAGAAAGTGGAAAAATATTTCCTTTTAAAACATTTATTTACTGTAATTCTTTTGGGTCTATATATAAATGAAGGGTTCAGTCTTTGATTCTTCAACAACCAATGCATGTGCCCACTCTGTTGGTCCATTCACTCATTCTGAGGGAAGGATGGCAAATTCGCTGCTAAAATTCTCCACTAGCAGTTCGAACTTCCTGATTAACTGCTCAGGTCTGTGAAGACCCACTCAGCCAATCAAGAAGTTCAGTCCTGGAACACCACCCGGCAACTGGGCAGTGCTGAGTTGAAAAGAGGGCCCCAGCCTTCGACTCAGTGCAGTGGACAAGCTGGGAGTTAGGCATTCAAACTGAGATACGCAAACTATTGTAAGTAATTTGTGTATCTTAGTTCGACTGCCGCTGAAAAGGGCAGGCAATGACGACCTGCTCTAATTCTCAGAGCAAAGAGCCTATCCAACTCCTCTTTCAGCCTCTGCCTTAGATTGAGGAACTAGGGAACGAAATTGTGGGGTGGTTGGACTCTTTCAGATTTACTGTATAATCTACTGAGAGCTTCCCTACTCCCTGTAACAATGTCCTCAAACTTTTCTTCAATTGTTTTGATCCAAGGTCCCACCATAGAATGCATTCTCTGGAGGAGACCAAGCGCTTGACATATTTTCTCACCCTGTAATAGGTGTCTTTTCCCTCTTATTATTACTAATGGTATTTTTAAGATTTATTGTCCCATATATTTAGTTTAGGTACACTGCGACCAAGGACTAGTTCATCTCTGTCAACTCTAAGTTTTACCTGCTTAATTTCCTTTACCTGTGGCTTTTTCTTTAGTGTTAAAAAGACTGATTCTGGCACTGCATTGGCTTGTGCACATTGTCCAACATTAAATTAATAAATGTCCATTTGCTTTCCAGTTGACCATCCATTTATCTTCTCTTTACAATATTGTTCATTGGTTTGAGAAACTGATCTGAGTTAGTGGTGCATTATCCTTCTGTTTGTCCATACTGTGTACACACAGCTGGTGCTTGAGGAGTGGGATAATCTGTTGTATTTCTGGCACCTTTTCTCATATGCTAGGCATTGTCGTACTTTGTGTTGGTTGCCCCAGCATGTGCAGCTTCAGGTGCTGTTTTGCCTGGATTCCAACTTTGAGTTTCACATACCTTTTTGCCTCAGATATATTTTCCTGCAATAGTTTAAAGTCTTTCTCATATCTGCAGTATTAGAGCACTGGCTACCCTTCATAAATGTGATTCTCAACTGGGTGAGTGTTCTCCTTGGTAAATTCGAATTGTTTTGTAAAAGATTAATTCTGGATCTTCCAGTAGTGTCTCCTTAAATTTTTATTCCAGAAACCAATCATGTTCTGTTCTCCCGTAAAGATCTCAGTTAGTCCTGTCCTCCTTCTTCCCCACCCAAAAAATAACAAAATTGACTCTTCAGCCTTAGATCAGTCACAAAATTTAATACAATTTCACCTTCTTTTTGTACTCTCTGTTTAAAACCATCTCTTTCATATGTTTCATTTTTGCATGGAGTGAAATACAGCTCAAACTTCTGTAATAGTTTGAATTAGCCTTCTCTTTCTGGGTTAACTGAAAACTGTTAAACACACTGAGAGCTTCACAACCAGCTATTGTAAGAAGAAAGGCAACCTTCTGCTGTCTTCCTTGTTGTTGGCACCCATTGCTTGCAAATACAGAGTGAAGTGCTGTTGAAACCTTCTCCAGTTATGTTTCACGTTTCCAGAGTATCCCCTCTGGTGGGGTTTTTAACTGTTCAGTTCTTTCACTGATGGTCTCTTTTTAGTTCCTTTTTTGCTCTTTGTGCCATATGGTATTTAGCAATCACTCCGTGTTTAACATGCTTGCCAGAGATCTTCTTTGGTCAGTGTCCTATATAACAAGAGTGTCACAATACTCCACACAGATTTTCTGGGCAGCACAGTTCCCAATATTCCTGTCAGGCCTTCTCTGGCCTATATAACTTCCTCTCTGCCAAGGCTCTTAAGGTAGTTTGGGGGAACTGTTGTGCCTGTGATGTCTCAATCAGTGAACTATACTCTGGAAAATACATCACTTTTGGTGTGACTACATGAGTATGTACTAAAGATTTGCTTTCCATAAGGAATTGTGCGAGTAAATCTTGGCAACTTGAAAAAGCAAACGCACAATGAGGAATGAGGGCAACTGAAATGCATTCAAATTGAAACTGGACCTTGGAAAAAAAAATTCAAGTAAAATTGAAATTAAACCCAGCTCTTATTACTCTACTGCAGGCTTCTTTCAGCAGGTAAGCTTTTCAGTAGAAAGCCCCCAGTCAAGCCCTCAATCCTGGATTATGTTGGGAGACACTGGTATTACCTAGAACTGTATAAAGTCCAGTGGGCAAATGGCTACATACTTCGGCATTGTGCACTAGCTATTCTGGGAAAACCTTTCTGAGTGATGTGTAATGTCAGATCAAAATGACAAGCTACAACTCAGTGAAAAGGAAAGCTTTGAGCATGTATCCCACTAGCAATACATTACAGTCCTGGCTTTGACAAGGAGCTGACTGCCTGAAAGGCCAGACAGGATCTTATTGCTGAACTGGCTTTAAAAAAAAAAAGAGCAGGAAATCCCTTAAATAATATAAAGCTCAAGCTTGTTACCATTGTGAATCAGCTTTTCTCTTTCGTGATTAACCAAAGTTCACTATTTTAAATACAGAATTATTCAATTTATGGATTTCCTATTTGTATTTACTTATCTCAGTCCTAGCTTCCCCACAAACCTTCCCTTTCTTCTCCATTGACTTTAATTAATCTCTCCCAAGATTTAAGAGGCTTTTAAAGGTGTGATTTTTTTTTTTTTTTTTTTAACTGGGCACATTCTCTGCAGGCTCCTTTGGATCCACAGAAAGAAAGCCCAAAGTCATAGGTATTCAGAACTAACACTGGATAGTTTGAATCTGTGACTAATAGTTGTCTGTAATCACTCGTCTACGACAGACAGGTTATTTATCATCTAAAAGCCTTGAATTTTGCAGTGAGTGTAAAACTTTCAGCAACTGATATACTGTTATATTGGTAGTTAAACAAATGCATTCCAGTTATCACAAAAGTCTATTCAATGTAAATTAAGACTGTGGCTTAAATTAGCATGCATAAAATTATGCATTCATGGCCTCTTATGTATGTGTAAGTGTTGCTATGTAGTACATTTTTTTTTATTTATAGACAAGGTTTGGACTAAAGCCTCCACATTAATACACATAGGCAGATGTGCTGTATTTTCCCTATGTAGGAATGGTGACCTATCAACCTTGGTGCATGTATGGGGATAGGTTCATAAAAGGAAATGTGCCAGTCTTTCAGTTTGATGAAAAATTTATATGGGTATAATGATCTAATAGAAATATTAATATTTGATAGTATTTTCATTGTTTCTAAGACATTCCATTAGCACCATCTTATTTGCTCCACATGATCAGGCACTGATACCGTGCATTAAAGAGGGGGATTATAGTCTATTTATTTCATAGAAGTGTGATGAACTACACAAATGCATGATAAGGGAATAAAACCTTGGAGAATTTAGCTCCATACAAATACTTGGCTCGCATTTTTTTTGTAGCCACTTGAAATATATCAGAATAAAGGGATGACAGCACACAGAATATCTTTATTAACTTCTTGTCTAACATGTTCTGACACTTATGCCAGGACATCATTTAGGTATAATGTTTCCAGGAATTCTAGCAGTGCAATTTTTGTTGACTTTAATCAGTTATCTGACCAAATAAGTGCATATTGTTTTGACACTATAAAGTGGGTCCTTTGAGGAACTCACTGAGAAAATGGTATTTTGGGAATAACTGCTTGTTCCTCAATGAATCCCTGTGAAATAGTTTCAGCCTACAAGTAGCATATCAATTATTCTGACTTGTAGGCTATCAACAGCAATCAGCAATTGGAACATCATGCTTTGTTCTTTTACACGTGTGAAAGTTACCTCCCCAGTAACTTTGACTGTCATTATATGCATAAAGGGAAGCCATTGGAGTGTATAGTTTGGTGGATGCCTCCTGCTCTTCTCTACTGTTCCTACTCACAATTACTATAGAGAAAAGAATGGCAGTTTTCTGGGAACTACATCTCAACATTTTTTGTGTTTATTACTGGTAAAAGCTATTCTCTACAGTCATGATTATCCAGATGTAATGGAAATGTGAAAGTTTTCAACAAAAGAAATGGTGCTTATATACTGCGATGAGCATTTTATTATTGTATTAAATTAATTAGACAGGAGTTAAACTTTTGGGTAGTATATCCATCCTTCTGAGAACTGAGTTTAATTTATCCAGAATTCGGATAATGGAGGCTCCACTGCACTTCAGTGTGAGTTTTCAACTTGTTTTTTTCCTCAGTATAAATTCATCAAACTCTATGTAGACTTGAATCCAATTCTTCTATTGTAATTTGTACCTGATAAGTCTTTGTATTGCTCTACTAGAGGCCTTTCTGCTACTGTTCTTTCCACCCCCTCCAACAGACACAAGGGAGGTGTATAATAGAGGATTCACAAAGTCATATTTTAGTGCCTGCTGTGAGAACTCAATCAGATAAGATGTGTTATCAGTATGAACATTATTAATTGGTTTTTCCCCCCACTTCAGGAATCAAACTGATGCACAGATTCAGGACTCAAAAATTCAGACAGGCACCAATTTAATGACATCTTGCTGTGCCCAGTCCATGCAGATTCCAACTGATGCCATCTGTAAAACAGAACTAATTTAAATTCATAAAATGAACCATCTTTACAGTTATTGGTGAAACTATTTTCCCAGTATGCCTACTTCCTCCTGTTTCTCTCTATCCTCCTCCACCCACTATTACTGTGGGAAAGGGTTAGTGTTATACTTAATCGGTGCTTTTTTTTTTTAAGTGCCCCTTATCATATCTTGATAGTAAATTTGAAAATGCCTCTCCCATCCCTCTTCTTCCTGCTCCACTCCTCTTCTACCAATGACGCACTCCTTTTCCCTGCTGAACCCCTCCCCTCAGCTGGGCAGCGAGGCCAGCAAACAAGGTGCTGGTATTCCGTACCCCAGCGTAACATCACCAAAAAAAACACTGCTTCGTGTTGTACTTTTCGTATCTTTTTAATTGGAATTGAAACACTAGCCTAGAGTAAAGATGGGGAAAAAGGATTGCCTGTTAAAGGAGAAGAATAATGGTAAATGGTTGCAAGAAGAAAGGACATAGGAATAAGCTCTAGTCCCCATCACGTAGCTTTAATGACCAAATGGCAATACAGCACTTGGGATTTCCCCAGTGACATTTCACATGGGGAAATTCAGAGTTTTAACTTTTGGAGATTTTATTTTTAAAGTGATAGTCCTTTGGTTTCCATGATCTATTGGTCTTATAGTTTATAACAATATTTTGCATTAATATAACTTCTCTTGTCTGGAAATCACAAAGTACTTTCCAATCATTAATCAATTAAACCTCCCAGCACGAAGGGGGATCATTATCTCAATTTTATAAATGGGAACACTGAGGGACCAAGAATATAAATGACTTTCCAGTGGTCTTGCAGGAAGATTGCAGCAGACCCAGGTCTATAACTCAGATTTCTCAACTTCCAGATCTGTGTTTTTTAAACTAAGCATTATCATTCCTCTTTGTGTTTCATGACAGGCTCAAAATTAGTCTTCAAAATAAAGTGTATGTAAGAAAGGGTAGGTAAATTGGATATTTCAGTATCTTAGAAAAAAGATTGTGTAGCACCACAGTAAGTGAGAAAATGGAAACCTCTGGATACTTTGTATGATGGCAGTACTAGAATATGCCATCCAATGGAAAAACGTGTTATGCATAAGCTTTTATGTAGTAGTATATTGTCAGTATAAAAAAATAGATTAAAATGTTTCTCTGCCTGTGACAGTGAAAGGATCTTACAATTTAAATAGAACTTGAGTTGCCAGCTTCAGCTCTGGAGCTGAAAATAAATTCCTACACAATGAAGCTATTCAAATTAGGGGATTTGATTTGAGATAATGTATAATTAAAATTAAAAGGAATTAAAAACAAACAAACAATTTAAAAACAATTAAAATAAACAAAAGTAACTCTTCACCACTTATGCTATTTGTTTACTTTTTTCAGTCTGCTTGTCTAGTTTCTCTGCCTGTCACATAGTTTTACTTTCTGGTTCTCAGAACACCTTGCTCTCAGTAAAATAAATATCATGAAAAGATGTGCTTTTATTACTGTTCAATTTGTAAATCAAATAAATATATCTGCATAAACTGAATTGATATATGTATGGGTGACTTATAAGTAGTGGCAATTGAAAACAATTACTGAGTGACAAAGAAAGGAACAAACAAATTCAACTGCATGTAAATTTCAATATAAGAAGACTTTACTGTTAATCTGCACTATAATTCTTCAGTATGTTTTATAAATCCATCGTCAAAGTCTTCTGTCAGAAAATGCTGCTGGGAATGTATCTGTTCCATTAGACCTGCCAAATCCCCATGGTTCCCAGGCTCCATGGCTAGACACAGAGAACATGGTAGCCAGAGCTCCAAGGTTCTGGAGTGTAGTGGATTCCTTGACAACCTGCTTAGAGGGGTCCTTGGTTCCATGGCAGCAGATCTTTTGGGAATCTGGTTCTGCTGTAGGCTCTATCTCAAAACAGGGCTTGCAGAGCCAGTCTCTCGCAGCTGTCTAATGAGTACAGTTGCCCTGTAGAAGGCTGCCTGAATGACCACTCCGATTGGTCAGAGGAGTCAGCAGGGAGTTTGTGTGAAGTTTGTGGTTTCTGTAGCTACTATGGTGAAGAGGACCCTCACCGCTTGTGCCAGCACTGCTACTGTCTCCTCCACCTGTGCCTGTATCCAGACAGACATACTGACCATGGATATCTCTACCCAGATCCTGGCGTGGACTTGCAAGGACTGTGGCCTTCATTTCCCACTCTCAGACGGTCAGGCTGGGGAGATCATTCAATGTGACAGGTGTCTCCTGGTGGAATCTCTCAGGAAGCAGGTGGGGGAGTTACAGGAGGAGGTGGCCAGGCTCAGGAGTATCCATGCCCTGTAGAAGTTCCTGGATAGCATCCATGAGGAAACATGCAAGGATGAGGAAACTATCCAGAGGCAAAGGACTGCTGCCACACCCTCGGAGAAGGATGGGATGGCTCAAGCAGAGGGTGGACACTGGCAGCTGGTTACTTCTGGCAGCAGACAGTGCTCCACCCCTGCTCCCATCCCACCCTCCGTTATGGTAAAGAACCGCTACGCAGCACTACAGACAGGAGATGATATGGAAGAGGAGAAGCCGTGCACCCCCGAGGTTGGGAGGATCACAGCCATCACACCCAGGAGAAAACGTCGGGTTGTGGTGGTTGGTGACTCTCTTCTGAGGGGGACGGAGGCACCCATCTGTCGCCCAGATAAGGCTTCTCGGGAGGTATGCTGCCTGCCAGGCGCCCGTATCCGAGACGTTACGGAGGGATTGTCGAGAATCATCCGTCCCTCTGACTACTACCCCATGCTACTCATCCATGTGGGAACCAATGATACTGCGAGAGGTGACCCTCTGCAGATCAAAGGTGACTACAGGGCTCTGGGAGCACGGGTGAAGGAGTTCGGTGCAAGGTGGTGTTCTCCTCGATCCTCCCAGTCAAGGGTAGGGGCCCGAGCAGAGACAGATGCATCCTGGAGGTGAATGCCTGGCTGCGGAGATGGTGTTACCAGTAGGGCTTTGGCTTCCTCGACCATGGGGTGCTGTTTCAGGAAGAAGGACTGCTAGGCAGAGACGGACTCCACCTATCCAGGAAGGGAAAGAGCATATTTGGAAGCAGACTGGCTAACCTGGTAAGGAGGGCTTTAAACTAGGTCCGAAGGGGGAAGATGACCAAGGCCCACAGGTAAGTGAAACTGAGGGAAACCTGGGGGAAGGGATGGAACTTGGGGGATGCTGGGGCTGTAACAGCAGGAATAAAAGAGAGGGTAGTTGGAACTGGGGGCTGGGGTCAAATAATTGTTTTTTTTTTCCTGATAAAGTCATAATACCTCAGGCGAGTGGGGAAGGAGGACACCGGGAGAAATTGCAAGGGGGAAGATGCGACAGGAGGGAGAATCGACAGGGCAAAGTAGGGCAATGGGCCCGGTATCTTAGGTGCCTGTACACAAATGCGAGGAGCCTGGGAAACAAGCAGGAAGAATTGGTAGTACTGGCACAGACAAGGAACTATGATATAATTGGAATAACAGAAACGTGGTGGGATAACTTGCATGACTGGAGCACTGCCATGGATGGATATAAATTGTTCAGGAAGGACAGGCAGGGAAAAAGGGGGGGAGGAGTAGCGTTATATGTAAAAGAGCTGTATGACTGCTCGGAGCTCCACTATGAAAGTGGAAACAAGATGGTTGAAAGCTTGTGGGTTAAGTTTAGGGGAGAATGCAACAAGGGGGATGTTGTGGTGGGTGTCTGCTACAGACCGCCAGACCAGAAAGAGGAGGTGGATGAGGCGTTCTATGGACAACTAACAGAAGTTTCCAGATCGTCGCAGGCCCTGGTTCTTATGGGGGACTTCAATTATCCTGATGTCTGCTGGGAAGATAATACAGCAGTGCACAGGCAATCCAGGAAGTTTTTGGAGAATATTGAAGACAACTTCCTAGTACAAATGCTGGAGGAACCAACTAGGGGCCTTGCACCTCTAGACCTATTGCTCACAAACAGAGAAGAATTGATCGGGGAAGTAGAAGTAAATGGCAACCTGGGCAGCAGCGATCATGAGATGGTAGAGTTCAGGATCCTGATCAATGGAAGGAAGGAAAGAAGCAGAACACACACCCTGGACTTCAGAAAAGCAGATTTTGGCTCCCTTAGGGAGCTGATGGGCAGGGTCCCATGGGAAGCTGATCTGAAGGGGAAAGGTGTCCAAGACAGCTGGCTGTATTTTAAAGAAACCCTGTTAAAGGCACAGGAAGATAACATTCCGATGTGCAGAAAGAACAGCAAATGTGGACGGCGACCAGCGTGGCTTAGCAGGGAACTCTGCGGGGAGCTGAAACATAAAAGGGAAGCTTACAGGAAGTGGAAGCTTGGGCAGATGACAAGGGAGGCATATAAAGATATTGCTCGGGACTGCAGGGATCAAATCAGAAAGGCCAAAGGACAATTGGAGTTGCAGCTAGCAAGAGATGTGAAGGATAACAGAAAGGGGTTCTACAAGTATATCAGCAACAAGAAAAGGATCAGAGGTGGTGTAGGTCCCTTACTGAATGGGGCAGGCATCCTCGTGGAGGATGATGCGGAAAAGGCTGAAGTACTCAATGCTTTTTTTACTTCAGTCTTCACAGGGCAGGCCAGCTCCCAGGCTACTACACGGGGTAACGCGGACTGGAGAGAAGAGTGGCCCTCGGTGATGGAAAGTCAGGTTAGGGAACACTTAATGAAATTGGATGTGCACAAGTCCATGGGGCCGGATGAACTGCATCCGAGGGTGCTGAGGGAGTTGGGGGAAGTGATTGCAGAGCCGCTGGCCATTATCTTTGAGAACTCGTGGCGAACGGGGGTGGTCCCGGAGGATTGGAAAAAGGCAAATATAGTACCTATCTTTAAGAAAGGGAAAAAGGAGGATCCGGGGAACTACAGACCGGTCAGCCTCGCCTCAATCCCTGGGAAAATCATGGAGCAGGTCCTCAAGGAATCCATCCTGAAACACTTGGAGGAAAATAGAATGATCAGGAACCGTCAACATGGATTCACCAAGGGCAAATTGTGCCTGACCAACCTGATTTCCTTCTATGATGAGATGACTAGATTTGTGGATGCGGGAAGAGCCGTTGACGTGATATACCTTGACTTTAGCAAGGCTTTTGATACGGTTTCCCACAGCATTCTCGTTGGCAAGTTAAGGAAGTATGGGTTGGACGAGTGGACCGTAAGGTGGATCGAAAACTGGTTAGATCAATGGGCTCAGCGGGTAGGAATCAATGGCTCGATGTCTGGTTGGCAACCGGTAACGAGTGGAGTGCCCCAGGGGTCGGTCCTGGGGCCGGTTCTATTCAACATCTTCATTAATGATCTTGATGATGGAATAGACTCCGTGCTTATTAAGTTTGCGGATGACACCAAGTTGGGGGGAATGGTAGATACTCTGGAGGGCAGGGACAGGATCCAGAGAGACTTGGACAAATTGGAACACTGGGCCGAAAGAAACCTCATGAGGTTCAACAAAGACAAGTGCAAAGTCCTGCACTTAGGACGGAAAACTCCCATGCACTGCTACAGGCTGGGGACCGATCAGCTAAGTAGCAGCGCTGTAGAAAAGGACCTGGGAGTTATGGTGGACGGGAAGATGAATATGAGCCAACAGTGTGCCCTTGTTGCCAAAAAGGCCAATGGCATATTAGGCTGCATCAGTAGGAGTATTGCCAGCAGATCGAGGGATGTGATAATTCCCCTCTATTCGACACTGGTCAGGCCGCATCTGGAGTACTGTGTCCAGTTTTGGGTTCCCCACTACAGAAAGGATGTGGACAAATTAGAAAGAGTCCAGCGGAGGGCAACAAAAATGATTAGGGGGCTGGGGCACATGACTTATGAGGAGAGACTGAAGGAACTAGGCTTATTTAGTCTACAGAAGAGAAGACTGAGGGGAGATTTGATAGCAACCTTCAACTACTTGAAGGGGTGCTCCAAAGAGGAGGGCGCTAGGCTGTTCTCGAGGATAACAGAGGACAGAACAAGGAGCAATGGTTTCAAATTACAGCTGGGGAGGTCAAGGTTGGATATTAGGAAAAACTTTCTCACTAGGAGGGTGGTGAAGCATTGGAATTGGCTATCTAGGGAGGTGGTAGAATCTTCATCTTTGGAGATTTTTAAGGCTCGGTTAGACAAAACCCTGGCTGGGATAATTTAGGGGGAGTGGTTCTGCTTTTTAGCCCATTGTTAAAGAATAGATGTAAAGGTTCCTTGTGAAGTCTCTTGTTGTTTTGATTGAGCTGAAATCACTGATGAGGAGCTGAACTCACCAAGGAAGCAAAAACTTCTCTAAGAGCTGAAATCACTGAAAGCTGACTGAAGTCAAGCAGAAGATTGGTGCTAGCAGATGGTGGGTGTGACGAGCCAGCAGATGGTGCAGTGGAGCCAGCAGCCAGCAGATGTGACCAGTGGGTGGTGTGGTGGAGCCAGCGGACAGCAGATGTGACCAGTGGCCAGCAGGTGGCTCCAGTGGCCAGCAGGTGTGACCAGCGTGCTGTGTGGCGGAGCCAGAGGACAGCGGGTGTCAGTGGCCAGTGGGTGGTGTGAGCAGACCTTGAGGGGGCAGAAGACAATTGGAGGGGAGGGCTGAGGGCTGCCCCCTCATTTCCCCTTTTTAGAGGTGGACAGTGAAACTTTGTTGATCAGTAGGGGGCTAACGAAGAACTGAAGGACACATTCTAGGTACACTGGGGGGTGGAATGAGTTCTGTCTATTGGGTTTTGTGGGAATCTTTGCACTGTATCACCACCAGTGCTGCGCTTTGATGTTGCCTTTATATAGCCTTTATTAAATGTCTTATGTGCCACACTCAGACTTGTGCTTGCGAGAGGGGAAGTATTGCCCTTTTAGGGCACCCAGGGAGTGATGTGTAATTTCCCAGGAGACTGGGTGGGGGCTCGAGCCAATTGGTGGTGTAACATTATTTGGGAACCTCTAGAAACAGAACCCGGTCCTTTGCTGCCACCGACTCGGGCTGGCAAAAGGGTTACATTATAAAACACTTTAAAGAACACATCTAACGTTATGATATGCATGATGAAATCATGAGTTTGCAATTCTGCATTCTGACTATTGTCTGTAATTCTACTATTTAACATTATTTTATCTCAAATTTGTCCCATTATTTTACTGGGAACCAGAAGTTAGATTGTCAATAGTAGTTATCAAAATTATTCTTTTACCTTTTCAAGATTGGAAATACAGAGGGTTTTTCTAAATCCTCTGGTAGTCCCTAGTACTCATGGTATTATCAAGATAATCTCTAGTAGTCTGGAAAATTTCTCAAATAAAGGACTGACCTTGCTTCCAGTCATGTCAATGAGAGAAGGTGCAAACTTTAATTTCTTGGGATTACACTTCATCATCTGGGTATGCTGATTTGTATTTGCAAGAATTACGCTACCTACCCTTTATCCTAGCTAACGTACTCCTGTATTCTTTATTTTTAAGGTCAGTTTCAAAAGAACTTCTAAGAATTATTTTTCCATTGTAACAACTTTAATAATTGCCCCAGTCCTACTGTATATTGACAGCTAGGGTTTAGATTAAACTATTTTTCGTTAGGTTCCAAAGGGGTAGACCTTTTAGTCTATTTCAGAAACCAAACAACGAATCCTGTGGCACTTTTAAAGACTTAACAAATTTATTTATTGCATGAGTTTTCGTGGAAGACAATCCCACTTTGTCAAAGCGCTGACAAATTGGGATTTTTCTCCCATGAAAGCTCATGCAATAAATATTTTTTTTAGTCTTTATAAGTGCCACAGGACTCCTTGTTTATTTTTAGTTACTTGGTTTGCATTTTGTTTTCTGTATGTCTCTAGAGATGATGATTTCTACAATAAATAACTTTTTAAAATTGTGGCTTTAAGTGTTTTTCTGTCTCTTTCCTGCTGTGGTGACAAGTATCTTATTACATTGTTTAAAATGGATACTTAAGTGGCTTTTCTCCTGTCTGAGGATTCTCTTGAGTTATAAAGTTCACTAATGTCTTGTTGTCTTTTTAAGATGGCTCTTGTTTATATGAATCATTTCTGTGCATACCTTGCCGGAGGCGTTTCTGCAAAAAAAATATTTCCCGAATATTTTAATTTTGAACAATTTATTATTGGAAGCAAATGAATTGTGACCTCAGTTGCTGGAAATGATTAAGTTAGCAAGTCAGGACAGTCTAGTTTGACCATGACTTTGGAAAGCCTATGACACAATTAGACATTTTAAGAAAATCATTACTTTATGATTAAAAATGTGCATTAGTATTTGTAACTAGAAGCACATATTTTCTGCGGGAAAAGGAATGATTGTGAGCCTACACCTTAATGATGAAAAAACAAAGAAGTTTCACCTCTCCTGCACCCTGGCAGTCATTAAACCATCTCTGAATGAACTATTCTGAACTGTGAATCACTTCGTTAATAACGTCATTCAATTTAAGAATTGAGGACCTCACGTGAAGAGAATCATTACTCTAATATTCAGAGAAAAGAAATTCCATTTAAAATTCAGTATAACAACAGAAACCATACACGGGACACATTCCCAATAATATGCTACCTTCTCCTCCATATTCAGACAACGCAAACAACATTAACAAAAGCACTATTGTGAAACCATGAATTGCCTTATGGTACACTATCATTACACATTTTGCCAGAGCTCTCCAACTACTGACCAGTATTTAGATGAGACACCTGCCAATCTCCATCTAAAATGTTGCCAATATTGTGGACTTCTCCCAGATGGCCAGATATAAGGTCATGTTTATGTAGATGAAGTGTTGGGATGAAAATGTAGCCCCTGTTGCTGGGTGTCTTTCAGTTGAAAAATATAACCAAAGTTTTGCTGCTGACCTATAGAGGGGTTTGTGTGAGTCTATTTTGGATGCAATCACAACAATGCTTTTTTGTCTAAGCAGATCATAATGTATTCTATTTAAATGTATGTCTGTTTCCTTTTTATACCCTTCCTTTATACTAATCATTGCAGATATCTATCTTTGGAGGAAAGTGTTTCTTTCTGCAATCCATCTTCTTATTTTAGCCTCCAGTGAAGGTACAATGTTGACTTACTGACATAAAAATGATTTTCAAGGAAACTGTCTGTTTTGATGCCATTAATATGGGTTTTGACTTCACTGCAGGAATTGGAAATTGAAGAAGAGGCTGGGTTATGTTGAGGAAGGCTGCATTTATTGTCATGGCTGTCATGGGAATGTCATATATTGCTTGATTTTCATCTTGTGAAAGAAACTCCCTGACAGGTGTTTGCCTAACCTGCTCCTAAAAACTTCCAATGACAGAGATTCCACAGCCTGCGTAGGCAACTTATTCCAGTGGTTAATCACCCTGTGAGAGTTAGAAATTTTTTCCTAATGTCCAACCTAAACTTCTCTTGTAATTTAAGCTCATTGCTTTTTGTCCTATCATCAGTGGTTAAGAGAATAATTTTTCTCCCTCCTCCTCCTCCTCATAACAACCTTTTAGATATTTTAAAACTGTTATCATGTCCCCGCTTAGTCTCCTCTTTTCCAGACTAAAGATATCCAGCTCTTTCAATCTTCCCTCATAAGTCAAGTGTGCCAGACTTTTAATCATTCTTCTTGCTCTTCTCTGGAATTTCTCCAATTTCTCCACATTTTTCTTGAATTGAGGTACCCAGAACTGGACACAATAGGCAGGTTGAGGCCTAATCAGCATGGAGTAGAGTGCAAGAATTACTTCTCTTGTCTTACTCACAATACTGTTAATATATCTCAGAATGTTGGGGTTTTTTTTGGTAACAATGTTACACTGTTGACTCATATTTAGCTTTGATCCACTATCACACCCAGATCCCTTTCTTCAGTACTCCTTCCTAGGCAGTCATTGCCATTTTCTATGTAGGAAATGGATTGTTCTTTCCTAAGTGGAGTACTTTACATTTGTCCTCATTGAATTTCATTCTATTTACCTCTGACCATTTCACCAGTTTGTCCACATCATTTTGAATTGTGATCCTGTCCTCGAAAGCACTTGCAACCCCTCCCAGCTTGGTATTAACGGCAAACTTTATAAGTGTACTCTATATGCCATCTAAATCATTAATGAAAATATTGAACAGAACCAGACCCAGAACCAATTCCTGTGCTACCGCGCTTGTTATGTCCTTCCAACATGACTGTGAACCATTGATAATTGCTCTCTGGGAGCTGTTATCCAACCAGTTTTGTATGCATCTTCTAGTAGCTCCATCCAGGTTGTACTTCCCTATTTTGTTAATGAGAAGGTGATGCGAGACCATATTAAAAGCCTTACTAAAGTCTAGATACACTACATCTACCACTTCCCCCTATGTCCACAAGGCTTGTTACCCCATCATAGAAAGCTATCGGATTGGTTTGTCATGATTTGTTCTTCACAAATCCATGGTGACTATCAATTAACACCTTATTCTCTTCTAGATGTTTGCTAAGTGATTCCTTAATTATTTGCTCCATTATTTTTCCTGGTTCAGAGGCTAAACTGACTAGTCTATAATTTCCTGGGTTGTCCTTATTTTCCTTTTTATAGATGGGCATTCTATTTGTTCTTTTCCAGTCCTCTAGAACCTCTCCAGTCTTCCATGATTTTTTAAAGATAATAGCCAATGGCTCAGATATCCCCTGAGTCAGCTCCTTGAGTATTCTAGGGTGCATATCATCAGGCCCTGGTGACTTGAAGACAGGTAATTTATCTAAGTAACTTTTAACTTGTTCTTTCCCTATTTTAGCTTCTGATCCTATCCCATTTTTACTGCCCTCCCCTACGTCAGGCATCCAATCACCACCAACCTTCTTGGGAAGACTGAAACAAAGATATCATTTAGTTCCTCTGCCATTTCCACATTTTCTGTTATTGTTTTCTCTCTTTGTTGAGTAACAGTCCTATGCTGTCCTTGGTCTTCCTCTTGACTCATAGACTCATAGGCTATGTCTACACTACAAGTTAGTTCTAATTAAGGAGGCTTAATTCGAACTAACTAAAGCCATGGCTACACTAGGCTTTAGTTAGTTCAAATTAAGGGTTTCCTTAATTCGAACTAATAACTTCGAATAGGGTATTCAAACTAAGGGCTTACTTCGAACTAACTAGTTCGAATTAACCAATGTGGCCATGTTAATTTGAACTAATTTCTTAGTTCAAATTAACCGGCCATTGAAATTAATGGGGATCGCTAATTTGAACCAAGGAAGTGCTTGCTTAGTTCGAACTAACATTGCTGTGTGGCCATCCTAGTTCAAATTAAGCTAATTCGAACTAACTAAAATTAGTTTGAATTAGTTAGTTCGAACTAACTAATTTGAATTAATTTTAGCAAGTGTAGACATAGCCATAGACTTTAAGGTCAGAAGGGACCAGTGCGATCATCTAGTCTGACCTCCTGCAAAATGCAAGCCTCAAGACCTCTCCCACCCACTCCAGCAAAAGGCCACCAACCTATGACTGAGTTATTTACATCCTTAAATTATGATTTAAGGACTTTGAGATACAGAGAATTCACTGGTAGGTGAGTCATGCCCTGTGCTACAGAGGAAGGCGAAAAACCCCCAGAGCCCAAGCCAATCAGCCCTGGGGGAAAATTCCTTCCTGACCCCCAATATGGCAGTCAGTTAAACCCTGAGCACGTGGGCAAGTCTCAACAGCCAGTTACCCAAGAAACAATTCTCTGTAATAACTCAGAACCCACCCCATGTACTCTCCCATTTTAGGCCACTTGTATATCCACCACATGTAGCCAAATATCAGTCAATTTCCAAAATAGGGTAATCATACCATCCCCTCCATAAATTTATCAAGCTCAGTTTTGAAAGCAGTTATGGTTTTTGCCCCCACAACTCCCCTTGGAAGGTTATTCCAGAACTTTACTCCTCTAATGGTTAGAAACCTGCATCTCTTGTTTCTAATATATTTGAAAAAATGTTTTTTGTTATCCTTTATTCCTTCTGCTAGTTTGATCCTGGTTTGTGCTTTGGCTTTTCTGTTATTTCCCCTACATAATTGTGATATTTGTTTATAGTCATCTTTTGTGATTTGACCTAATTTTGAATTGTGCTCCTGTCCTTGAAAGCACTTGCAATGCCTCCCAGCTTGCTTATAATTGAAAATCTCCTGGTTAAGCCGGGGTGGTCTCTTGTCATACTTCCTATACAGTGGAATAGTTTGCTCTTGTGCCTTTAATAATGTCTCTTTGAAAAACTTGCCAGCTATCTTCAGTTGTTTTTCCTCTTAGACATGGTTCCCATGGGATCTTACCTACTAACTCCCTGAACATGCTATCACAGTATAAAAAAGATAATGGTTATAAAATGGGGAAATAAAGGGAGCTTTGGAGAAAAAAGTGACACTTCCCATTCTTAAAGCCTTTCTATGACTTTTGCTTTTCTTTAGCAGACAGCTGTAAGAGATCTGCCTTTAAAAAAAAAAAATCATTCCTGGAGGAATTGCAAAACCAGGTTAATTCATGGAATGAATGGCGCAAACTTCTAGTCCATCTCACTGTTCCAAAAATCCATTTAATATAGTGTTCAAATAAAGGAAATTTCAGATATAAAACTGATAAGTCTTATTTGTATTCTGGGAAGTGTGTGAGTTGGCCCCTCTCCCATCCTAAAGGAAGAAGGAGTTTCTGACCTGGGATTGAACTAATTTCATGAAACAACTAATGAAAAACAGGAATGGGCATGGGGCTCAACTGGAGGGAACTGAAAGGTGCACACTGAGCAGAGAACCCCAAGCAGCACCCAGTGCTCCCCAAAGGTGTCTTGGGAGCTAGTGGATGCTGCTCAGAGTAGTTCAGCCCGAATGTGTGAATGGACAGAGGAACAGAAATAGGCACCACAATAGCAGAGCACCGCTTTAGCCAGCCACTTCTCCCTGGTCTTATAGATGGCCATTTTCATCAGCACTAGAAGGAGTTTGACAAAGAGGTCCTGTGACTTTGTGGGACCATGGATTGGGTGTGCATATAACAGGTGCAGGGAAAAAAGTGCAGCCAGAACCTCAGCAAGAGATTCTGCAGGAACTGGAACAGGGGCTGCAGCCTTGTGCACTTGTGGTAGACAGGCACCAGCATCTTCCTCAGACCACACACAGGACAGGTGTTGGAGTAAGGTATGAACCATGCCAAGTACATCCCCGTGCTCAGGGCTCCATGAAGGAGTCACCAACTGATGTCCCCTGTGGGCAGTTGGGGTCAGATTGTGATAGAGGCTGGCCTGTTGAGGGTCCTCACCCTCCATAGATGATATTAGGTCCTGGCATTTGGTGTCTTGGCAGGACAGGAGGGGAAGGAAATGGACGGAGTGGACCATGAGTGTGTACAGGTGGTTCCTGGGTGCAGTTTGGAAACGTACCAGCTGTAAATCTTTCAGTGAGCTAGGTGTGTGGGATAGGTGGGTCGGGGAGGGAGGGGAGAGAGGAGGCGATTTCTGAAGCTGGGATTGAGCAAAAGCTCTGAAGGGTGGGGCCGGGGAGCACCTGCGGGGGCAGCTGCATCATACTCATCAGATGTGATTTAAAAATCTGGAATTAACATCAATTTAGCCATGCCAAAGGGAAGGCTAATCTCCTAGACAGGGCACATGATAAGTCTCAGGTTGGGGGGAGGGAGGGCAGATCTGTGGGACTCTCAGCGGGTTGGAGGAGTCAGGAGGATGTTGGACCAATGCTCATGCTGAGGTCTTCACAGTGCTCATGCTGAGTGCTTACTGCTCTGACAGGTGAGCTTTGCAGGGCTAGAGCATAGGGTTGGGGGTGCTCAGGAGGATGTAACAGAAGAATGGGGCATTTGGAGAAACGGAGGCAGTGGCCATGGTTGCACCCTCCTCCCTGGCTTCTTCAGGGCCGAAGGCAGCTTTTTCAGCCTCAGCCCCTGTAGCAGGGGACATGGGGGCAGCCCCTTCCTGAACAGGTTCCATCAAGCCCATAGCTCCCATGTCCTCCCCCCCACCAAGCCCTAGGAGTCTTCCTGGCTTCCATCCACCTTTACCACATTTCAGTGCTGAGGGAATCCCCCATCCCAGCCAGGAAAATGAGGGAACTTGGAAGCCCTGGCTATGGGTGGACTGGTGTTCCCTATGTACAGCTCTAGGAAGCCAGAGTAGGAGGTTGTAGAACCTCTCCTTGCTCTCTATGACTCTTTCAGGGCTGGAGGCAGCTTTTCAGCATCAGCATCTGGAGCTGGAGGCCTGGGGGGCAGCCCCTTCTGTGCCCAGCAGCTAGTTCTAGGGAAGCCAGGTCAGACCTTAGCCCATACCTGTGCCCAGTCCCAGGAAATCCCCTACCTCCCCTTAATTACCACATTGCTGTGGAGGAATCCCTTATCCCCTCCCCTCTCCTCCTCAATTGCTAGGTCCCAAAAGCCAGAGCAGAGCCACCTCCAGGGAAGAACTGAGCACTCAGAGGAGGATTTGGTGAGGACTGTTGCCCCTTCCCAGACTGGCGCCTTGGGGCATGGCTCCCTCTCACTCCTCCCCTCGGTATGCCACTGGCCAGGTATGTTAGCCTTGAATGGTGACGCTCCTTTTCCCGAGGAGCTGAAAAGAGCTTACCTCAGCTCAACTAAGGACACCTGAGTCCAATTAAAGGCTGCCTGGAACCTTTAAAAACTTTTCTTCTGGTGAGAGAAATGAAAGAAGCTGCAACAAGAGAGACTTCCCTTGGGCGTGGAAGCAACTAAGCTATCTGCCTGTCCTGGGGAAGGGGTCAGCCAGAAGCTAGAGAACCAGGTAATATCACAGACACAGGACAGGGAAAGGTATTCCCTTTTTTGTTATGAATTTGTTTCTTTGGTTTAGTTAAAGAGTGCTCCTTAAGCCCATACTAAGGCCCTAGGGAAATTATTTTGAAAAATAAAAATAAAGAGGAATAAAAACTCTCCAAAGTGACTGATCACTCTAGACTCCCCATTCCCACACTGCCCAAGGAAGAAACAGTGAATCCAGAGAAGTGAGGGACATGACATTCCATGCTCTGCTATGACTTTCCAAAGTGCCGTGATACAACATCAGCTCATTAAGATTTGAAATGAAAACCTCTTCAATAATTAGAACTAATCGCAACGGAAACCAAAAATTACAGGTAACATAAATTGCTTTTTGCTCAGAAGGCCTATTTTTTCCAAACTTGCATCAATGTGAAAGTTTCTCATTACATCTTAATTTTTTAATGTGCTATATTGAATTATAGTTAATATTATTAGAAATAATAAAATATTATTTGCAAGATTGTTTATTTCAGTAGGACTTGTTCCCATTGAAACAAACAGGAAGAAGATTAATTTATTCATGTTTTACTGCAAATAAATATTCTTCATGGAGTGTATATTTAATATTCTTGAATCTCCATTTCACAAGAATGTCAGGAAAAGTCAATAAGCAAGTACATTCTGGATTCACTTTATTCTTTACAGGGAGTCTTAGTCACATTTGTTGTAGAAAAGAGTAAATCTGTTTTCACACCAGCAAGAGCCACAGATGTTTTCTGGTATTGATCTTCAGCAATAATGATTTTTAAGCATTGAAGGAAGTGCATATGGGGCTGTTGTGTGAGCTGGGGGGGGGGGGGAGGAATTGAAGAAACAAGAGGCTAGAGCTCCACCAAGACTGCCAGCAGTCAGCATAGCTTTCATCTTGTGCAAGTACTGTAGGCTTGTGTTTGCAAAACCTCATGATTTATTTAGAATTTTAATTAAAGAAAAGAAGTTATTGGAACAGCATCCTACCAGTACCTAGCATCTGCCAACCGTGGCTAATGATTTTTACAACCTCATCAGCAGGCATTCCATTAAAGAAGCTAACCATGACATGAGACACAACTGAAGCAAACCAGTGAGGGAAAACAAACCTTGCCTGCAGCGATCACTGATACAAGAGACAGTGTCTATTTTTTTCCTTATCTTATGTGCATACGAGTGGTGTTGCTTCAGGGCTCAATCCAAAGTCCTCAGGAGTAAGTATCATTAAATGCTGATGAGTATGTGCAGCATTTTGGCCTCCAGATGTTTCCTTGACAGCTTTCCCCTCCCCCATCTATTTGCATTTTTTTATTTTCTTTGAGAAAACAATAAACTTTTTTTCATGTTTTAGACCTTAAAAAATAAAAAGGTACTTGATTTATTTTCTATAATCATACATGTCATTTGGTGTTTCTATTTAGATCTTTTTAAAATGTTATTTCATGTTTGCTTAGCAGACTTCTTATTGTATTGGGAAAGGCGTCACATAAAATGTGTAAAAGGTGTGGAGGTGGATTATAGACAGAATTTGTTTACTAACCACTACTACTAATGCACCTAATGACCACAGCTTTCCTGCTGTAAGTCTGTACTTAAGTACCACTCCTAATTTTCATGGCTTCTAGTGGTTTCAGAGATTACCACAGAAGTAAAAATTTAAAGCAAACTAGAATTCAAATCTAGATTGTCTCCTCTCTCAGAAGATGGTTTAACAAGCAACAAATGTTTGCTTTTGACTAAAAAAAAAAAAATGAAGTCATTCCTAAAACGCTGGCTACAATAATAAAATAACAGGATTATAATGAATCATAAATGCCAGAGATGGAAAAGAACTATTAGCTCATCTGCTCATTCCCTGCCAGCACAGGGCTGTTTACTGTAGTATACTCCAGTATAGTTATATAGAGTATTTATCTCCTGTTATAGTATGCTACAAACGGTCTGAATCTAGTATTTTGACTTTCCAATCCAGGCTCATCCATATTTAAGGGCAAGGAACAAATGTGACTGCATAGGGATTCCGCATGGTTGGAGGAAGTCTCAGTAACAAGAGCCAGCTGCCTCCTTATTGTTAAACATGCAGAAATACTGCATAAAACATACTACATATTTCAGAGACTGACAAGGTTTAAGAACATTTGCAAGAATAATATAAAAGTTCATTTGTCTGACACAGAACATTTTAATGGGGAGATACTGGCATTCATTGTTTTGATCACTGTGGAGGAGGGCTGGCCCAACCATGTAGTGAACTACATGGTCATCTAGGGCTCCAGTCTTTAAGGGGCTCCAAATTAAATGGAAGTGATTTTTTTTTCTCTATTTAAAAAAAATATATTATCTCTTACTACATGCGGGGGGGTGGGGGAGGGGAGGAAATCACAGTTCACCTTGGGCACCTAAAACAGGTCTGGCCCTGCTGTGTAGCCCTTCTGGTGTATTTTGTGTGGAGTATCATTTGCTATAAAGGTATCCAGGTTTCTGCCCACAGCCATTCTATATTTTCCATAGGTAGTGAACGGGTTAAGTTTGTGGGTTACAAGAGACTCTGGGTAAAGAGGTCTGCCACAAAAGAAAAGAAGCATGCAGCAGAGTTTCTTCCACCCCCTGTTCCTTTCCAGCAATGGGGACATTTTTGGTCACTGCAAATGACTTTAAGGAGAAAGGAATTGCTTTTCTGTTGGAGAATCTGCTTGGGGAACTGGGGCTCACTGTTTGGCAGATTTTTTTTCTTTCTTAAATTTTAATCCTAAACACAGTTTTTAAACAATGTTTTTATTGTTCTGGAACAATCCATATCTTTATCATGTGCATTTCTAGCATTTAATACCCCCTACACCAGGTGCCTTTTGATAGTTAGTGTGCATTGAGCTTCACTTTATCTCTTTGGCAGACTTCAGTTGTTCTAAATGATATTGTCGGCACATATTGGTCTTTTCACAGCCAAAGTTAAAATTCTTAAACTTTGCTTTGATGCCAGTCATTCTCTGTGCATTATAAATCCATCTAAATGCCACAATTAAACTTGTTTTTCATGTCCCACATCTTCTCCGTGTGTTATGTTTAAATCATACGGGTATTATATTATTGGTTTCCTGAAAATCTCTTGGATTTCAGAAACATTCTTAGAGGAAATACTTCCTAAAATGGTGCATATGGCATCATTCCAAGAGTTCAGATGAACTTTTATGAGATCCTAAAAGTCTTTGAATATTCTGTATTGATTTGCAGAAAAGCTTCAGGACTTTTATGTTGCTTCATGCGATACTGCTGACATCTTTCTTAGACAGCTGAGTCCAAATGACTTTTTCATCGACTAAGAGAAAGCTGTATCTTACTGCCTATCTTGCCATTTGTTAGCGCTTTACTTGGATAGCTGACCTCAGGCATGTTGAGTTTCAGTGGCTTTATAATGCATTGAAATGGAAACAGCACTCACAGATGCAGGTCTGGTGACACGCTCAAGCCAAAATTTTCAAATGTAGATGCTTAAATTTAGGCAATTACCATTAAATTTAGACACCTAAATAAAACTGGTTTGAATTTCAACTGTGCTGAACACTCACAGCTCACACTGAGTTTAAAGGGAGTTGTGTCTATGCAATGTCTCTAAAAATCAAGCCAATTTTAGTTAACTGTCTAAATATGGATTCTGGTGCTTAATATTAAGCAGCTAAGTTTAAATATCTTAGTTTCACCGCTCACTTCTTTCCTTTTAAAGTGGGATCAGATAAGAGACTGTGAAATTGGTATCTTGTTCAGCTGATCTCCTTCCTTTATATTCAAAGTCCTAGCTTTTTACTTGGATTCTGCAAGATTTGAAGTTGGATCTTTAAAATTTAAGCACTTGGGGGTTTAGTTTAAATCCTCCTGTATTTATTTTACCGACAAAATGTGTATTTACTCTTGTGAACCCTGTAAAGACAATAAAACTATCGGAGAATGAGCTTGATTGTATTCTGGCTTGCTTGCCAGTAGAATTGTGTTTCAGTTCCGGACTTTGTTTTGTAGATAAGGATTCATGAGACAGAAGGAACCATTTTTTCCCCCAGATTCTTGGAGGTGTCTGTATCTTTGGGATTTAGGAAAAAAATCTTCATTTGTTGAAGGAACAAATTTGCTCTGGAGTCATTCCGAAATGATAGATATGGAACCTATTTTTAGAACACTAGAAATTTAAAAGAGCAACTGTCCACGGGCACTGCTTAGGTGGCTCCAGGTCTAGTCCTGGATTTCTGTTTACATATCAGTGATATGAACTACATTTCAGCTCATTTATCTGATCAGGAAGGAATATGCTTCTGATGAAATGTAATGCTGTAGATTCAGATAATCCATACTAAAGGGGTCCCACAATCTAGTTTTAACTTTGGAGGACTGCATTCTTTAATGCAGTGGTTCATAAAATGTGGCTCCATATTGCTAGTGGTCTGTGCATTATCTATTGATATTCTTCAGGGACTTGCTGGCTGGTCATGTTTCTTACTCAAGTCCTTGTTTTCATCTGCTAAATCATATTAAGGAAACACACACATATATATATAATATGACATATATATATAAAATTAACATTGGGAAATGAATATGTGTGTATTAATTGCCATAGGGATGTTATTGTCGGGTTCTCCCTGAGCCTTTTTTTCACTTGGTTCTTTGGCATCTTAGTTTGATTCCACTCTTGACACTCAGATATTTTTATTTGTCATAGAGCAAAGTTATTCTGAGTTTAATAGACTCAAGGATGGGGGTGGATATAGGGTGTGATACACAGAACCCCTTTTTCTTTATGTATAGTAACACATTTCATGTTTTGGTATTTGCTTGGTTACTTGGTAGGAACCAATCCCTGTTCCGCTCTGTCCAAGAATGAATGACTTACTCTTGGTCTCATCTTATGTTCTTAGTTTATTTTGTCTATTGCTCTTTTGTTCTTTTTAAATGGTTCCCATGATGTTCCCATTTATTTTACCAATTGCAAGCATTCTGTTACCAGCTTGGTTATATATTTACTTCCTTAATCCTGCCTCCAAAGAAATGAGGACTCTCCCATGCATGATTACTTACGTCAAGCCAGGCCTACAATTATATAGTCACAAATTAAAAGGGAAGATAGTCGGCAAAATTCTGAATGGAAGGAGATCAAAGCTGGTCAGTGAATTGGGATAAAAATTACAACAATTTTTGTGGAATTTTATTTGGGTTTTTCACTGAAATGTATTAGTGTTCTATATTTTCTGACTATCGGGGTGGGGGGGGGGATGTCCATGAGACAAACTGTGTGCTGAAGTGGGGACCATATTGTAAGTATGTGGCATGAAGAATACTTATTAGAGGATGATCTTCTAGCCCTGGTCACCTGAAATAGAACAAGATTTTAAAAAAGCGAATACACTTGTCACATCACAGGGTCAATAGCTACTGACTGCAGTGCCGACTCTGACATCATTCCTTCTGTTGACAATCTAATTCAGACAGAATATAGTATTGGCTGCAAAGAGACCATGAATGGAGGGCAAGGCTGACTCCCTTGAAATATGAGGGGCGTATTCTGCCTCTGATTGAATATCTATTAGTAATTATTGTCTATGGCTCTTCTTCATTTTCTGAGCACACAGCCAGTCCTTGTGATCTCTTCGCTCACTGAGATGCATTTGCCAGGTGCATTGTTTGCTATTTCTGGTGTTTTTAATCATCAGTGACGGGACAATGGACAATGGACATCTTCAAAAATGGAGGACCAGAGACCTCTTTGCTTTTATTTAGCTTTTTCAATTCCACCTGAAGGACTGACACACTGAAGTGTCATGATGTGTAGCCTTGGTGAGGATGGTATAGCTATTACCTGGGCAGGTTGCCTGCTACTTTCTGTTTATAGCTAGGCTTGGCCAAATATGATGTTTGGGTTTTTTTATAATTTTGACAAATATTCATATTTACTTTAAAGCATTTTTCCCTATCTTTGTCAATTTAAATGTTAACAGTTGTGCAGAATAATGGAAGTTACACATTTATATTTCTATTTTTATGACGTGGGGAATTATGGGGGAGTCTGAATATTTACTGACAGATGTTGAGATTCAGAATATTAAAGATCCAGTGGGGTAGCCGTGTTAGTCTGTGTACAGTAAAAACAACGAAAGTCCTGTGGCACCTTGCAGACTAACAACTGCCCTCAGGCATAAGCTTTCGTGGGCTGCAACCCATGTGCATCTGATGAAGTAGGTGCAGCCCACAAAAGCTTATGCCCAAAGAAATTTGTTAAGTCTTTAAGGTGCCACAGGACTCTTGTTGTTTTTAGAATATTAAAGCTTTATAACTGATAAAACACATTGTCAATATCACATATCAAAATATACAAAGAATATCCTTAAATCAAACTTCAGTAAGTTCTCAAGCAGCATTTCCCTTACTTGGCTTATCTGTGCATTTTGACTATAATTTATGGAAGTATTTTTTCATCTGCTTGGTTGTATACAGTGAAAATGCCAGTTACCAACATTGATCAATACAAATCTAATCTTTCCAATCTAATATTTTCTCCTACTTGCAATGAGAGTAATTTATGGTCATTCTTATATTTCGTGGTTCACATTTCCTGGTGTGGTCCATGTTTATTTTACAGCTACATCAGGGTTATATATATATATATATATATATATATATATATATATATATATATAT
>ML685835.1:1732283-1861696 GCA_007922175.1 Pelusios castaneus
TATATATATATATATATATATATATATATATATATATATATATATATATATATATATAGTCTTTGACTCAAGATGAATACATATTTACAATTAAGACTTTTGTCCTTCTGTCCATGAGTCTCTAAAGTGGTGAAACTAATTAAGCATAGTAAGGGCTGTTGTGAGATTCTAATAATGCCAAGTAGGAATTTCTTGAATCCACTGGTGGTTTTTGTGTGTCTGAACTTCTTTGCTATTTGTACTGACTTTTTTTTTTCTGCTTATCCATTTGACTGTGCATAGTAAAAGCTTGAGTTATATGTTTGAAATAATATATGGAACAGAATTGTCAGAATGAGCCATTGAACTCTGCAGTTAATCCTTTGGTGAGCAAAATTATTTACACTATTCTATGATGTTGCTATTTGAGTTGTTTTACAACATTTCAGTTTAAAATCACAGTAGTAGTCCACTAATAAGAGGTAGTATTTCCCATATAATTCATATTGGAGCAAAGCTAATTTGAAGCAAGACTAGTCAGGCTCTTACATGGTTTAACTGATTCTTTGATATTGTTTCTTCTATTTATTTCAGATTTCATACGTGGATACCTTATTTTCAATGGTAGCATTTATTCCTGACCAGAATTGGGCAACACTGTTAGTTCATTTCTGAGAATGCAGATAGTCAATGTGTTTTATGCTTAGCACTTCTGACCGCATACTGTGTGATCTTATGATACAATATTTATTGTACAGAATACCATTATATGCAACAATTTTATTTCTATCATCCCAGTCCTTTTTTATGCATATGAGATGCTTTGACTTTTTCAGTTGACCAGCTTTCTACAATTACACCCTGAAGTACTGGTAAGGATAGATCATTTTATGTATCTTGTTTGTGCATGTCAAATGTTGTTTCCTAAACTGGTCGTACTTGAGTCATATTTTATTCAAACTCTTCCTCCTGTTGCTATTTGCTTTCACTGTTTATTGGTGTTCTTGAAAGCATATCTAATATAAGAAACTCCTTAGAGGATCTATATTTCACATTTTTAGCAAGCATTTTGCAATTTCATAATCAATTTTGAAGTCTTAAGTTTTGCTTTGCATAGTATTTTCTGTACTATAGTTTCCAGTGGCTTGTGGTCTATTTCTACCTTGAATGAATTCTGCCTATGAGCATTTCATAAACCACTCGCTACCAAAAACAACTGTCAGTGATTCTTTTTCAGTCTATAAAGCTCTAAATGGCTTGAGACCCATGTAATTGAGAGACCACTTCTCATTTGCAATCCTGCCACAGCTGAGATTAATGGACGCATTCAAGCTAGAGCACTCTTAAAAGAAAGGTTGCTGCTGGGGAGAGCTGGCTGAAATTGTGGGTTTGGAATAAACCCAAATTTAACTATCAAAATTTCTCACAAATTGGGAATCCTGAAAAATTTTCCACTCAAACACTGGCACATGGGTTTCTGAAAGGAAATATGCTCCCTGGAACCTAGCAGCTGTTGATTGAAATTGACATTCTTATTAGTTTAATGGCTGCTATTTAGCAGCTGTTGGGGCTTCCTGAGTCTGTAGATTTCTGATGGCTGGGCAGTGTTCATTAGGGATCCAGCATAGTGTTACTTCTCTCCCACTTAGTCTGAAATAACCCATATTTGTTGACTTTGAAGTTACATTGCACAAACCACATATCCCCCCCCCCCTCTCCCCTTAGGCTTTGTGAAAGGAGATGCACTGAGAGTTGTCATTTGTTTATCAAGCACTGGATTTGTAACTCAATTGTTTTTCTCCATCCTCATTCTAGGTACGTTGCTCAACTTTCTTTTGCTTATACTACTATAAATGAATTTTTGAAACTTTATAGCAATGGTGTCTTCAGCTATGAATACATACCTATATGTATAAACTCCATATGATCCAAGTATTTGGCCAATGTTCATTAGGAAGACAAATTGATGACGGATTCAGGTATTGTTGATGCAGTCTTGTTTATTTACAAAGAAGGTAAAAAATTCTATTTCCATGAACACAGGAGGAATAAATGAGACATATTTTTTGTTCACAGTTCTCAGTCTCCTTCAGCCTGCATTTAGCCCCAAAAGTGCACTCTAGGCTTTTCTCAAGAACACGTTCTAAAGCTTTATCTAGTGCTTCCTTGCTATGTTCCCCAATTCAGTTGGGTTTCTCCTTCTCCCCACAGATACAACCCCCTCCAGCAAACAATATCCAGTGAACACTTCTGACCTCATAATTATAATTCTGGAGCAGACTCACATGTATCTGTATTTTGGGCTGTGATATGTACTTGTGTTTTGGTTTGAAACCCCTATTGTTTCTTGCATGTATCCTGAACGAAAAGCAGTGATTACACTTACCACTTCCAGTGAGGTTTAATCCAGTCTATAACAATGTTATATAAACCTACAACACACTGGCAGGATCCTGCTGTTGACCTATCCTGATAGCAGGTCTTGGAACCTTGACATAGTGATTAATATATATGAATTGCTGATCCACTGCAGACTCTATGGACCCCTTTTGGATGTAGGCGAGATGAGGTGTGGAAGTATGAGCTAGGGACCCTCAGAAACAACAGTCTGAGGAGGAAGTCTTGGAGTAGAATCGGTTAGTTTGTTGACTTGCTTTATTAATAATGGCAAAAGCTAGGAAGAGGGGAGAGTTTAGGTACTTAACCACAATGTGTCTTGAATGCTAGAATGGGGCAGAGAGATGTAACACACTGACACATCACACATGCGCTGTGTGTATGCACATGCGTGCATACATACGTCTGTACGCACACTGACACAGCATGTCACTAAAGCCTTCTTTTAACTGTCTGTTGTATTAAAGTGTGTAATCATTTTTAGAGACAGATACATTCAATGAGATAAAATAATGTATATGTGCTATGCATATTTTGCTTTATTTTGTAGCCAGTCAATCTGGTAATGTGTGTGTTAAATATTTTTCTCAAATGTCTAATGAATACCCTGCTCATAAGCCTGAACATAAATGATTACAATAATGCCATATTACCACAGGCAATTAACTTATACTTATTTAAGATTTACTTTTTCATGGCCAGCAGGGATGCATCCCTCCTGGGTTGTGACCAGATGTTTTAGCATGCAGACTGTAATTTCAGCTTTTGTAACAAGCTTATGCTTCAGTAGTAATGGATCTGACTCTTTCCAGCAAGCATCGCAGCTGCCATTTGGTGGTCAGCATAAGGAGAAACAAATTTCACTGAAAATAAGAGAAAAAAAACAATCTGTGCTTCATATAAATGAATCCTCTGGAGCCAGCTGGGATAATTAATGGAATCAGCTGCTGACCTTTTCACCCACAGGGAGCCCAGATTCTCCCACCAAAGTGATAATAAAATCCTTTGGTTATATAGCTTGTAGAATGACTGAATTTTGGAATCACTACTGCAGAATCACTTCTTACAGTGTGTTGGGTAGAAGTGAGAAAATCTAGAGTTAGAGCTGGTAACTGGTAGACAAGGTGCTTGAATTCTTTTCTGGCGCTATCACTGATGCCCAGCAGGTGCTTAGGCAAATCACATAGGTCCAGTTCTGCAAAGCTGCTAAACACCTGCTGTGACGTAAACAGGGTAGATTCATAGGACGACTGAAGCATTGTTACTCTTGGCACCTAAGTACAACAGAGGAGCTCCACTGCCATTCACAAAAGCTCTGCTCAGCTGCCACCACTGCCACTTACATTTCGGTTGTGAAAGTCCATGGAACTCTTCATTTTCAGTGCCTGGGCATGCTCAAAGCTACCTCCGACCAGATACTACCCAGCAGTTCAATGCCTAACTTGTGTCTAAGTCCCTATGGGGCTCTCAAACCAGACATTCCTCCATCTATCTTGCCTTTGGGACTTAATCTGTTAGGTGTATTCAGAGCACACCTAAACCCACACAAAAGAGCAGCAGGAGAAGGAGGTGGTGGTGCCCTCGTAACTTGTAACCCAGTGGCTAGGGCCCCCTCCCAGCACCTAAATACCCCTTGTAAATCCCATCCTGACTCCATCTTCCATTCCTATCAATGTCAAATAAAGCTCAAGGCACTGAACTGCTTCCTAGAGACTGTGTTTCGCACAATCAGGCTCTTTTAATTTTATGCCTCAGTTTACATGGGGCTGCTAACATATCCAATTCACAGACCAGTTCTGATGCTTTATTATATTAAAGCACTTGAAGATCCTTAAAGAGAATTCTGTAGTGTGAAGTTTTATGATACTGTAGTTGCAAGTCTTTTGTTTCTCTTTGAAGCACAAAGGTCTTAGATTAGCTGTTCTGAAAGAAATGGCCAGAATAGAGTTAAAAGGCAAGATTGTTGGATATGTTCTGCATGGTCCTTAAAGGTAAAAACTTCCCTGTGTGGCACTTTTTCATAAAAGTGTGTGTGGGGGGGGGGGGGGGAGGATTTTACAATGATGAATAATAATCCAAGAGCATTTTGAAAGCCTTAGTTAAAATGAGAACGAAGAAACAATGTGGAATGCAAAGAACACAAGTCAATGTACACAGAGATTCATTTTCTGTAGTGTGGGTTTTTCATGCAAGAGGTAGTGAGGACTATTATTAAAGCTTGACTTTTTTTTTTTTTTTTTTTTTTTTTTTCAGTCTCAAAGGTCTTGATTTGAAGTGTCAACCATGACATTAGATTTTGCGGTGCGTCTCATTTAGTAAAGAAGAGTTGGGCAATATGTGCATGTTAGCTTTCATTGTCCTCATTCAATAAAGGGCAGGGGTCTCAGGAAAAAAAAGTTAAGGAGCATGCAGGCTCTGAGATAATGGAAAGGCTTCCCTGCCTGTTGCCATATTTAAAAAAAATAAAATAAAACTCTATCCAGAGAAACATATAAATGAGCTTTCTGGCTGCATCTACACTGGTAAATTAAGTTGACTTAAGCTTGCTTAAGTCAACTTAATTTACCCTGCGTCTACACTACAGTTTCCTTAAGTCAACTTAAGCAGCTTGCTTAAGTCGACTTAAGGAAAATAAAGTCTACTTAATGAAAATTAAGTCAACTTTATAACACCACCTTTCAATTAGACCTAAGGCTTATGTTGACTCCCTAGAGTCAACTTAAGCCAGTGTAGCTGTGGGGTAGCCCTAAATTGACTTAGGGCTACCCCAGGGCTACACCAATGCCCTCTCTGCTGGGGGGGGGGAACGGGGGAGCCTGGCATGCCCCCCCACAGGGCAGGGCAGAGCCCTGCCCACCCTGCCCCTATGCCCTGCCAGGGTCCCTGTCCCCCTTTGCCCCATTGTTCCTAGGTACAATGGGGCAAAGGCTGAGCCCCCTGGCATTGGGCAAGAGGTGCCTCCCCTGCCCCCATGGTCCTCCCCTAGGTCCCCCTAAGCCCCTAGAAGTTGACCTAGGCGTCCAGTGTGGACGCTCTAGGTTGACTTTTTAAGTTCCCCTTTAGGTCAACTTTATTTTTAAGTGTAGACACACTGTCAACTTAAATTACCAAGTGTAGACATAGCCTCTGTGCCCTCTGGAATCTGGGGTTTGGAATTTTGAGAACAAAGCTAAGATGATCACAGATCAGGCTGTGGCCTTCATCCACATCGCCAGCTGGGCTAATGCACTTCAATTTAGCTTTCATATCCTCTGGTCTGTTGATATCTGCTCACTGTCAGAAGGGGACTTGCGTGGTATAAGCATTTGTTTTTAGCCGTGTTTCTTTGCACTGTGTATGGAAACACTTTGTTTTGGTTTGTAACGTATCAAAGTTGGAGAGCAGTAATGACAATGAAAAAGCTGCTGCTGCTCTGCACGGGAATGAGCAGATGTTCTATGCCAATGTCACTGGATGCAGTTGCTTTATCCAATTAAAGTGGCCATGGGCAAAAAAACCCAACAGTAGTTTTAGAGATCATTGTGAAATGTTAACTGTCATTTTTATTTCCAATGTTAATGAATGATAGACAGTCCATGAATTAACTAATTTCTTACTAGACAGAGAGAGAGAGTGGGCCAAAAAGGCAGAAACTAACAAACCTTAAACAAGGGACTCAATCTATTCAGATATTTTTGGTACTCAGTATTTTTCTTACAGGTCTGGATTCATTTACTCTGATCTTTTTGGTAAAATTCCTTAAATGAACGCTATCAAACAGTTTTAGATTTCAGAATTAGGTTTTCTTAGAGTAAATGAATGGTGGCCAAAGCCTCATATGGTTATAAATATTTGAAGGCAGTAGGAATTACAGCCATTATAACTGAGAACATGAGATTTGGATGCAAGATTTTAATCATGCTGCTGTCCCTTTAAATATTTCTAAAAGCTTAATTTAAGAAGGTTTTCATATATAAGAGATGCTTATGCAGTTTGTTATAAGGATTCCTGTAGGATGGGAGTTCCTGGTATGGCATCTGGGTGCTGGGAGTGCTCGCTTGGGGACTGTTGCCTGAGTGGCCAGAGGGCACACATCCACTGCCTGGGACTGATTACACGCAGAAGGCTGGTGTGGACTGAATGAGTGGTCACTTGGCAAAATGTACTAAGTCAAGGTTCAGGAGTGGCAATCGAGGATCATGACAGCACACTGGACCAGATTCTGGGAGCGACCTGTCACAGAGAGAGAGAATGAGAAATAAGGACTTCACAGATAAACAAAGAAGGGGAGAAAGTTGAAGAGAATTGGAAAAATGTCAGATTGGGAGCCTTTGTGTCTGTCTCAAAACACTACAGCATAGGGACAGTTAAATTGAAAGGTGGCAGATTAAAAAAGAAATACTTTTTCATAGAAAATGTGATTAGTCTGTGGAACTCATTGCCACAGGAAGTTCTTGAGGACAAAACCGTGGCAAGATTTATAGGGAATGGACATTTTTATGGTAACAAAAATATCCTGGGTTAATAGTTATTTATAACAAATTTTGGAAAAGAGATTAAATCTCATGCTTCAATCTCTAATTATATGGAATTTAGTAGGAAATCTATTATGAGAAGGGGATTACCTCACATCTACATAGCACAAGGTTTCATGCACCTTCCCCTGAAGGTTCTGGTGCTGGCCACCACTGAACATTGGATACTGGGTAAGATAGACACATGCCAGATCCAGTCTGGCAATATTTTGTTAAAAAGGTAACGGGAAGTAGGGTGGGGAACCAGAATAGCAGAGAGACGAGAAAGACTAAACAATAAATGGTGAGATTCAGGCTATTGTCCACCCAGTAAAGAATCAGGAACATGGGGAAAGGGATTAGTGCTGATCTGTCACAAATATGGGTTCCAGCTCAAAGAAGGTGGGGCATCCTGAATTACTAGTAGAGGTGAGCCCAGAAACTAAGCATAGATCTGAACATGCTCAGCTTCAGAGAAGCTTATTTTTGTATCCTGAGCTGAACTTCATGTTCAGTCTGTGATGAACATGACAGCCAAACCAAACTCTTGGATCAAAATATTGTTTCCCTCAGGGGAAGTTCAGATTGGGATCCAAACTTTGTGGGTTGGACCCATTCTTAATTTCTAATGGACAGCTGTATGCACTGCTAAAACCACCTTAGCAATTGGAAATTCTGGGACTTGTTAGGAGAAAAGGATTTTGTGTTTGTCCAGGAAAGGAGTGGTTCCATTAACTGATTTCTGTATGAAACTGAGTTTTACCTGGAATGTACCTAGTAAAACTGAATAACTAGGATCTCGTATGGTGATTTAGGTTCATGAAACAAATGCAATCTGAAGCTGACAGATTTTCATTAGCCTTAGAGATTCTTGAAATATATAGTTTGGTAACCTCTTATCATTGTTAGTGGTCACAGTCACAAATATATTTAATACTCATAACTTTATCCTACTCTTAACATTTGTGACATTCTGCTCTGTAATCTGGTATATCACCCTGTCACCCCAATCCCTCACTCCTGGAGCCTGTCTTGTATAGCTCCCTGCTATGTGAGCCACCCACTCCTGGATCAGCTCACTCAGTTTCCTTCAAGCAGCTCATACCTTAGTGAGTGCTTTTGGTCAGCCACTCAAGAGATTCTGCAATGGAATGATCCCTAGTCAATATCCCTAGTCCCAGATATAACTCTAGGAACTGTCATTTTACGGAGTTCAGTGCTGGACTCTGCAAGCCCATTGCTTAGTCAGTTTATTAAAGAAATTGATATGCACCAACTCTGTCACTCTAAACAAAGTCTCCATACATACCCAAACTATATACACTGCTTCAGAGAAAATGAACAAATAAGTTTATTAAGTACAGAAACATTTTAAGTGATTATAAGGCAGAAAAATATGTTGGATTTGATCAGGGAGAAATAAAAAAGCAAATCACATTCTAAACTAAACTCTTCAGTAGCTTACAGTCTTTGATGTTATCTTATCACAAGCGGGGTTATTCCTTCAGCCAGGCTCCCCTTGTGTAGTTAGTCTCTCATTTTAACAGATTCCCCTGTGGGTCAGGTGATTGGCAATGTCTGGCATGGCTTCTTCCATTTGAGTCAAATGAGCATCACCTTAACAGATAGTCAAGTCAGTCCATTGTTCGTGTATGCATGCCTCAGTGAAGTGTCAGCTCTCACTCTGCTTTGTGTTTGCCGGGATCTATTCAAGCCATGTGAGAAATACATTTGGGACTATTACATAACCATACACATGGTATTGCAGGAAACATACTACCCAACATCAATGTTTAGTATGTTATGAGCAATCCAAAAATACTATACATGATATACTTTACATCAAACAATACAGTTATACTATAAGGATGAACATGAATGATACACAAATCAAGCTGTTAACTACAGAATATCACAATAGTCCAGCTGAAGTTTTTGTCTTAATGACAATTCTTGTCGCAGTAAATTCTCTAGGTTAACAATATCCTTGGTAAAGATATCTTTTCTTTTATAGATTCTTCTAACTTTCCTCCACTTCAGTTTTAGGTCAGTGACTTTTCTCAGAAACGTTCAGAATGAGGAATTTCCCCAAGTCTTTCACAATTTTGAATTCCTCAATGAAATCCCTGTGACACTATCTGGATCTAGGGGACCATTTATGCTATTATTTTGTATTAATAGCTCATAATTGCTATAATCCATAGAAACTATGTCATGTTTGGTATCAATAGAAAGGTAGTAATTTGCTGGGAATGATTATTTGGTTTATGTGTAGGAATTGTATTTGTATTAGAAGTTAGGAATATGGTTGTTATATCTATACTTTAACTTGTGTGATTGTGGGAAACTCCCCAGATGGAATGTCTACAGCCATTGTCTCCTTAATGACCCATTAAATAAGCTCCCAGGTACAATGGGCCCAGGAAGAAACCTGTTAAGCCACTAGGACTTGAACATGCGACTCAACTCCATTTTGATTGGAAAGAACTCCACACAGCATGGAGAAGGCCAGAGGTGATAAAAGGCAGCAGCCCTGACTCCATCTTGCCTCCAGTCCTCAGTCTACAGCCAACACCCATCTCTGGAACTATTCCTCTGCGACTAGACAAAGGACTGAGGCCCACCCAGGTGCTGGGTGTTTACCAGAGGAACAAGCCTGCAAACTCCAGAGGAACAAGTCTGCAAACTGCTTTACATGGACTCTAAATCATTTGTATGTATGTGATTCGCTTTGACCCTTTAACATCTCTCATATTTTGTTTCTTTTCTTTTCGTATTTAACCTTTAGTTGTAGTTACTAAAGGATTGGCTATCAGTGTGGTATTCTGGGTAAGATCCAAAGTTATATTGTTCTGTGTGATGTGGCTGGCCCTTTGGAGTCTGGAGAACCTATTTCTTTAAGGGACTGTGCTACTAGGTGGGAGCCAGAGAAGCTGGAGTGCAATAAAGGGACCTGTTTCTATTTTGGGCAGATTTCATGGTACCCGGTGTGGGGAACCAGAAGCCTGGTTGTGACTGATAGGGAGACTGGTTTAAGTACCACCCGTCAGTGTTTGGGGAGTTTAGCTCCCAGTTTTGCAGTTTGCCCTGATTTTTGCACGTCCAGGAGGGTATCCCAGGAGGCCCTGGTCACAATCCCCTCTTACTCTAATCCTGCATAAACCCTAAAATAACCTTGTGCATTATCTGTTGAGTATGGTGATAGGTTGTTATATCTATACTTTCTCCTTTGCAATTTTTTAAATTAAGGGGACCAGAATTAGAGAAGGACATGGGATTTCTTTATAGTTTCCTTATTATTTTTAGTGGACTCATACATTCTGTTTCTTTGTTTTACTGCGAAGGCAAACATCTTAATTAAGCGACTCGTACATCAAATTCATACCCAGTATTGTGTTCCAGCATGAAGTGACTGGCTCAAACAAGCTGTTGCCAGAATTATCAGAAAAAGTCCTGTGCCTATCAGATAGAAGATATTTTGTGATTTTTAAGATATTTAAGTACACCCCCTCCTCTGCACACACACCACATGCACATGGTAAACTAATTTTATCTCAGAACTGATATTAGAATATCAAAGATTCACTTCCAAAGCTATACATCCTTTAGTGCTCCTAAAATCCTCCAAATATCATTGTCTTATAATACCTAATAGTGTAGACATGTTGAAATCTAGTGTATTCACTTGCATACATTTACACTGCTAACTCAACTGGAATATTGGGAACATACTTCGGTGTAACACCTCCATCTATTATAGTACCTGAGTGGATTTGTCTCTTCAGCAGTTGTTTGGTTTTTTAATTTAAAAGTCCTGATTCTGCTTATGTATCTTTGTCCAGTAGTTGTGGTTTCTGACCGTGTGGTCATGGATGATTTAAAAAAAGTTGGTAAAGAAGGGGGTGTGGCCTCCTTCCAAGACAGACAGACAGGGACTGCCACTCAACCCTTGGATGGCAGAGCTAGGAAAACAATGCTGGAATCAGTGGGGCTGCGCTCAGATAGGAACCAAAATATAAAGGGTGACACCTACTGCTCAGACTGAAGGCAGCCACTGAAGGAGAAGGATGTCTTCAGCCCGCTGCTGGAGAGAGGAGCCGGAGAGGACCCTGGTTAACCTGAGGACTCACTCAACCCACCTGAAACAGTGATGACTTGCTCAGACTACCACTGACAATGTACCCTGGGGAGTCCAACAATGAGTTGGCTGATGTGATTGCAGAGCCGCTGGCCATTATCTTTGAAAACTCGTGGCGAACTGGGGAGGTCCCTGAGGATTGGAAAAAGGCAAATATAGTGCTTATCTTCAAGAAAGGGAAAAAGGAGGATTCGGGGAACTACAGACCAATCAGCCTCACCTCAATCCCTGGAAAAATCATGGAGCAGGTCCTCAAAGAATCCATTCTGAAACACTTGGAGGAAAATAGAGTGATCAGGAACAGTCAGCATAGATACACCAAGGACAAATCAAGCCTGACCAACCTGATTGCCCCCTATGATGAGATGATTGGATTTGTGGATGAGGGAATAACTGTTGGCATGCTATACCTCAACTTTAGCAAAGTTTTTGATATGGTTTCCCACAGCATTTTTGTCAGCAAGTTAAGGAAGTATGGGTTGGATGAATGGACTGTAAGGTGGATATAAAACTGGCTAGTTCTTTGGGCTCAGCGAGGAATCAATGGCTCAATGTCTAGTTGGCAACCAGTAACGAGTGGAATACCCCAGGGATTGGTCCTGGGGCTGGTTCTGTTCAACATCTTCATTAATGATCTGGATGATGGGATAGATTGCACGCTCAGTATATTCGCAGATGACACCAAGGTGTGGGGAATGTTAGACATGCTGGATGGCACGGAGAGAATGCAGGGGGACGTACACAAATTGGAGCATCAGGCCAAAAGAAATCTCATGAGGTTCAACAAGGACAAGTGCAAAGTCTTGCACTTAGGACGGAAAAATCCCATGCACTGCTACAGGCTGGGGACCGATCAGCTAAGTAGCAGCACTGTAGAAAGGACCTAGGGGTTATGGTGGATGGGAAGAGTCAACAGTGTGCTCTTGTTGCTAAAAAGGCCAATGGCATATTGGGCTGCATCAGGAGGAATGTTGCCAGCAGATTGAGGGATGTGATAATTCCCCTCTATCTGGCACTGGTGAGGCCTCATCTGGAATACTATGTCCAGTTTTGGGCTCCCCACTACAGAAGGGATGTGGACAAATTAGAAAGAGTCCAGCGGAGGGCAACAAAAATGATTAGGGGGCTGGGGCACATGACTTATGAGGAGAGACTGAAGGAACTAGGCTTATTTAGTTTGCAGAAGAGAAGACTGATGGGGGATTTGATAGCAACCTTCAACTACTTGAAGGGGTGGTCCAAAGAAGAGGGAGCTAGGCTGTTCTCAGTAGTAACAGAGGACAGAACAAGGAGCAATGGTTTCAAGTTGCAGCTGGGGAGGTCGAGGTTGGATGTTAGGATAAACTTTCTGACTAGGATGGTGGTGAAGCACTGGAATGGGCTACCTAGGGAGATGGTGGAATCTCTGTCTTTGGAGATATTTAAGGCCCGGTTAGACAAAACCCTGGTAGGGATAATTTAGTGGGAGTGGTCCTGCTTTTAGCAGGGCGTTGACCTAGATGACATCATGAGGTTACTTTGAACCCTAAGGTTCTATGATTCTATGAATGTTCCTTGGCTATAGGTACAGGGTTGAGCATGTAGCCAACTTTAGGTCTGGTTTGGCTTGCATTTGAGCCTCTGTCAGTGAATTGCAGCTAAAGACCTGCTGACTCAGTGCCATGGTAGAATACTCTGCCACTGTTAGGGTACAGGGCTAGCATGCAATGGAGTTAGGAGGGCCCACATTCCCCTTGCCAATCCACCTCTGGTATGGTAGCCTCACCCTGCCCTGCAGAAACTCCAAGGGCCATACTGCTTTACCTACCATACTCTGGTTGAGGGCTAATAGGTACTGTTTACTTTGCTTGTCTCCTCCTGCCTGAGAGCTAAGGGCTAGAGACTGCTTTTCTCGCCCGTTCTGCTTGAGAACTTGGAGTTACACTGTGAAGAGCTAATCACCTGCATAAAATTTGCCCATACAGGTATGGCAACAACATGGTTTCTTTCTAAGACTATTAGGAAAGGACATGCTATATCCTCTGCAGTGTTTCAGCAGAAATATTCCTTACTTTCTTTCCCAGATTCCCTTCTAGATTTTCTTATCTGTAAAAAAAAGGATGAAATCCCTAGGAATTACTGTGAGGGGAAATTTCTAAATACCAAATCACTTTTTAAAGGTAATGTGGTACTTCATATTAAACACTAGATAATCTCACAACGGTATTTTGAATCATATTGCAGAACAATGATACATGGTATATGTCACAACCTGACCCAGACTCCCTATGGATGGACACCAGGATATCATAAGGGGACCCAAATACTGGGTTCTACCTGCTTCCAGGCTTGCTGGGGCTGAATAGTATCTAGTCTCTGTTTCTAGCTCTGGGTATCTAGAGTGCACTTCCAGTCTCAGACTTCTTGTTTGAGCTCTTCCTTGTAATATGAGACTCTGCAGTCCAACTGCTCTAATCCCAGAAAATTTTGCTTCAGACTTTCTCAGCTACCTAGTTATTTACATATGCTCCCTCACAGTTTCATCTAACTGTGGGCACTCTGGCTTTTCATTTATCTTCTTTGAGGGCATTGTGGCAGGGAAACAAGACACACAGGCTGAGGAAGGAATTCCATAACCATAGTCACTTTATTCTTAAAAAGCACTTAAGATGTACAGATTGTTGCAAAATAACAAAAAATACTGAGATGCATCCTCTCGTAGTCTGAGCTCATCCCTTCTGTAAATTTAGGTTTTTGCCAGTGTTTTAATCTGGGAAGGATCTAACTTTTTTTATTTTTTTTTCTTTCTTCTCTTTCCATCAAGTTCTCATTGCAAGTGGCAATGGAAACCCTACCTTTCATAGAGAAACATTCTTTCCAAATATAATCTTTCTTCTTTTGCTGTGTGCCCACGCTGAGAAGCTGCAGATCCACCAGCCATGCTAGTATACATTTATAGAAAATCCATTGTTCCATGGTGTTGAACCAGCAATTAAGAGACCATCAAAGCTGATGGTTCTAGATCAGGGGCGCACAACCTTTTTTGGCCAATAGCCAAATTGCATTTTCTAAGACCACTCGAGGGCCACAAATGCAACTTATATGTCATATATATGACAGCGCCATGGTAAACTGAAATAACATTCATGAGTATTGTAATTAACCACAGTTCTATGCACATATTTTAAACAATTTTATTTTTGTATGCAAAAGTGAACAGTATTTGAACGCCAGTGTTTACTTACTAAGTTCAAGTTCAACACGAAATTTCTCATGCGCTTCTTAAAATACTAGTCACTAATGAGATGGCTGTGACTGAATGTGTTTGAAGTACTTTATCTGTCTTTGGCTCTATTTCAGTTGTTGCAATCTTCAAAATGGAACAGAGGTTGTTATCAATCAAATTTGATCTCAGTTTATTCTTGTTGAGGTTCATGATGGAGAATGTTTGTTTGCAAAAAATATGTACTTCCAAATTTTTATAGCAGGCTCCTCTCCCCAATCTCCCCCCTTCCCTGTCCCTGCGCATGGCGGCTTCTTTCCTCTCCCCAATCTCCCCCCTTCCCTGTCCCTGCGCACGGCGGCTTCTTTCCTCTCCCCAATCTCCCCCCTTCCCTGTCCCTGCGCACGGCGGCTTCTTTCCTCTCCCAAGTCCCCAACCCCTACCGCCCCTTCCCTGTACCTTTCCCTGTGTGCCACGATTCCAGCTCACCACATCTATCACCTCCTACTGGCTCAGCGCCTTGTCCTCGCCCTTCTGGCTCCCGGGCTCCCTGAGCGGTGGGGCAAGCAGGAGCACCAGCCAGCCAGGAGCAGCGAGTGCAAGGCAGCTGGTGGGTGGAGAGGGCCTGGCGCTGGGCTGCCAGATTGGTTGGGAGCGGAGCGTTGCTCTGCGGGCCTCACAGACCGTGCTCGCTGGCTACATGACGGCCACTGCTTGTGCACCTCTGTTCTAGATTGCTCTGTGATGGCTTCAGATGCCAAGCAATTTTTTCCTGAGAAGACAAGCTGAATAGAATGCATTATATTTGCCCAAGGCAAGGTTATACATGAGTTTAGCATGTGGTACAAAATAGGTGGATATCATACAAAATGGAAATAACAGATCCATAATATAGAAATATTCCCCTCTATCACACTATATTTTACTTATTATTTGAATATAGGAAAGGAGCTTGGTGCTATACCAAACATACAGGCTATGTCTACACTTAACAAAGCTAAGTTGACTCTATTAAGTCGACTTAACAAGGTCAACTTAAGTCGACTTAAAGTCAACCTTTTTAAGTTGACGTAGAGAGTCCACACTAGACTTTTAAGTCGATTGGCTAGGTCAACGGAGAGCTGCGGCTCCAAAGGGAGCCACGGCCCCCCAGGACAAGGGGAGCTGTGTCTTTCTGGCAAGTAGGGAGCCGCAACTCCCTAGTCCTGGGGAGCTGCAGCTCCCTGTTTGCCCCTTGGGGACAAGGGAGCTGTGTGCATCTTCCCGGCAAGAAGGGAGCTGCATGCATTTCCCTTCTGCCAGGAAACAATGGGCAGGGTCCATTGTCCCTGGGTGGAGCTGCGGCTCCCTTCTGCCAGCGAGCCCTGGCTTCCTTGTCCCCAGCCCTAGATCAATTTAGGGAATTAAGTCAATTTAGGGTGTCCACACCGGTTTTAGGTCCACTTAACAAATCGACTTAGGTATTAAGTCGACCTAAAGAGTGGTAGTTATTAAGTTGACTTAAGGAAGCGCTTAAGTCGACTTAATGAAAGCCAGGTGTGGAGATGGCTTTGTTTAGGTCGACTTAAGCGTCCTTAAGTCAACCTAAGTTGCCAGTGTAGACGTGCCCAAACACAGGCCCCACCCCAAAGAGTTTAGAACATGGACAAACCAAAGTAAAGCAGGATCATGAGGCAAGTCAGAAGAAAGAACTATCTTAGAGTTCTAGGGTTTTGTTTCTCGGTTTTTTAAAAACAAGTTCATTTTACCCCCACTAGGCCATTGGAGGCAATATAGGTATACCCAGAATTTTTTTAGGGTGTTTTCTAGAAGAGATCAACTTCTAGCAGAATTTTTTTACCCCAGGAAAGGAAAACTAATGTTAAAACAGCCTGTTTTTCCCTTTTTGTGTAATATACAAATCCTTGCAGGACAGCAACATGCTAAGGCAATTGTTGACACCTTTAACTCCTGTAATGTATTCAGCTAGTTCAGCAGAGCATATTGCTACCAGATTCCATTTGAAAATGGGTTAATATGAGGCAGCAATGTGTACTGAAGCTATCAGTTCTATGTAAATTCAGTAATCTTGTTATGTGAAACATCTCATTTGCCTAGCTAGCCAGAGGAAGTAAATGTATAAAACCTTTTATTCACACTAAACATTGGTTTTAAATTATTCTGTGCAGCAAGAAACCTACCAATCAAGCTTAAATAACAATTCACAAAACAAATTATGGTTTGCTGAAAACCTCTTAGATAAATGTTAATATATGAATCATGTTTTGCTCTCACCTTTCTTCTGTCCTCACTTTTGGTTTATGCTTTGTCTTGCCTGACTAATTCTTACCAGCCAAGCAGAAAGAAAGGGAAGCCATTCCCTTTGTCAGAGCTATTCCTGAGGCCACTGGTATGATGTTTCATTCTCTTTCCATCCATCCCATGAGAGAAGATCAAAACTTATCTCAAGGCTGGCCCAGCCTTGCCTGTTTTAGGAGTTGCAATGGCTGGAGTAGAAAGAGTTTTATCTCATATACTGGATCTGAGTGGGATTAAAACACTTGGGTATTTCAAATGCTAGAAACCTGGTAAACTCAAACAATGTTGCCAGTGTTCCTGCCACTAGTGGACCCGAAGTAGTAACAACATTGGTAGGTAAATATCATGGTATAGATATAGTCATTGAGTGAGTCAGTCAGGAGGCAATATATGCTGAAATGTACCCCTGAGATCCAGGAGTCTGACCTTTTCCTAAACCCAGCTATCCACAGTCAGAGAACAATGAAACAGTCACTCATGTTTGTATTCCTGTACATGGCATAGAGCTCTTAGGTGAGCCTCACACACTTTAATATCTAGCACAAGTCTTTTTTTCTTCAGAAAGAGGTGTAACAGAGACCAGTAAATAAGTATTTTAAATTTCTACAGAAGTCCTCCAACCAAATACATAAATTCCTGTGAAGTTAATTCTAACTGCTCAGTAACATTCTGAGACCCCTCTCCATAAAACCTTAGAAAGATTACCTTGATAGGTGGTGTTTGAATCTTAACATTTGCTTTGATTTGCTGTTACCAGCGTGACATGTCTTGCACTTCCCTGCATTTATTTTCCTCCCATTCTGTAAGTTTCCCATCTTCAAAGCGTATGATGAAGTGGGATTTTCTCTCATGAAGGCTCATGTGATAAATACATTTGTTGGTCTTAAACATGCCACAGAACTATTTGCTTGTTTTGCTGAACAAGAATAATAGAGCTACCCCTTTGGAACTAGGTAGGCATGACATCCTAAATGGTATACTCCAGATTTGTAAAACAATATTTGTTTTTACCATTACACCTCTGAACCACCTTAACAGTACAGGTTACTCTTTTTTAAACATACATTTTGTTTCATAATGTGATGTTTGAGAATGCAGGGGAACTAAGATAAGTAGATAATACTTTAGATTAGTCCTCAAGTATGCACTTACTTTGTATTTAAAAAGATAATTAGTACTTAATGCTTCTCTCCACCTCCAGGAGAGGAGGATGAATAAAGGAAAAGTTTATTCTTTATTATGTTTATTCTGAGGTGGCTCAAATCCCTCCCACTAGAGAGATGATTCTTTTTGGAACTCCTCAAGATCAATCTTCATGTTATTTGGACACATTTTCTCCACCTTTACATAAGTTTCTCCATTGGAGAGGAAGATATGGTCCCATGTTAAATAAATGTAAGTTGATTATTAAGTACATATTATTGAGAAGTATATATATTTGTGGTATAAGCAGACTTAGAATATTACATGCAGTTTGGGGCTGACAGGTTGATAAGGACACAGGAAAAACAAAAAGCAATAACAACAAAGAAAGTCAACAAACATGATAAAAGGATTAGCAGATGACACACACACAGAGAGACTGAGGGAATAATATTTTTATAGTCTAAGAAAAAAGGTCTCAAGGGTGACATGATGAGAATCTATAAATACCTTCCAGATAACAAGATAATGAAGGACGGGAATTATTTACACCTTCAGAAGTTGGTAGAACAAGGAGTGATGGCCTAAAACAGAGGAAAGGAAACGTAAATTTAAACAAAAACAAACCAAAAAAACCCAATACAAACTACCAAGAGCTTCTGAGTAGTTGGATAGACTGCCACAAGATGACCAGGTTGCATGAAATGTTAGTGGGAATGATTGATCTGTGTATCATTTAAATGACACATACTTACAATTCAGTAAAACACAGCACTTGAGATTTAATAAGACTGCTATAGTACATTACAGACTAACACTTGACAATTGCAAAATTAACCATCAAGGAGCTGATTTATGGTACATCTCCTTCATCCTCTATTCTCAGCAGATTTTTTTAAAAATAATCCATCAGTAATTAATATAAAATTGTCTCATTAACATAAATTAATAAAATATTTGAGGACCATAATTTAAAAGATAACTAATAATTTATTTTGTTATTTAAAGCAGAACTCATTGAGGACTAGGCAGCTTTTCCACCAACGCTTTATCCCTGAGGATGGTAGTAACGACTATGAGGGAATGAGTGTAGAATTTCAGTGTCTCAGAATCATTTTCTTCCTGGTCTAGGTTTAAAAAAAAATTTCTTTCTTCTAAGTTGTCTGGAACCTGCATGTGATTAAGTGAAGAATTCAATAAGACAAAGAGCAGTGACTGCCAGAGGGGAAATTTTTGCTGCAACTAATGGCACTAAGCATTGCAGGAGTCTGTTAAAATAAACCCACTACTTCACTACTGAGACAGCTATTCATCAGGGAAAGTGACTTGGATTGGATGCTGGGTAGAAACAACTCATGAAAAAATTAGTTTGTACCATGGACTCTTACTCACATTGTCTTTGCTGAGATGCATTTGGAGGTATAGTAAAAGGCCTGAAACTGCTCTAAATGCTGTCACAAGATTTAAAAAAAATATTTTCCTTTCTACTTCTGCTTCCACCTGAAGGTCTCAAAGCTCTAACACAAATAATAAGCAACAAGCATACCTATGAATGATACTTTTAGAGTTGTTTGGAAAACAGAATTTCCATCCCACATTTAAAAAAAATAATTCTGAATCAGAACTAAAAGTCAAAACTTAAAATTGTTTTTGGCTGAAGAGAAATTTAAAAAAACTATTTGGAAACAGAGAGAAGTTCATAATATAAGATAGAAGTCTAAACACAATCATAGTCAAAATGAGACATTTTTAACTTATCAAAATGAAATATTTGGATTTTAAATATTTCTATGTTATCAATAGTGCAATTGTTCATTTCAATGCCTGTCCAATGAAAATTTAATCAAAATCAACAGCTTCCAACAAAAGGTTTAGATTTTAAAGGAACTGAATTTTTTAGTTCAAAAATGTTCTTCTGAATTTTTTTTCACAAGCTCTGGTTGCTGTGTACATTTGACTGCTGGAAAAATCCAGGTACAAAAGAGTTTGCCTGATTCTCAGTCATGGTAGCTGAGGCGACATTGTAAACCAGGATTCTTGATTTCTATACCCCCTTCCTGCAACTATGAGACAACAATCCTATGTAGGTATTCTTTCAGGGATTTCACACTTCTCATCTGCAAAAGAGGTACTTCTTATTGTACACAGCAGACATCTACTCTGTCAGCATTTCTCAGTATGTTGGATTCTCTTCCCTGCGGCTTTCAACAACTCATGACTAGTAGGAGGTGGCACACAGTAGATTTCACTTTTCCAGAGGGGTGGAAGAGGGATCAGCTTTCACAAGTTTGGAAAACACTGTTCTGTTTCCTACCAGATAATGCAGTCAGACTTTCCTCAGGTGTTTTTATGGCTTTTAAGGAGGCAAAGGCCTGGTTTGGAAATTCTTATTAAAGCATTTTTACTTTTGTTTTAGAGAAAAAGGAAGCAAGGCCCATGCCATTCGGCATTCACCGTCTCCTCCATTCCAGGAAGGGGAAACTACAGCTTTAACTAAAAGATTATCAGTTAGGCTTTTCCATAGGGATTCTACTTTTCAGATGTACTCCATCCCAGTCAGAGTATCTGAAAGTATTGATAATGTCATCAAATACTTTTCATCTTTGCCACCCCTAACTACTGTAGTTAGGGTTGTAGTTGATATTGGCTGAGAATAGATAGCAAAATAATTGGCTGCTCAGTGGCCTACATTAGAGGAGCCTGCTGTCTCCATCCACTCATTAATGTGCATGCCACAAAATTATAGTCAAATGCATCCCTTAGACCATTTTCTACAAGTATTCGCATCATTTTAAATATGAATTTGTTTTAGCCCTACTTAGACCTTGTGGGTTTGGTGTCTGCGTACTGTCAAGCAATAGAGTTTTACTCACATGAATGTTCACAGAAAAATGGAACACAGTCTCAATCTGCCCAAACTGGCTTATTTTTATATGGAAAAGGGACATTGCTTGACACACCGGGGAAACAACTTTCTAAAAATCCAGTCCCAAACCCTAGCACAGAAGCAATTAGAGGCAGGCAGTGATCAGCTTACATGTAACCACACAACCACTTTGGTTAATGTCTGTGATGGTAATAGAAAATTACAAGCTAGTAAATAACATTTGTCTGGTACAATATGGCTGGACTAAGATGAGATACTGTTTGGCACAATAGGGAGAACAGTTTCCTATAACACCTGGCTGGAATCCTGTTACATAAGCAATTAAATAAATTAGACAAAGATTGATCCCCTTCTCACATGGTACTGTGCCATTGAAACTTTTACCTTCTTTGGATGTAGTGGGAGAAAAAAATATTTAACTCTTGCACTCAGTCAATAAATCTTACAGCAGTCTACTTTTTATGTGTGTAGTTACTTGAGTAAAACCTGTGAGGCAAAGAAAGGGATTTATATTTTCAGCATTCCCTAATCCTGTCTATCTTCTTCCTAATTCTAAACTGAGGGATTCTGAACCATACTGATATTTCAAGTTTTCTTCCTAATTAAAGTTCTGCCCATCCAATCAAGGAACAGTAACAACATCATTTAACTTGTTGCTATTAATTGCAACTAACAAGTCCAATTCATTTCAAACACAAACTGTTTGATCAAGCAGAGTAAAAATTAACTCACAAAAATGTGCTGCGTAAATTTGAAGAACTGAAAACATTACAAGTAATTGAAATCTGGTTGTTTGCACTTTGCAAGCAGAAGTAGCCTAAACTCATTGAGTATATTATTCACTAAATTATTCATATATTCATAGATTATAAACCATAAGAAACCAGCCTGAACATCTAGTTTGGCCTCCTGTGCAACTCAGACCACAGAACTTCCTTGAATTTATTCCTGTTGGAACCATAATATATCTTAAAGAAAAACATGCACTCTTGGTTTAAAATTTTATAATGATGGCAAATCCAACACAATCCTTTGTAAGTTGTTTGAATGGTTAATTACTCCCACTGTTAAAAATTTGTGTCTTACTTCTGTAAGCAAGGTTAAGAATCCAAGCACCTCTCTTGGGATGCGTCTACACTTGTAAATTAAGTCGATTTAAGCCTGCTGCTGCTTGTCGACTTAAGGAAATTTTAAGTCGACTTTATAAAACCTAGTTTAAAGTTGACTTTACTGGCTAAGTCAACTTTATTAAGTCGACTTAGCCAGTGTAGATGTGGATTAGCCCTAAGTTGACTTAAATTCGACTTAAAGGGCCCCCGGAGTTCCCCCACTGACCTCCCTGCCTGGGTAGCTGGCACAGCTAGAGCCTGGCATGCCCACTCACAGGGCAGGACACAGCCCTGCCCACCCTGCTCCTATACCTTGCCCCTGTCCTTGTCCTGCTCAGCCCCCACTGTATCCTGGTACAATGGGGCAAATGCTGAGCTCCCTGGCACTTTGAAAGGGGTGCCCCCCTCCCACCAGGGATGCCCCACTCCCAGGTCCACTTCACCCCTAGAAGTCAACTTAGGCAGTCAGTGTGGATGCTCTAAGTTGATTTGGCAAGCTCTACTTTAAGTCGACCTAATTTTATAGTGTGAATATGCTAAATCGACTTAACAAAGTTGATTTAAAGTCGACTTTAAGTCAACTTAGCCAAGTCGACTTATTTGGCCAAGTGTAGACATAGCCTTGCTTAGCAGCTAAGCGGGGGGGGGGGGGCGGGGGGCGCGGGGGGGCAACTGATTTGCCTGGGCTTTGTATTTGCATGATACTCAGCACAATATCACCCAGGGGTTGGGCATGATGGGAAATGGTATGTGTGGCTGATTCAAATGCTCTAAACCTGGTGTGTTAGCAGAAGGGGGAAATGAAATAATGTCTTTTCATGAAATGCTACCCTTTGATTTGTATATCTGTTATACTGAGAAGCTGATGGAAAAGTCACCTTTAGCAACAGAGAACTTGGAAAAGTGAGAAACCCTCGCTTTCACTGTTGTAAAACTAGGTGGGGAGGGGTTGAGCAATAATTCTGCTGGATCTATGCCTTAGGCCAATGTCTACCTCCCCTCCTATTGTTAAAGGATAGACCTAAAGATTCCTTGTGGAGTCTCTTTTGTTATTTTGATTGAGCTGAAATCACCAGAGAGGTAAAAAGTTCTTTAAGAGCTGAAATCACTGAAAAGCTGGCTAAGGTCCAGCAGAAGAGCATCTTGTAGCAGACAGTGTGGGTGACCAGCAGGTGGAGCCAGCAGCCAGTGGGCAGTGCCAGTAGATGGTGTGGGCAACCAGCAGGGAGAGCCAGTGGCCCATGGGTAGTGCCAGCAGATGGTGTGAGTGGTCAGTGGGTGGCGTGAGCAGACCTGGAGGTGGCAGAAGATAATTGGAGGGGAGGGCTGAGAGACACCCCCCCCCCCTTTAGAGGTGGCCAGTAAAACTTTGATGGTCAGTATGGTGGTAATGAAGAAGTGAAGGACACACTCTCTGTACATTGGGGTAAACTAAGTTCTGTCTGTTGGGTTTTGTGGGAATCCTGCTTTGCACTGTATCCCAATCAGTGCTGCTTTTGATATTGCCTCTATGTAGTCTCTATTAAAAGTCTTATGTGCCACACTCAGACTTGTGCTTGCGAGAGGGGAAGTATTGCCCTTCTAGGGCGCCCAGGGAATGGTGTGTAATTTTAGGCTGGGCTGGGGCTCGAGCCGATTTGTATTGTAGCATTGTTTGGGAACCCTGGCCTAGATATAGACCAACCTTTTACTGCTGCCGTCTTGGCTTGGCGAAAGGGTTACACTTCTAATTTAAATTAGCATAGCTTCCACTTAACAGCCACTGAATTGCAAATTTGTCTGCCAGATTGAAGAGCCTTCAGTTGTTTAATTTCTATTCTCCATGTAGCTACTTATAGTTTGTCCTGGGAGCCCATCTTCAGCTGATTATCCACCGTGACCACATTGTCTCTTTTAGAGTAATCATTTCTGAGGATAGACTCTGCCAAATTGTAAGCATGGTCTGCTTGCTTCTTTATTTTACATTTAGTACCTTACATTTGGATGTATTCAAAAGCATATTGTTTTCTTGTGCTCAGCTTACCAAGTGATCCCAATCACTCTCTATCAGTGATCTGTCCTCTTCATTACTGATCACTCCCCCAAGCTCAGACTCCTATGCAAACTTAATTGATGATTTTCTTTACTTTTAGGTAATTGATGAAATTGTTAAATAACATATAGCCAAAAAGCAATATCTGCATAGAAATACACCCACTCTAAGATGATTATCCATTTATAACTGCCTTTTAAGACCTATCATTTAACCAGTTTTTAATCCATTTGTTTTGTTCCATGTTCATTTTATATCATTTTGAAATTCAAATTGTGTGAAATGCAAAGTCAAATGCTTCTAAAAGTCTAAGCAAATCACATCAACACTATTGCCTTTATCAATAAAACATGTGATCACATAAAAAAATCACTCATTAGACACAAAATCAGCCATCACAGTAGCAACATTGCTGGGAGTCAGAACAAACGTAGTAGTGTAATCTGTCATTGATCAAATGGAATGGGCAATATGTACCTGTATTGTGAATAAACAAAACCAACAGCCTTATTGTGAGCATGATACTGTTCACTAATAATTTACCTAGTTTCTCTCTATCTGTCTGTAATACTCTATTCTCCAGGGTAACTGTTGCAGGCTAGTATCAGTTGCACTAATGTTTGTTGTCCATGTGCAGATAGCTCATGATAGAGGCTGCTACATCCTTTCCTGTTCTCTGGTTCCCAGGTTATTATCAGCTGTGCAGACCCTGTACAATATACAAGTTTCCCCTTCTCCTCTCAATGCCAACCCTACCCCCAATCTTCTGGTCGATATATGTTTATAATCATTTTTATTTATTGAGCCACAGTTTCAAGTTTGACTGACTTGATAGAATAGTTCCTTGTGGAACAGAAGTGTTCTGGTTATGTTTTGATGCACTTCATCGTGAATACAGTCACCAGATGTGATCTCTGCTAATTAGTTAAATATGGATCACAAATATCACAGTTCAGATTTAAGCTATGGTAGTTTGCAATGACATATGCGTAGAGATTCCATCTCAGAATGTGGAGTCTGCTGCTTAGGCCTTGACTACATTGCCACATCAGGTCAACGGGAGATACTCAAGCTATGCACTGCAGAATGCATATCTCCCGTCAACTTACTTACATTCCCTTACCATGGTGTCTTCACTGGGGCTATGCTGGAGGGAAATGATTCATTCAGTTGATGCAGTGTTTACCCTTTTCTGGCAGTGGAGTTATTGTGTTGAACAGAGAGCATTTCCAGGATCATTTGAGCGGGTCTCCACTGGCTGCTTGATCGATCCCGTTGTGTTAATCTGTGGAGCCTGAGGCAGCGGATTCAGACTAGACATATGCTTAATTACTCAAATCTGCTCTAGTGTCTTGTTACCAGCTGGTAAAGCAATAGATTAAAAAAAAAAGTTTTATATTTGTTGCATGACTGGCCAAGGCCAAGTGATTCAAACCAACTCCAAATTCAGTGTTGTTATTTTGGCCTTGCCCGTTGTTGTCATGTCGTTCTGGATCTAATTCTGTTTTACGGTCATAGTTAAGGAGAAAATGTAGTCTCAGAAGCCAGGGAAATCACAGATTCTGTGACTTCACCTGACTTCCATGACTTCTTCTGCTTCCGCTGTCAGTAGCTGGAGCTGGGGTTGTGCACTGCTGTGGCCAGGGCTGTACACATCTGGTGACAGTACTCTCTATGAAGTGCATGTGTCCATAGCTAGAACACTTCTGTTTCACAGGGAGCTATTCTATCTAGTCAGTCATGTCTTTCTACTGCCACCCCCACTACTTCAGCAGGGTGGGGGTTTTGGCTGGAGCTGTCCCCTCCTCTGTGATGCTGACGCTCTAGTTGTCAGTCCTCCCTGCCTTCTGTGACAGGGTTCAAACTGTCATTCCATGCAAAATGGGAATTGACTGACGAGGAAGAAGCACTGCAGAAACGGATCTGGGGGTCATAATGGATCACAAGCTAAATATGAATCAACCCTGTAACACTGTTGCGAAAAAAGTAACCATCATCCTGGGTTGTACTAGCATTCGTGTTGTAGGACCTGAGAAGCAATTCTTCTGCTCTACTCCAATCTGATTAGGTATCAGCTGGAGTACTGTATCTACCCCTTGGTGCACATTTCAGGAAAGAGGCGGACAAATTGGAGAAAGTCCTGAGAAGAGCAACAAAAATGATTAAAGGTCCAGAAAACATAACCTATGAGCGAAGATTGAAAAAAATCAGCTTTTTAGTTTGGAGAAGAGAAGACTGGAGGGACGGGACTTGATAACAGCTTTCAAGTACATAAAAGGTTGTTACAGAGGAGGGAGAAACATTCTCATTAACCTCTGAGAATAGGACAAGAGGCAATGGGCTTAAATTGCAGTGAGTGTAGTTTAATTTGGAGAGTAGGAAAGTCTTCTTAATTATGAGGGTTGTTAAGCACTGGAGTAAACTGCCTAGGAAGATTGTGAAATCTCCAGCTTTAGAATTTTTTAAGAGCATATCAGACAAACACTTGTCAGAGATGGCTTAAGTAATCCTTAGTCCTGCCACGAGTGCAGGGAACTGGACTAGAAGACCTTTTGAGGTCCTTTCTAGTCCTATGATACCCACCCTCCCAGCCCCTGGTTATTTTTAATAAGCGTCACATACGTCATGGACTCCTGAGAATTTTTGTTTATTGCTCTTGACCTGTCCCTGATTTTTACTAAAAATAACTGTGACAAAATTGTACCTTGAGTCATGGTTCTAGTTCACAGGTATGGCTGCAGATTAGCTAGTTTCATGCATGGAATGCAGAGAGAGAGCAAATCACATTTTTGTAATTTGTGGAAAGGGAGACACGTTTCAATCCAGATTACAGACATTAACTAGCCTTCCTGAAATACCACTGGGTGCATCTACATTTGTAAATTATGTCGACTTAATTTACTTTGCGTCTACACTACAGTTTCCTTTAGTCGACTTAAGCTGCTGCTTAAGTCGACTTAAGGAAATTTTAAGTCGACTTATTAAGACCTGCTTTTACTTCGACTTATTGGCTAAATCGACTTTATTAAGTCAACTTAAGCCAGTGTAGATGCAGAGTAGCCCTAAATCGACTTAAAGTTGACTTAAAGGGTACCAAGGGCTCCCCCACTGAGCTCTCTGCCAGGGTGCCTGGCACAGCCAGAGCCTGGCATTCCCACCCACAGGGGAGTACACAGCCCTGCCCACCCCACTCCTATACCCTGCTCTTGCCCCTGTCCCTGTGCTGCTCATCCCCCATGTACCTTGGTACAATGGGGAAAATGCTGAGCTCCTTGGCACTTTTAAAGGGGTGTCCACCACGGACCACTTCCAGGCCCATCTAGCCCCTATAAGTCGACATAGGCATCCAGTGTGGATGCTCTAAGTTGATTTGGCATGGTCAACTTAAAGTTAACCAAAATTTACAGTGTAGACATGCTAAGTCGACTTAGCAAAGTCAACTTATTTGGCCAAGTGTAAACATAGCCTCTATGATTATTTTGAGAGCAAATATGTATGCTTTCAGCTTTTTTTAGTTACAAGTCCTTTATCTACATAAATGGTTTCAAGAACTCTACAGCGCCAAAGAACATTCCATCTGTGTGGCAACAGTTTGGTGTAGCTGCTGCAGCAATTTGCCTCAGCCATAACCTCCACCAGCAAAGCTCATTTTAACTGTAGGACAGTGGGTCAATCGTGAGAGAAGTGGCCAGTTCTTCCCATTCAGCCTAACAGTCTTTGTAGAAAGACAAAATATGTTAGTAGTTTTTCCTTGATGAGAGAGGCTTTTCACTGTTTTGAAAATGAGGGATTATCTTATTGTTAAGCTTCTTGTTCCCACTAGTGATATATCAGGAGCTGAAAAGCCACAGATGTACTTCCTGAGATGTCACTGTATATGCTACATATAAATTACATTGTCAACTTTGTTGTGCTTGCGTCTTTTGACACCCAAGGAATGATAAAATGCAAAATTCACCTCTAACAATCAAAGAGTATTTTATTTACTCTCATTCCCCCCAGTCACTGCAGTGTCAGGGCTATTCTTTCTACATACCCTTTTCTTTAAAAGACACTGGCAGCTTTATAGGTCATTTTCTCACAGATCTGTCTAAAGTGGCATGAAGTGTATATCAGCTGAAAATTTGTCTTCTGGCTGTCCTGATAGTGTCAGAAATGTGCTTACCTTTTCCCTAGAGATGTTCCACTTCAATAGGAAAGTGAACTTAGTTGCTCAGATTGTCCAGTGTATCAACAAATAGACGTCTTAGACTGACAACGGCATTGAAACCTTTTCTCCCTAAAACAAAAGCTTTGGATTACAGCAGCAGTTAGTTCTAATTGCATATCCCTTGCAATCCTCTTTCCAGCTATCTATAATTATTTGCCTCTTGTCTATTTGAGTAGTGTATGCCAGTCATAAAAGAAAGCTAAATTGCCATTTACTCTGCCAGCACTTTTATAGATACCAATGACTAACAGCATCAAAAGTTTCTGTGTTTAGCCCATGAAGGCTTCACAGGCTGAAACTCTATGCTGTCTCAGTGATTCAGAATTTCAATAATCTTTTATTAGTCTTTGTGCTGCTATCATTATGATTATGGTTACGACTCTGATCAAGGTTTGCCTTCCAGCTAGATGTTCTCTTCCCTGATGGAATTCTCTTGAAGTGTGCTCTAGAGTTCTGTATTGACACTGTAAATGAATGAAGCATGAACAATGACCTTTTTCTCAGACATGTAGTCTCTATGTCCTCACTAGTGTTTAACTTGTCTCCGAGCTACTAAAAAATCCTTTTGTTAAGCCTTTTTTTTGAAGGAAAAAAAAAGTTCTGTAACCTTGAAAAGTACAAATATTGTCACAAAATGAAAAAAGTGGCTCTGTTCTTCTCTTTATTGAACCAGCACAAGCAAACACAAGTGGTGACTTCCATAGAAAATTGTGCTCTACTATCATCTTTTCTATGCAAATAAAAATTACAAACACATTGCAAAGATTCAAACTCTCGCTCTCTCTCAAAAGGGGCTAGTGACTTATTGATAAAAGAAAGAACAGTATGAAAGGGGAGTAAAAGTCTGTGGAAGATATAAGGACAAAATAATAGCCTAGTGCTTCAGTAGTAATGGATGAAGCTCCATCTGAGCTTCTGGGGAAAGGAAGTTTAACAGGTTTATCTTAGTTTTGTGATCCTACAGCAAACAAACTTAATATGAAGCTTAACTATTTTTAGCTGAATTCTTAGCCTTGATTTTGAAAAACATGATTCCAGATTTTTAAAGATATTTAGGCACCTGAAGATGCAGATAGATGCCTAGTTCTATTTATACTATTTATTTAGAGATCCAGTCCTATTGAAATACCTTTGTAAATCTGGCACAAGATTCCTTTCTGACACTGACATTTCACACTGACTCAGGGGTCATTTTCTCCAATGGACCCTGACTGAAAGTCCACTGAAGTCATTCGGAAGTTTTCAATTCACTTCCATTGGGCTTTAGATTGAACCCAAGTGAGAAACTCTTAGAGTCAGGGACTGAAGTGTTATTGGTGATCTTTGCTACAGTCTATTTTGACTTAGATTAAAAAAAAATCCTTTTTATCATGGTTTAGCTATAACAACTGGAGGTGATTTTGGACAAGTCCATCACTGTGGACCTGTCAAACATCTTTTTAAGTTTTAATTTTATATATGAGGTTAACAGCTGATGGTTTGGAACACAGCCTGCATTCAGGAAAGACTTGGTCCATTGGCCACTCAATCTCCAGCACTGCTGTATCATTACATAGTTTGGTTCTTTGTCATACTTTCAGGTGACCTCAATGTGTAGAAAGGCCTAGGATGCTGGGTGAAGATGGTGTTTATAATGAGATTAGAGTAGTAGAATTTCTCTAAATGCCCTCCTCTCTCATTTTGTGTACCCAGACTTTTTTTCTTTTTACTTTGTGAAAGCTTACAGCTTTCTCATTCAGGTCCTACACTACACAAGTGATATCTTGTTGAACTCATTGAACTCATTACAAGTCTCTACTGTCAACAACAAACCATGGTCTGAACAACAGTAGATGACAGTGGTTTTCCACTGGATGGAGTGTTTAGACAAATGTGTATTTTGTCTCAGCACCTCTTTCATATATACACACAGATTTTATTATGAGAGAAACATTGGAAAATTTTGAGAATGTGAAGGAGCGGGAATTCCCTTTGGTGGACTCCGCATAACTAACCTCAGATATGCTGTTGACATAACACCCTTTGCTGCAACCACTGATGCAAAGCAACATATTTTGGAGTCTGTTAAAACAGTTAGTGAGGAATATGAGCTTTTCCTGAATGCAGGTATGTTGACAGAAGTAACAAAAAAGAGAATGCAAGTGGACGCCATGATTAAGGGACATGTAAAGGTAGATGAATTTAACCTGGGATCATATTAATCCAGCCACAGAGGCTATTGCACAGAAATGTGACAACAATGAGAAATGGCTCACTCAGCTTCAGTAAGAGTAGAAAAATGTGACATTCCAAAATTTAGAAAGGTACAACTGGTGCAATAACAAATTCCTTCCATGATAATTTGTGGTTGTGAACTGTGGGAAGTTAATGTTGCTGACAAGAAGAAAACGGAAGCTTTTGAAATGTGATGCTGGGAGAGACTCGTGCATCTCTCCTGGATGGGAAAAAAAGAGGAATGCCTATTTTAGAAATATTGTTGGAGAAATGCAGACACTGAAGTTGGAAATTAACAGTTGCAAACTTATACGTTTTGCTTACATTAAGTGTAGAGATGGAAATAACCTTGAGAAGTTATTAGGGAAGGTATGATGGAGGGTCATTGTAGTAGGCAACAACCAAGGAGATGGATGGGTGGTGGTTGGCAGATCACTGGTAAATCAGCTACTGAGTCCTTGAAGTTATTGAAGGCTTCTGAAAATTCTACTTTGATGACACTGACATTTAGACATGAATAAATTGATTTACTTACTTGGAGGTGACAGCTAAGAAAGCTGTATTGAGATCAGGTATTGTGGAAGACTCCCCCCGAAATCACTAGCTAATCCTTCAGCTGTTTCCTCCTGCATGATTTCCTGCTACAGATATAAAGAAAAGGGCACACATTTTTCTCCCTGTCTCTCCCTCTCCCCTAAGCTGATATAAAGGCAGCCTGAGACCAAGACAAAGCATCTGCGTACATTGTCAGTCTGCCTTCAGTTACACTCAGCTGAACCTGGGGAAAGTAGATACTTCTAAAGACAGAAACTTATACTTGTGCACCAAATAAAAAAGTGTATACTTTACAAAGCCATAGAGGGGAAAATTGCTGCTAAGCCTATAGCAAAACGTATTAAAGGGTAAAAGTAAGAGCAATTTGAGTCTGTGACATCATCCATTCTAATCTAGGAGCCCCTAAAATGTACTAAACTTTCTGAGATAGATCATACAAGAAGAAAGCCAGGTGGGGGTTGGGGAAGACAAAACCTGCAAGGTACCATTCTATGTATGACACAGTCATTTTCTTGCATTCTGAAGTGCCTCGGAATGCAATCAGTGTATTCATGTACAAAAATGACAAAACAGACTATAAAGCTATTATTTTTGATAGTGCAATGCATTTCTTTTTAAAGGTGATAACTCTCCTGTTATCATAGTGGAATAATCTACCCAGGAACAAAAGTGACTCTCAGGAGCCAATCAAGTTTCCATTGTGTTCAGGGAGCATTAAGATGAAACTCTTAATAGATGAGTAGTACTTCAAAGAAGAACTGAGATACTCATTCGATGGGGAGACTGTAATGATTTGCAATTCACTTTGATATGTCATTCCAACTGTAATTGCAAATTTTAGTAAAATTAAAATGAACCACCATCAAAATTAGCAAATCCTAGACATTAAGATTTGTATAAATCTGCTGCATTAGTTATAGAATTAAAATGTTAGTTGTTTTTGCTTTCATTATATGCAAGGTAGATTTAACAAGAGATCCTCATGTGTTCCATAAAGTGTAATATTGTTGGTCTAAGCACTCTGCAATAATTTTAATACCAGATTTTTATTGCGCTGAATTGTACATAAGTTCCGAATTGTGGCTCTCCACTGTCTAGCTTTTCAAGTCTAGCTCCACCTACAAATGAATGAAAAAGGGTATTAAAGAGATCTAGAATGTAGCCATCTCTGAACTGGAACATTTTGCAGAATGAGTAATTCTTAAAAGTGTGTTTGTCAAATGGCAAAGTTGTTTTATAGTGACTTTTGCACAGCTTGAATCTGCTGACAGCCTTTCTTTTCTGACACTTTGCTGATGTACGAACTTTGTCTCTCCATATTTTCTCTGATGTATGAAAGGCTAGGAAACTGAGAGCTCACAGAGTGTTGTATATGGCAGAGTAGAGCCAAATAGGTTCAAAAGGAGAGGATATTATGATAATATGGTTTAATGTAGAAACAATGTGGGTTGACTCTCTAACATCTCAGTGAGTCTTCTAGACCATCTCAGCTAAGAGTCTCAGAGAAGGAGGCACTATTTCCTTCATGGATTCTCTTGCATTTAGCTTCTCAGCAAATTTTAAACAGCATTGATTTAAAATGGGCTAGTATTCCATCTCAGGAACTTCCTCCAAAATAACTGACATCAGTGAACTTTGTTTTTATTTGCAATAAGGCTCCTTTACATGGTTCTGTCTGTATAAAAAGGCCTTGAGGTGGATGCAAATTCTATTTGTATCCATTTTCAGGCAACTTTTGAACAATCTGAGAGATGTAAAGAGGTCATCAGTAGTGTGAAGTAGAATAGAGCCCAATGACATTAGTGTCCATGGAAAGAGCAAAATATTGGAATCCAGAGCTGTATGAGGCTCTGGAAAGATAATGTTGCTAAGCATCATGTATAATACGCATAAAGCAGAAGTTCAATAAACACTGTTTCCCTGCCATCCAGAAGTTCTTAGAAACAAATGCCATTTAGACCCTTCTGTGAGTTTGATAAATGTTATGTTTACACGTTGATGTGTTAGCTCCTGCCTTTCTCATGCCTCATCATGTAAATAAAACATTTATTGTACCTAGACAGAAATTTCTGAATGGTATTTTTTTTTAGTTAAGGAATGTTCTGCATCAGGTAAACACAGTTGTCCAAGTAACTGACATCACAGACTACATTGGATTGATGAGATCTTGATTTGGTTGTTTTGTTAATTTCGTTGTTAATTTTGTTTAATGGCTTTTTAGTGATATTTTTGGTTGCTTAAATCTTCATGAATCTATCTAGCATTATTATATGTTCCAAAACCAGATTAGAGGTATGAAGGGGAAACACTGGTGGTTCTTCCCATAAGCATTTTGTCATGGAGCACAGTTAATGGGGGGGGGGGGAATAAATGCCCTCCAACTGAGTAAGGGAAGCACATGCTAGATGAACAGTTTTTAAAAGGATCAGTCAGTCCTCCCTTGGGCCATTAGCTTGTTTTGAGAAGAACTGTGGATACTGCCCTACTACTGTCCTACCCAGTTCCTTTTGGGGTATCCAACATTGCCAGTAGCACCATGATTCCTTTTCATTTGGTGTTCAAGGAGCGCAACCGAGCCATTAATTTATGTTTGGTTTGCGGTAAACTGCCAAAGATACAAGTGATAGAAATATATAAATAAAATTACTGTTATTGTTAGGCTTTCTTATAACCTTGCCAGAATAGGAATTTTTATTGTAGCTATGTTCTGCAGTGCTTTGTCTAGTCCAAGTTCAAACAACCCTCTCTAATTATCATATTATATATAGTGGCAAAAATACATTGTAATTCTCCTTTTAATATATAGGTCGGTTGTTGGTATATTTTAAGTATATATTTTTGTCACCACAGGTATTTGTAATGTTTTATAAAATGTGTTGTTCAAACATACAGATATTTTACAGACTATAACACAGACTTATATTAATAAGTTCATATGGACAGAAATAAGACACAAAGTATTTCTCAGTCTTTTTGTCATGTGATATACAATGGGCTATGATCTGTGTAACTTTCGAACTCACTTTGGCAATGTAATTGTGTGGTTTGATGCAAAATGTGCCATGCAAGTTTCCCTTTTGAAGGCTCTGCTGCATTATTATGGTATCATATTTCTTGCAGCATCATGTATGTGTACAGATGTGAAGCATGTCTCCAAGCATGTTACAGATCATCAGGACTATCTCTCAGCATGGAGACTGGAGAGGTGCATGACAAAGGCAATGTAAATTGAGCTCCTTGGCTCAAGTGGGACAATGAGAATCACACAGAAGTGAGGAGGAGGAGGAGGGAAGGGTTTTTGAAAACAAATAGAGACACTTGAAACTGCCAGAGAAACACTATTTGAAAGCAGCTCCAAGAGACTGGGCCTATCCACAAGGCCAGGAGGGCCAAGACTGGCTGAACACCACCCGGTAAGAATGAGGAGCATAAGCTAGAGAGTAATCCTGGATATTGTTGTTAGATTAGCATGCATTTTATATTTTTTATTTGCTTGTGGCAACTCCTGACTCCTTTATTAAATGATTGTGCACTGATTTGTTATATAATCACTTAAAATCATGTTCTAATCAATAGACTGGTGTTTGTTCCTTCCAAAGCTGTGTGAACTTTAGAGGATGTGAATGAGTGAAGCTGAGCATACCCATTTCATTGATAAATGGGTGAACAAGTGTCTATGAAGCTGCAGTGATTGGAGAAGGGTCCCAATCCCCATAGGACAGAAGTTCCCAGTCTATCATCTGGAGACTGGGGGTGCTTGCCGGGGGACTATCCCCTAAATGACTGGAGAGTGCACACTCACTGCCTGGGACTGATTGCACACAGGGGGTTGGTGTGGATGGTAACCTAGCTAAGCAGGGTGATTCAGGACTGGAGTTCAAAGGGTCACAGCAGCACCCCAGACCAGATTCTGGGAGTGGAGCATCACAGTTTTTTCTGAAACTTGCTTAACTATAAGAGCATAAGAAGAGTTAGGAGATTGTCTTAATTATGTCTAATAAAAGAGGCTTTGTATAAAATAGATTTTTAAAAGATTTTATTTTGTTTGTTTTGTTTGGATATCAAAGGAAAACTCTAATAATTTCTCTCTTATAAAAATGCCATGGGATTTTTGTTTGAGTCAGGGTCCAGTTCTGAACTGTGTATTCTCTCTATATGACATAAAATGTCTACATAATTTTCAGTGGATACATTATACTCCAGTTCTCCTCCTATTGCTAGCATGACATGATTTGATTTTTGTCTTCCACCTCTGGGGTGGTTACTTTACAGTGGCAGGAGAGCATATCCATAAGAACATAAGAAAGGCCGTACTGGGTCGGACCAGAGGTCCATCCAGCCCAGTATCTGTCTACCGACAGTGGCCAGTGCCAGGTGCCCCAGAGGGAGTGAACCTAACAGGCAATGATCAAGTGATCACTCTCCTGCCATCCGTCTCCATCCTCTGATAAACAGAGGCTAGGGACACCATTCTTAACCCCTTTCTGGCTAATAGCCATTTATGGACTTAGCCACCATGAACTTATCCAGTTCCCTTTTAAATATTGTTATAGTCCCAGCCTTCACAACCTCCTCAGGTAAGGAGTTCCACAAGTTGACTGTGCGTTGTGTGAAGAAGAACTTCCTTTTATTTGTTTTGAACCTGCTACCTATCAGTTTCATTTGGTGACCCCTGGTTCTTGTATTATGGGAGTAAGTAAACAACTTTTCCTTGTCCACTTTTTCCACATCAGTCATAATTTTTTTCTACTTCTATCATGTCCCCCCTCAGTCTCCTCTTTTCCAAGCTGAAGAGGCCTAGCCTTTTTAATCGTTCCTCATACGAGACACTCTCCAAACCCCTAATCATTTCAGTTGCCCTTTTCTGAACCTTTTCTAGTGCTAGAATATCTTTTTTGAGATGAGGCGACCACATCTGTACACAGTATTCGAGATGTGGGCGTACCATGGATTTATATAAGGGCAATAATACATTTGCAGTCTTATTTTCTATCCCCTTTTTAATGATTCCTAACATCCTGTTTGCTTTTTTGACCGCCTCCGCACACTGTATGGACATCTTCAGAGAACTATCCACAATGACTCCAAGATCTTTTTCTTGACTCGTTGTAGCCAAATTAGCCCCCATCATATTATAGGTATAGTTGGGGTTATTTTTTCCAATGTGCATTACTTTACACTTATCCACATTAAATTTCATTTGCCATTTGGTTGCCCAATCACTTAGTTTTGTGAGATCTTTTTGAAGTTCTTCACAATCTGCTTTGGTCTTGACTATCTTGAGTAGTTTAGTATCATCTGCAAACTTAGCCACCTCACTGTTTACCCCTTTCTCCAGATCATTTATGAATAAATTGAATAGGACTGGTCCTAGGACCGACCCTTGGGGAACACCACTAGCTACCCTTTTCCAATCTGAGAATTTACCATTTATTGCTACCCTTTGTTCCCTGTCTTTTAACCAGTTCTCAATCCATGAAAGGACCTTCCCTTTTATCCCATGACAACTTAACTTACGTAACAGCCTTTGGTGAGGGACCTTGTCAAATGCTTTCTGGAAATCTAAGTACACTATGTCCACTGGTTCCCCCCTGTCCACATGTTTGTTGACCCCTTCAAAGAACTCTAATAGATTAGTAAGACATGATTTCCCCTTACAGAAACCATGTTGGCTATTGCTCAACAGTTTGTTTTTCTATGTGACTGACAATTTTATTCTTAACTATTGTTTCAACTAATTTGCCCGGTACCGACTTTAGACTTACCGGTCTGTAATTGCCGGGATCCCCTCTAGGGCCCTTTTTAAATATTGGCGTTACATTAGCTAACTTCCAGTCTTTGGGTACCGAAGCCATTTTAAGGGACAGGTTACAAATCTTAGTTAATAGTTCCACGACTTCACATTTGAGTTCTTTCAGAACCCTTTCAGAACTCATACTGTAAATTTAGGTCAACTTAAAGTCGACCTAGCCAAATTGATTTAGAGTGTCCACACTGGATGTCTAAGTCGATTTCTAGGGGCTAAGTGGACCTAGGAGTGGTCCATGGTGGGAGGGGGGCACCCCTTTCAAAGTGCCAGGGGGCTCAGTATTTTCCCCATTGTACTAAAGTGTATGGGGGCTGAGCAGGACAGGGACAGGGGCAGGATATGGGAGCGGGGTGGGCAGAGCTGTGTCCTGCCTTGTGGGTGAGCATGCTAGGCTTTGGTTGTGCGAGGCACCCTGGCAGGGAGGTCAGCGGGGGAGCCGTGGAGACCCTTAAAGTCGACTTAGGGCTAAGCCACATCTACACTGGCTTAAGTCGACTTAATAAAGTCAACTTAGCCAGTAAGCCAACTTTAAACTATGTTTTATAAAGTCGACTTAAAATTTCCTTGAGTCGATGTAAGCAGCAGATTAAGCTGATTTAAGGAAAGTGTCGTGTAGACGCAGAGTAACTTAATTTACAAGTGTAGACGCACCCTATGAGGGATGTTTTCCAGGCTTCCAATAATTCTTGTAGCTGGTTTCTGAACCTTCTTTTCAATTTTTTCCACATTTTTTTGATGTGCGAATACCAGAACTGAACGCAGATAGCAGAAGTATTGTGCTGGGGAAGATTGAACAAATTTGTCCTATACTACTTCCTCCTCATGGAGTGCCTGGGTTCTGAAGTTGTTAGGTTGTGCCACATGGTACCATTCTCCTTACTCACTAAAACCTTTCATTAGACCTAGAGAGACATACATAGTCTACGAAGTATAGGCAACTCTGAGTCTTTCAGACCCTGCAGGCAAAAGCCCTTTCTGATTTTGGAAACAGCAATAAATGTCAGTGCTAATCTCCTGCCTCATTTAGGAAAAAGTAAAGATAAAATGAATAGTTGCAGCCCTTTTCACTGTGGAGAGTGCCATGAAAAGTGTAAAATAATCAGTCCAGAGATGGAAGTAGAACTCACCTTGTCTGACAAAAGTTAAGAAACTATCATGGCTTTGAGCTACGGGAGATTCTCCTCTAGTTCAAAGAGTAGAGGCTCATGCTGACAGCTCAGTATTGGTAGACTCAGATCTACACATTGTTGATGGCCCAAAGTAGGGGCCCTGGAACAATATTTTAGTGGGGATGCAGTTTGAATCAAACTGTAAACCCTGTATGGAATGAAAACCACTTAATGCCAGGGGATCTGGCAGCACTCCCAGTACCCCAGTTCCAGCACCTATGGCCCAAAGAGTTTCCATGGAAATACGTCACTGTGATTTTTGTCACAGTGTTATTTACAATTCTTCTATTATCTGTTTAGGACTTGCCTTTGAGACTTTGAAACTTGCCATTCAACTGCTGCTGATGGTTGAAAGAGAAGGAAATTATCTAAAATTCAGCACAATGCATATTCTGTCCTCTGGAGAAGGAAGTCTGGAGCTTTGGCTCAGAAGAATTTTCCTTTGAAATAATTTCCTAAAATGGTATGGCAAAAATGCACAGGTGTGAGCACACAAAGCTTTGTCTTGGAGGGAGAAGCTAGGTTCTAGCTCAAAGGTCTTCTCTCTGAAATAAAAATAGGGAGTTAAGTTTACTCAAATTGCTACAAAAATTATCTCGCAAAAAGCCATTCATAGCCCATGCATAGTGGTGGGATCTTGATGGGCAGGAGTAGACTTGGGGGTTGGGGGGGGGGGGGAGAGACATTTAAAAAAATGTTTTGCAGACCCCCTCCAAAAATTGAAGTTTGGCTCTGCAAGAAAGAATTTATGATGTTAGCTTGTCAGCTTGCATTCTGTAATATAGTCACACTATGCTGAAGTAACAATCCTTTACTACAATGTAATACAAAACAGTGTAAACCACTACATTTTGATACCTATCTAATTTTCATGCAATGCAAGTGCTACTTTGGCCTCCAGGAGAGTCATGCTGAGATAGCTTAAACAGGGCAAATTTCAAAGAATGGGCAGACAAAGCCCTAAATATTGGTGGTTTTTCTTCCATTAGATATGCAAAGGCAGCAACAAACAGCTTCTGAGCACCTCACTGGTCATTCAGAAGGCAAAACACAGTAACACAGTTTTCTTAAAACTATCCATTCGTTTTTCTAGCACCCAGGTAGTCAAGTCAGATATGCTGGGGATTACTGAAAATCTTTATCCAGCATATGTTTAAAAAAGAAAAAAAGCTCTCCCAATCCCAAAGAATTGAACATTACAAAACAGGACAATGAATAGTTCAGATCTTACACAAATATGTGCTTAAGGCCAATGTTTAATCACTTAAACTAATATTTATTTTTAAAAATGAGGAAAGAGTAATGGTTAAAAAGTCGGTATAAGTACATAAATGGAAATAAAGCTCTTAGGTTAGTTTCAAAGTAGAGATGATAACTGAGGGCTTGTCTACACTGGGGGTGGGACTGTAATTTGATTTTAGGCTGTCGAATTTATAGAAGGCGAAGGTGAGTGATCACAGCAAATTTCTTCCTTAGGGTTTCGTGTCCCCACTGCTCATATTACTTCCTGAATTGTATTGCACTGAGGATAGGAGGAGCAGGAGCTTGTGGGGAGGCAGTTGTCCTCTGCTCACTCCCTCTCCCCTCTTCTCTAAAGGAAAAAAGGCAGGAAAAGCTTTTATGGCTGTTTCTTAGCTGCAGGCACAACAGACAGGCACAGTGCTGCATACAGAGAGAGGAATTATTGAAAACTTTCTGAGGCTGCAGGCAGGGGAGGAGCTATATTGCTATGGCATAGCAGACAGGAAAAACTGGAAAAGCTGCTCTCTGGCTACAAGGACCTAAATTCAAATTGTAGATTTGACCTCAGTGCTATGCCACTTGCAGGGGTGAATTTACTGCTCTGACAGTTGAGACACAGGCTGGAGAAAGTTGAGGTAAGCCGAATTATGTCAAACTTCACTTTCAATGTAGACCAGGGCTGAGGTGCAAAGTTCTTAAATAGCAAAGTCTCTGAAATTGTCCAAACAGCTTGGTGGTCATCAGTCCTTGTTCAGAGCTTCTTTTTTAGAAATCTAGTCCAGAGAAATGAAAACTAAATAGTCCTTGTAGGGTGTTTGTTCAAATTCTCCCATGAGAATTAACAGAGTGATTCCAAGCTGGTGCTGGGATCCCAATCTTGTGATCCAAACTTTCCCAGACAAGATTGGACAGATTTGAGATTAAAAAGGATCATTTGAGTAGGGTTCTTTATAGATCCATGAAGACTGACCAATATCATCTTGACAGCAGGTACCTCCTTGAACAATTAACAGGTGATAACTTGGGACTCTGAAGTATCATCTTCTATGTCCTATGCATAGTGGTGACTAGTTGCATTAGCACAATTAGTAAATTGGCCGTTTACAACCATTCACAGATATTTACTACTTAAATTTCATAGAGAAATAAAAATGATAGTATTGTTACTTTCAAGTTTCATCTAAATTTTCATAGGTTCCCTATGAACTCTTAATAAATGCTGGAATGGGTGAGTGAGGTCTGGAGGCCTGCATTTTGCAGGAGGTCAGACTAGATGATCGTACTGGTCCCTTCTGACCTTAAAGCCTATGAGTCTATAAATCTATGAACAGAATAGTGATAGACAGGAAAGCAGTTTACCTACATTTGCTAACCTCTCAACAAAATATATGTAAAAAAGAATCAAATAACTACCAACAATACATTTGCATATCCAAGATCTAGTCTACTTGTAAGGAGTAACCTTTACTATCATTGTATTTTCCAATAATATGCTAAAAAGGTCAAATTTGGGCCATGCAACTAATGAAGTTGCTCAGGTTGTTCTGGCTGAGTATCAAAGCAAATTTCTAACCAACTAGAACAAATAACTACTAGCAGCAATAGCCTTTGATGGTAATTTCTGTCCTGAAAATTCGCTTTGCTTTAGAAGAGAGAGGTTTAGAAACACATTTTTTCTTCAGGAGAAAGGATGAATTGGTTAAATAAAATATATTTGATTAATCAGCCACAAAACTTGGGTATCCTGAGGCAGTACATCATCAGTCATCTATCATTCAGTTTTATGCTGAAGCTGTCTGATTTAAACATAGGCTTTCTGAGCAATAATTACCTTTTCATTTATCCAAATATACTTGCTGGTCAACTTCAGAGAATTGTTGTATTCATAGTTAACAGATGATAACCCACTGCTTTATTTCAACATTTCAGACTATTTCTTGTTGGTATTTTAGATTGCAATTTATTAGGTACACCATTGTTATTCAGTAACTTTATATAGATCATATCAGCAAGCCAGTATTGAAAGGACTTAACACATGCATTGGAGTTTGATCCTACTCCCATTGACGTCAGTGGAAGGTCTTGTCGGTGTGGGAAGAGAAAGGGGATCAGAGAAAGTGCTGGATCAGACCTACAGGGAGTTGGAGGTAATATCCATGTAAAAGGGGCCTTAACTGTTCTCTGCAGAAAACGCCAGCTTAGCAAGAAGAGGTAAGTACCTCTTCTAGGCTGGCCAGATGAAGCTGCTCAAGCAATTAGCAATTAAGTACATATCTCCCTATTAGTTCCCTATTCTGAGGATGAAGGGCTGCTTGTATACTGGCCACAGGACAATGCTCAAGCATAGAGTAGATAAGTACACGTCTACCTACCCGTAAACAAAGCTGAGTCCCTTACCATGAATAGTAATACTGCCTGGGTTAAGCAGGCAGCCCACTAAGTTAGGGTTGAGGGGAGGATCACAAGCAGCTAGGCTTATGCTAAATGGGGAAATAACAGGGAGGATTTTACTAAGATCCCAATGAATGCCCACTAGTTTCCAGGTTTCTGTGCAAAAGAGACTAATGAAGTAAATAATATGGGAGACGGGCTTAATTATATTCACCACGAAGGTTAAAACCTGGCCAAATATAGACAAGAGCTAGGGTTAGGTAAAACGAATAAACATGCACATTAATATGTATGAACATGAATATGTATACAGTATAAGAGATAAATAGCCATAAGTAACTATACTCAGGGCTCACTTCATTGGTCTTGAGAGGAACAAGTGGACTAGACACTAAACTGAATAAACTGTTCCTTACTATTCTACTCAGTTCTGTATTTCATCCTTTGGCCCTACAACACGCCTATTTTGATGTCCAAAGTAGTCCGTGGGCATTGCACTGTCCCTTTGTACAAAAGTAAATTTCACTCATAGTGATCATAGCACAGATTTTTGGCAAGAGTTTTCAACAAAGCACATTGGAAGTAGGAAAAATTACGATTTTAAGAGTAATATGATAGCAGCAAGTTTTTTTCCCCCTAGAGCTCAGAAGTTACCAAAGAGATGAACCTGGAAGTCAGTAAAATGATTTAAATTTACTGTTAAACTTATCTAAGTCTACTATTTCAATGCAAGTACAAATAGCTTGGTAGAATAATAGAATCAAAGAAACTGGAAGGGACCTTGACAAGTCATAGACTATGTCTACACTTACTAAAGTTAGTTCGAATTAGTTAATTCGAACTAACTAATTTTAGTTAGTTCGAATTAACTTAATTCAAACTAGAAAAATGTAATTCGAACTAAGCAAGTGCCATTCATGGTTCAATGGGCCGGTTAGTTCGAACTAAGCAATTAGTTCGAACTAACATGGCCACATTTGTTAATTTGAACTAACTAGTTCGAATTAACCCTTAGTACAAATAGCATATTCAAATTTATTAGTTTGAATTAAGGAAGCCCTTAATTCGAACTAATTAAAGCCTAGTGTAGCCATGGCTCTAGTTAGTTCAAATTAAGCTTCCTTAATTCAAACTAACTTCCCAGTGTAGACATAGCCATAGAGTCCAGTTCCCTGTACTCATGGTAGGACCAAGTACCCCCATTAAACCATCCCTGATAGGTGATTGTCCAACCTGCTCTTAAAAACCTCCAATGTAGGAGATTTACAACCTGTCAAGACAACTTATTCCAGTGTGTAATCACCCTGACAGTTAGGAATTTTTTCCTAATGCCTAGGCTGAACCTTCCTTGCTGTAATTTAAGCCCGTTGCTTCTTGTCCTATCATCTGTGATTAAAGAGAACAATTTTTCTCCTTCTTCCTCATAACAACCTTTTACGTATTTGAAAACTGTTATCATATCCCCTCTCATTCTCCTTTTTTTTCTAAACTAAACAAACCGAGCTCTTTCAATCTTCCCTCATAGGTCAAATGTTGACCTTCTCTGGACTTGCTCCAGTTTCTCCACATCCTTTTTGAAATGAGGCACCCAAAACTGGACACAGTACTCAAGTTGAGGCCTAATCAGTGCAGAGTAGAGTGGAAGAATCACTACTTATGTCTTTCTCACAATACTCCTATTAATATAACCCAGAATGATATTTGCTCTTTTTGCAACAGTATTACACTGCTGACTCAAATTCAGCTTGTGGTCCACTATTATATCCAGATCCCTTTCTGCAGTACTCCTTCCTAGGCAGTCATTGCCCATTTTGTATGTGTGCAATGGGTTGTTCAATCCTAAATTAGGTATCATCTGCAAACTTTATAAGTTTGCTCTCTATGCCATCATCTAAGTCATTGATAAAAATGTTGAACAAAACCAGACCCAGGACAGATCCCTGTGGCACCCCGCTATTTATGACCTTCCAGCCTGAATGTGAATGGTATTTGTTTTAAAACTTATGCCTATGTATTCTGCTACTTGAATGCACTTCCATCCTGTAATTTAGTTTGATAGAGCTCTTCTTGGGAGAGATTATGCAATGAAATGCATGCTTTTATAAAGTAAAAGAAAAGATAAGTAATTGGTTTTAAATTATGTAGAGATAAACCACTGCCTGTCAAACTAAAACAATATAGATTGCTGCTTGTCAAGAGAGGAGAAAATGTCTTTGTGGCTCCTCTACCTGATTGAGCTTTACAAAATAACCAGGAAACGGTTCTGCTGGAGAAATGAAAAGTTACTTCTTTAATTTAATTATATATCAAGGCTAAATGGCATAAATGTATTTCTAAATAATGGTAATGCACAGTTAACAAAAGATGTTAAACCTATAATTTGTTAAAAATGTAATGTGGATTCCTTAATTGAATTTTAATTGTTTTACACGCATTGTTTTGATATACAGCTCATACCAGCAATTCACATGACTTGATTTTTTTAACTAGTGTAAATCAAAGGTATAAGATGGATGACACTCATTCTTGTAAATATTGAAAGAGTTTTGTTGTTCCATGTGGGTAAATAGATGTGAAAAATGTGGCTTTTAAATGAAAAATTTAACCCACTCATTCTCGGTTCTATTTAAATGCTATGAAAGAAACAGATCTGAATGCATATGAGTGCACAAAATCCATCACCCGTGACACTGGAATATGACCATCTTCAGAAGTGTGACATGGCAGACTAGGTTTTACTTGTTGATAAACTCTGTTAGTGATTTTCCTATTTTACTCTTCACTTTCAGTCCTTTGGCTTGTAACCAGTGATGACACACATTATTTTACATCTTCTTTATGGTATCTTTGGCCTGTTGATTTCATTGCATCTGTGTCAGCAAACTAAGGCTCTAACACAAGCCCTCTGAAATCACTGAAGTCTTTAAATTGATATTCTCCAGATTTTGGCACTAAATACCCAGGCCCTTGCATGAAGTTAGTGTGAGGACTGAGATTGTGGCTGTTCCTTGTGTACAAGCGAAAAGATAGATCGTTCTGAGTTTAGAAAGAGTCCTTGGTCTATAACAGTGAGGAGAACCAGCATAGTTTCCTATATATCCCAGCATGGACCTATATGCCTTGAGGCATAATGTGGTTCTACAGAGAGAAAAGGAAACTAGTGGAAAGAAAATAGTTAAGAAGCCTAATTCTACTCCAGGCTTGCTCTGGCACAGGCTTCAATTCCATCTTGAACAAGGCCTTAAATGAAAGCAAAGACAGAGTCCTTTCTAGCTATGGCTCCCTCTGGTTTGGGGGTGACCTGTTCCACAAATTTTCAGATGTGGATTGGGAACACAGTTTTTAAAAGTTTAGAGAGTTTCTCCAAGTGGATGGGAAATTTTCAAAAGAATCAGACTGCAAATTCCTTTCCTTCCATGGATGCCACTAAACTAGGGGAGGATGACATCAACTAAAGGAAACTGTTGCAAAATTATTTCTCTGATATCAATTAAAACAAGTCAGAGTACTTCATGTAGGGAGGGAAAAAAATCAAGTGCTCAACTACAAAATGGAAATAGATGGCTAAGTGGTAGTATGTTGAAAAGGATCTGGAGGTTATAGCAGATCACAAATTGAAAATGAGTCAACAATGTGATGCAGTTTTGGAAAGGCTAATATAATTTTGAAGTGTATTAGCAGGAACATTCTATCTAAGACACGGAAGGTGATTGTCCCACTGTGCCTAGCACTGATGAGGCTTGAGAAGGAGTTCTCTGTCCAGTTCTCGGCGCCACACTATAGGAAAGAAGTGGATAAAGCTGGACAGAGTCTAGAAGAGATCATCAAAAATTATAAAAGATTTAGAAAATCTGAAGTCTGAGGAATGGCTAAAAATCTAAGAATGTGTGATCTTTAGATAAAAATACCAAGGGAGAACCTAATTACAGTCTACAAATATGTTAAAAGTTGTTCTAAAGAGGATGAGGCCAATTGTTTTCCATTTGCACTGAAGGTAGAATAAGAAATAATAAGCATACTCTGCAGCAAGGGAGATATAGATTAGATATCAGGAAAAAATTCTAATTATAAGGGAAAGTTAAGATCTGGAATATGTTTGCAAGGGTAGTTTTGGATTCCTCATCTTTGAAGGTTCTAAGAACAAGTTAGGGATGGTCTATGTTTATTTGGCTCTTTCTCAGTATGTGGGGGAGGAGAAGGAGGGAGTTTTAACTCATTGACCTCTCTAAGTCTTTTCCTACCCTTCATTTAGAATAATAGAATCATAGAAAGATAGGGATGTCATGGATCTTGGCAGGTCATCTAGCCAGTTCCCTGCATGGAGGCAGTTTAAGTATTATCTAAACTATACATGACCGGACATCTAACCTGTTCTTAAAAATCTCCAATTATGGAAATTTCACAAGCTCCTCAGGTAATTTATTCCAGTGCTTAACTACTCTAACAATTAAGAAGTATTTTCTAATATTTAACTAAATCTCCCTTGTTGTAATTTAAGCCCATTTCTATGCTACTTTCATTGGAAGGTCAGTAATGCAATGTCGAGTGGCCAGTTAATGACATTGATGTGTTAGTGATTTTGCACAAAAAACAGCAAGATTTAACAGGAGTAAGACGTGAAGGTTGTCATCTTGATTCCATTTCTATTACTCTGTGCCTGACAGGTCTAGTCCAGCCCCTGATTTCCCTATTGAATATACTTTCTTCCAAACATCCCTGTTTTGAAGAACTGCTCTAATTTTATTTTAAAGCGAGGACTTGGATTCCCTAACTTATATGTTGGTCAAAGTCCTCCCAGCTTCTTTTCTTTATCCTCTTAATCCTTTTATTCGATCCCCAAGCCTTATGGGAGTATTCCTCTAGTTCCATGGGCATATTCCTCTAGTTCCATGCAGTAAATTACTTGCTATCCTGTTTTTTGGTATTATTTCCAATCAAAATTCAAAGCCCACTCATCCCCCACACAACATTTAAAACTGTGCAAAATTAGCAAGGTTAAGGTTCCCAAGAGAGAGAATTTGGGGGCCTCAAGCTTGAACAAGTTTAATATTTCTCTGGCTGTCAGTGAATCTCCCCAAGACACGCTTGACAAGAACATTTATTAGATGCTTAAAAACTTATAAATTCATTCCTCTTTATCAGTGCACTCTTTATACAGCCAGTGTTTTGGTAGGACTTGCAATGCCCTGGCATGTGTGTCAATTATACCCAGATTCTATATGGAGAATAAAGAAGGCCAAGAAATTATTACAGAATAAATGGTTTATTGATCTATATCAACCAACTTTTAGCATGACTCTGCCCCAGATAGCATTCAGCAACAAATGTCATGGATTACTTACGATGCCTATGTCCTTTGCATTTCAGGAAAGTCTAGGATGATTGTGCTTTTCTTCAAAGGGAGCAACCTGTTTAGAGATGCCCTCTATCACAAGCTCAGAGATATGTCTAAAAATAAAGTGGTCCTTCTATGTTTAACAAATGTTTAGAGGAATGTGAGGTCAAATCAGCTGCTGTAATGAGAAAAAAATCTGTAGTCCCTGTTTAACCTGAGGCAACAGAGTCAAATCTACATATGAATTCCAGCTATGAATTATTCTTATTCTTATTTATTCCAGTAATTCTCTTTGAAGCTTCCATTTGTTATCATTTGTTTGAGCACAGCTATTAACAAGTTGTCAATGGAGTGAGCAGGGAGATTGAAGTGTTCCCCTATTATTGGTTTTTGAATGTTCTTATTTCTGATGTCAGATTTGAGTCCTTTTATTCTTTTGTCAGAGACTGTTCTGTTCGTCCAATATATAAAGCAGGGGGGCATTTCTCATAAACGATGGCATAAATCACATGAATTCTTGATGGAGTAGCTGACTTGATTAGGTCCTGTGATGGTGTCTTTTGTGTAGATATATGGGCAAAACTGGAAACAAACCACATTGGATGGCTATTTTCTCAAGAGCTGTTATCTCACTCCACTAGAGGTATAGCTTTATCATGTTCAGAGAGAGGAGATGTTTTACTTCCTGTTACAGGAACATCATGAAGTTAAATTTGGTGAGCTAGAAGAACAACAGATAAGCTCCATTGTATGTATCTAATAAAGAGTAGGAAACAAGTACTTAAATTTGTCTTGTTTCACATTGATGTTGAGGAAAATATTTATAAATAGCAATAGAAAAGTCTGGTGATTATTTTACCTCGCATGAAACCTGAATAACTGGAGTATTTTTCCTGACAGAGGAACCAAAAGCCTTGGAAAACAATAAAAGCATTTACAAGGAATTTCTATTAAATAATAAGCAACTCTGAGTTTGAAGATAGTGGGAACACATCGACTTTTCACAAGGTTTCTAAATGAAGAACTCTCCCAAATTTGCAGTTAAAATTTAATCTGACTTTACTATAATCTGCAAAGAGTACACATAATTCTGAATATGTAAAATGCAAAGTAAATGTATTAAGGAGCTATCTAGTGACACACATATCTCATTCCTTAAAGAGTTTTAAAGGTAGACTGCAGCATAGCAGAACACTAAATTCAAAGGCAAGGTCCAAAATACTTTCAGCATAGTAGAGAACTACCCGGCTTAAATGGTCAGATGCTGCAAATGGTGAAAGGTAGACCATTTTGTTGCTAAAAAGGGAATGAGCAACGTTAAAGCACAAGAAAATGATAGTGCAGTGCAGTCTTGGATTATTCCTGAGCCATATGATTCTAATGTGTCATTAAATGTGAATCTCTATATCTGAGGGTGCGTCTACACTAGTAAATTGTCGACTTAAGCATGCCAGCCCAGCTGCACTCCAGCTCCTGGGAAGCCTCTGGAGGCTTCCCGGGAGCTGGAGCATGGTCCTGTCCCCCTCTCCCGCCTGGCGGGGCTGGCTCTCCCTGGACTGAACTAGTCGACTTAGAGAGTCTAGTATAGACTCTCTAACTCGAGTTAGTAAGGTCCACTTTAAGTCGACTTAGGAGTCCTGTGTGGACTCTCTAAGTTTACTTAATAAGGTCGACTTACTTATTTAAGTTGACCTAAATTTCCCAGTGTAGACATAGCCAATGACATTGAAGTTGGTTTTAAAATTGATATAGGAACTGATAACAAGTGTCATGCAATTGGATCTGAATAATTTTTTTCTGTTACTAACTCATTATTATTCTGTTCAGGAGGACAACTTAACTGTGTGGGAAGTTTCTAGGTGAAAGTAAATATAAAGATACCAATTTGAAATCATGCTGTAAGTGTTCAGTAAGTTTCATATCAGGTCCACAAGTTTACAACCTGTTATTAAAGACAAAGCTGTGGCATTGGGCATGATACAAGAATGGGAAGTCTCTTTTCATTTTTGGAGGGAAATACAGATGGTAATACTGTGTTATTTCCCACTAAAGATTAATTCAATATATTCTTCAGGTATTGACTTAGAAAATACACTTTAAGAAGTCCTGTGTCCTTTCAAGATTAACAGGTTCCCCTTTTGCTGTCGCATGTTTTTACGGATTTCTCCACATTCAGGCAGCACCAAATTTGCTAATTTTAATTTAATGATTTGAATAATAATATTTCCACAGTGTCTTTTATTTCTTTCAGAGGAAAATAATAGTGACTACAACAACGGGAAGGCCTTAGTCACTCACTTACAGAAATGTATGACTAACAGAAGAACGTAATCAAAGACAATTTAGTGCACTGAAACAATGAAGTGTGCAAGCCTAATCCACAGAATGTAAATGCTCTGTTATCAAGATCAATTTGACATCTTGGGAAATTGTGTTAGTGAACAGGAAGTAGCAGCCATTTGAATTTATTTTCAGGAAAAAAAAAAAAAGACTTTTACACAGGTTTCACAATCCAGTAGACCTGCTTGGGCATTTTTTCACAATTTTTTTTTTCCATCAGCAAGTGCCAGTTTGTCAAATCTGGAACTCTTTTCCTGTGTGTGTGTGTGTGCGCGCGCGCGCACACACACACAGAGATATTCATACACTCTAAGGTCAGAAGGGACAAATATTAGCATCTAGTCTGACCTCCTGCACAATGCAGGTCACAGAACCTCACCCACCCACTCCTGCAATGAACCTCAGTCTAACCTATGACCAAGTTATTAAAGTCCTCAAATCATGATTTAAAAACCTAAAGGTAGAGAGAATCCACCAGCAATTGGGGTATGGCCCATGCTACAGAGGAAGGCGTAAAATACCCAGAGCCTTTGCCAATCTGTCCCGGAGAAAGTTCCTTCCCAACCTCAATATGGTGATCAGTTAAACCTTGAGCATGTGGGCAAGATTCATCAGCCAGACACCCAAGAAGGAATTCTCTGTAATAACTCAGAACACATCCCATCAGTCATCTCATTGGCATATCTAGCACCAGAAGCCAAAGATCAGTCAATTGTCAAACTAGGCTGGCCCTTTATATTATGACCTCCAGGAACTTATCAGGTTCAGTTTTGAAACCAGCTAGATTTTTTGCCTGCACTGCTCCCTTTAGCAGGCTATTCCAGAACTTCACTCCTGTGTTGCATAGAAACCTGGGACTAATTTCAAGTCTAAACTGCCTGATGGCCAATTTATATCCATTAGTTCCTGTGTCCACACTGGGGCTGAACTTAAATAATTCCTTTCCCTCAGTGTTAATGGTCCAAGTTGGTCCAAATGAAAGCACCACAAGCAGCACTCTAGAATAGGAAAAGCCTGGTGACCAGGCGTTCAATATGGGATATGGGAGATTCAAGGTTCAAGTCTTTGACTTCAACCAGACAATGCAAGGACTTAAACCTGAACTTCCATATGCCAGGTGAGTGCTATAAACACTGGGGTACTCTGGGATGGGTCTTGGTTGCTCTCATTTTTAACTTTTTGTAAAATAAATAAATAAATAAATAAAAATCTCAAGTTAATCCAATGTGAAACAAAATCACATGTGGAACCACAACATTTTTCACAAAATGGAATTCTTATTTTCTGATTGGCCTATGTCTAGGAAGTTTTACTGGAAAGAAGTATTACTTTCTTTGAACCAGCTTCTGAAAAGTAAAAGCACCTGATACTGCAGCACGACATACACAGAAAAAATGTTCATTAGAGTAAAAACTATGAGTCACTCCAGTACTTTCCTTCTGTGCTGTCAGTAGATATATTCAGAGGTATGTGTCAGCGAGCATGAATTGATGGTGAGCCACAACAGGTGCATACAACAGGATCGTGACTAGTACTAAAACTTATTATGTGCTGATTGAGATACAATACCTAGATACAGTAGGTGGGATATATGAAAAAAAATATTTATATGGATTAGATTGCTCTTAACTTTTGACTGCCAATAAACTACTTACCTGCCTGTGTGACCCGAAGAACATCCTAAAGACACATGTCAAAGGTATGTAATAGTAGCTCTCAGCTGACCTGACCAACTCACATATACCTTATACATTGTTGTCATGTTATTTATTTAAAAGGTATCCTGTGTGTACTGTAAAAATATATAACACATTGATCGTTAATATCACTGGGAAATGTATGTAAAAGTGCTGTACTAGAAATGGTGGATGCTCTCTGGTACTGTGTTTGTTACTGTAAACAGAGAAAGGAGGCAAAACAGGGTTTGCCCAGGCAAAAGCAAACCACCCTTTGGCTCTGTTTCAGGTCAATCTAGGTGTGAGCAGAAACTGTGACAGACTATTCATTTGTATCAGAGATTTTAAGAAGATATTTGCATTGTAAATCACATGCGACTTCACAGTTAACACAACTTTGGTTTCTTATGCTGAGCTCAGAAAGCTGAGCACCTCAGGAGAGCTTCCTGACTTGGAAGTGTGATGTTCCCCTCAGGCACTCTGGTCTGGTGTGCTGCTGTGCCTTCTCAATTGCTCACTTCTAGGCCCCAACTTACAGTGCTTTCCTAGGTGTATCTCCTGGGTAAGCCCACACCAGCCTCCAGTGTGTGGAAGCATGCTCATTCACCACTCATGGTATGGTCCCCCAGTGAACAGCCCAGTTGACACACCGGGAACTTCCATCCTGCAGGGATTGGGACCCTTTCCTGATCCTGAAGACTCATTTACTCTGGTCCATCAGTTTAACAATGAAACTGATATGCATCAATTTTGCTCTAAGACAGGCGCCTACACTTTCATTTTCTCTTTCTCCAAAATCTATCTGTTTAGATAAAACAAACACTAGTTTATTGATTAAAACATGATTTTAAGTGAGCATATAGCAAATCAATGTACAATCAATTAAACAATCAGTCAAAGAGTTTCCCAAATCCAAATAAAAGATAATTTGCAATCTAACCTAAAATCACTACTATAATCATGCTCTTCTTACCGGTCAGTTTTGGCTATGATGTTATGCAGCCAGTCTCTGCCTTTCCATGGGCAGGACCCAATTTATAGTCAGTTGCTTTAAGATGGAATTGTTTCAAGATGGAGTTCCAAGCAGAAAAGCTCCTAACCAGTTTAAAATGTCTTTTATCCTCCTTGAAAACCCTCTTGGTCCCTCCTTTTCTGCAATGAGGTGATTCTTTTGCTGATCTTTTTCCTTCCTGAGCAGGAAGCTTAATTCACATAGCTTTTGTCATGTACCTCTTCTGTGTATGTGTGAAGAGAGAGATCTGTTTGTCTGCCCCCTCCCTTGAGCCATGTGAAACTTTTTTTGGTCAGGCTTCATATCCGTACAAGTGTGATGCTGCAGGAAACATGATACCATAACAATAATGTGAAGTACATCATGAGAATTCAAAAAAGACTTGCATGGCATATTTTGCATTAAACTATACAATTATATTGCAAAGGTGGCCAAGAAAGATATACAGATCTTATTTAACCTTTTTGTTAGTTACTTTATTAGCACAAAAAGTGGGAATGTGCTAATAAAGTTTGTGGATGATACCAAGTTGGGAGGTGTTGCCAATACAGAGAAGAATCGGGATACCATACCAAAAGATCTGGATGACCTTGTAAATTGGAGTATCAGGAATAGGATGAAATTTAATAATGGGAAGTGCAAGGTAATGCAATTAGGGACAAATAATAAGAATTTTTCCTATAAGTTGGGGACGCATCAGTTGAAATGGACTGAGGAGGAGAAGTATTTGGGAGTACTAGTTGATCACAGGATGACTATTAGCCACGAATGCTATGTGACCGTGGAAAAAGCTAATGCAATTCTAGGATGTATCAGGAGAGGTATTTCAAGTAGAGACAGGGAGGTGTTAGTGCTGCTGTACGAGGCCCTAGTGAGACCCCATCTGGAATATTGGGTGCACTTCTGGACTCCCATGTTTAAAAAGGATGAATACAAATTGGAACAGGTGCAGAGAAGGTCTACAAGGATGGTCTGTGGAGTGGAAAATCTGTCTTATGACAGGAGCTTGGCTTGTTTAGTCTAACCAAAAGAAAATTGAGGGGTGATATGATTGCTCTCTATAAATACATCAGAGGGATTAATATCAGGGAGGGAGAGGAATTATTTGAGTATAGCGCCAGTGTGGACACTACAACAAATGGATATAAATTGTCCATCAGGAAATTTAGGCTTGAAATTAGACACAGGTTTCTAACAATTAGAGGAGTAAAGTTCTGGAATAGCCTTCCAAGGGGAGCTGTGGGGGCAAAAAACATAACTGCTTTCAAAACTGAGCTTGATGAGTTTATGGAGGGGATGGTATGATGGGATAGCCTGTTTTGGAAATTGATTGATCTTTGGCTACTGGTGGTGGATGTGCAAGTGGCCTAAGAAGGGAGGTTAGATGGGGTGGGTTCTGAGTTATTACAGAGAATTGTTTCTTGGGTGACTGGCTGTTGAGACTTGCCCATGTGCTCAGGGTTTAACTGATCACCATATTTGGGGTCGAGAAGGAATTTCCCCCCCAGGGCAGATTGGCTAGGGCTTGAGGGGCGGGGGTGGGGGGGTGTTGCCTTCCTCTGTAGCATGGGACATGGCTCTTCTAGCGATGAATTCTCTGTATCTTAAAGTCCTTAAATTATGATTTGAGGAGGTAAATAACTCACATAGGTTAGCGACTTATTGCTAGGTGGGTGAGGTTTTGAGGCCTGCATTGTGCAGGAGGTCAGACTAGATGATCATACTGGTCCCTTCTGTCCTTAGAGTCATAGAGTCTATGAATCACAGGGGTGTGAGGTGGTACAACACATCGCAGGAAAGCAAAGATAACCTTTGGGAATACAAGGAACTACTGAAAAGCCTTTCAGCATCCATCTCTTGGAAGCTCAAAGCACTAACTATGCTACTAAACTAGATGGAGAAAGCTGAGAACTGGGTGTGAGTATGATACTACTTTAAGCAAGGCTGTATCTTGCTATAGTTAAGTTATCGACATTGGAAACTATGTTGTTTTTGTTCTGTTGTAACCCCTTCAACTCTCTTTCTTGAAATGAGTTTGTTAATTAATCTTTGTTTTACTACAAACTATGTCAGTGCTGTGTATGGAGTGTGTAACATCAACTTAGCCAACATAGTGTTGTATGTACTGATTCTTTGGACAGAATCATAGGACTGGAAGGGACCTTGAGAGGTCCCCTGCATTTTTGGCAGGACCAAACAATATCTAGACAATCCCTGGCAGGTGTTTGTCAAACCTGCTCTTGAAAATCTCCAATGATAGGGATTTCATAACCTCCCTAGGCAATTTATTCCAGTGCTTATTTACCCTGAGAGGAAATTTTTCCTAATGTTCCACCTAAACTGCCCTTGGTGCAATTTAAGGCCCCTGCTTCTTGTCCTATCCTCAGAGATTAAGTAGAACAATTTTTAATCCTCCTTTTTCATAACAACCTTTTATGTACTTCAAAACTGTTATCATGACTCCTCTTGGTCTTCTCTTCTCCATACTAAATAAACCAAGCTTTTTCAGTCTTCCCTCATGGGTCATGTTTTCTGGACCTTTAATCACTTGTGGTTTTTTGCTCTTCCCTGAACTTTCTCTCATTTGTCCACATCTTTCCTGAAATGTGGCACCCAGAACTGGACATAACAGCTGAGGCCTAATCAGAGTGGGGTAGAGTAGAAGAATTACTTCTTGTGGCTTGCGTAGGGAACTAATGCTAATACACCCCAGAATGAAGTTTTGTAGGAGGTTTTTGGCAATAGTGTTACTTTTTTTACTCATATTTAGCTTGTGATCTATTATGATCTCCAGGTCTCTTTCTATAGTACTCTTTCTTAGACAGTCATTTCCCATTTTGTATATGTGCAATTGATTGTTCCTTCTTAAGTGAAGTACTTTGCATTTGTTCTTACTGAATTTCATCTTGTTTACTTCAGACCATTTCTCCGGTTTGTCCAGATCATTTTGAATTTTAATCCTATCCTCCAAAGCACTTGCAACCTCACCTAGCTTGGTGTTGTCCACAAACTTTATAAGTGTACTCTCTGTGCCATTATCTAAATCATTGATGAAGATATTAAACACAACTAGGTCAAGGACTTGATATGCCCTTCCAACTTGCCTATGAACAATTAATTATTACTCTTTGGGAACAGTTTTCCAGCATGTTATACACCCACCTTACAGTAGCTCCATCTTGTTGTATTTCTCTAGCTTTTTTCTGAAGTCATGTGAGAGTATTAAAAGCCCTAATAAAGCCAAGCTACATGCTACTTACTGTTGTCCCCCTACCCAGAAGGACAGCTATCAGGTTGGTTTGACCCAATTTGTTCTTGACAAATCCATATTATCTTTTAGATGTTTGCAAATTGATTGCTGAATTATTTGTTCCATTTTCAAGATGCAGTGAACTTGGTGTTACCTATGCAAGTGCTCAGTAAGAGGGACTGGATACTGCAAAGGAGACAGTTTTGGGGATGCTTGGAATTGGAAGTTCCAAAGGGGTAGCCATGTTATTCTAGTTCAGCAAAACAAACAAGGAGTCTGGTGGTACTTTTAAAGAGTAACAAATTTATTTATCGCATGAGCTCTCATGGGACAAAATCCCACTTCATCAGATGTTTGAAAAGGGAGACCTTACTGTCTGCAAGCATATGACGCAGGGGGATTTTCTCCCATGAAAGCTCATGTGATAAATTTGTTAGCCTTTAAAAGTGCCACCAAACTCCTTGTTTGTTTTGGAATTGGAAGTGTTGTTGAGGTCATCCTGCAGGGAATAAATGGATTGGTAGGAGCCAGAGTGAGACCAGTTGTGGTGTGAGAAGGCAGCTGGTGTCAGAGCTCTGAACAAAAGCTGCATAGTCATGGTTATGGAGAGATGGTGACAGAACCCCTTATGGGTCTACGCGAACTCCCAAGGTGTGTCAGCCTGAAAAATTACAAGAAAGTATCCCAGTGAGGTATCAAAGACTATTATTAAGCAATCTGAAGGCAAGGCATGAGCCTGGAAAGTCCTTAGTATGATAGTCTGAACATCTCTGAATATTATTATTATTTCTGATTATTTTTAAAGCAGCATCTGGAGACCTAACCAGGACTGAGTCTCCATTATAGTAGACACTGTTCAAAGTCACGGGTAGATACAGTCTCTGGCCTGAGGAGCTTGCCGTGTAATTTGAAACAAGATGCAATAAGAGAAGGGGGAAAATATAAATATAATAAATATGAGATTAGGGGATTATATTAACTAGTTGTTTCTCTCTAACAAGGGGGCATGGCCTCCCTTTGAGACTAACAAGGAGGGGCCTCCATCCATGCTGTTGTGGGCAGAACTGGGAAGGCCATGTCCACCAAGCTGGGAGCAGAAGGGCGGGACAAGGACATCTCTCCTATGCCATCGCTATCCATCCTAACTGCTGCAGCTCCGAAGACCTGGAGAAGTTGTTGGAGCTGCCTGCTTCCTGGGACCAGAAATGCCGGCCACTCTAGACACTCAGGAACTGTTTTAGTTACCCTGGCTGTTTATCCTGGGAAGATGGACAATGGCCCCGAGGACCACGTATTCCAGAGAGGGGTGGTAGGAAGTAGCCCAGGGGAAGCAGACAATAGTCTGGTTATGCTGTGGCCTGGTACAGCATTGGAGCATTTCAGCTGAAGTCCGGCTGAGCCTGTGGTGGAACACTGTGTGAGGGCCCTGGATTGGGACCCAGTGGAGTAGGCTGGGGCTGGGTCTTCCAAACTTTTCCCCTGCTGCGGACTCCACTCTTGGAGTGGCAGCTATCTCATCATAAACCAGGAGGCCTGATGGTGCTTATAACCTGCTTGTGAGCTCCTGGACTGTTTGGTACTCACCCCTGTCTGTGAGCCTTAGTTACCCTGCCCTGCCTTGCTTGAGGGCCTGGGTCTATAGATGACTTAGTTGCCCTGTCCTGCCTGAGATCCTGGTCACTGGAAATAGCTAATTCCCTGCTTTGAGCTTGTCTTCCCCAGTGCAACAGTGAAGGGCTGAGGCGTCCATCACAGACTTACAAGGAGGGATGGACACACAATCCTGCATGACCTATATTGGTTTCAGGTATGTAAGTGGAACTCAGAAGTAACGTCATGGAAGTCAGTGCGGTGGCATCAAGGTGAAACTGTTATGAGGTCAGGATCAGATCTCTGGTGTTTCAGATATGATGCTCAGATCAATTCTTTAGCTATACACAATGTAAGACTCTCTCTCTCTCTCTCTCTCTCTCTGTGTGTGTGTGTGTGTGTGTGTGTGTGTGTGTGTGAGAGAGAGAGAGAGAAAGAGAGAGAGAGAGAGAGAGAGAGATTTTGAAAATTTGCAGAGACAATATTTTCAAATCATAGCAACATACACTTTACCATCCTGCGCCATTCACAATTTAAAACTAACTATGCATTCATTTGAGACACCTTGCAAAAAGACATAAATTAAGTTTTTCTATTTAATACTTGTTTAGTAATGGGAAAATAAAAGTCATAATTTCTGCATGGTCTTTCATCTGATGGGAAAACCATATAAATGTAACCTCATTGCATTGCTATTATTTAGCCTGAATCTGAATATGCACTCTTCGCGTAATGTGCCCACACAGAAACAGAGAATTGTTTTCACATTTCATTTCCTTAGCAGATGAGATGGAAAATTAATTTAGAAATGAAATTACGTAAAAAATATTATAAGATTAGCTTTTTCTTTTTTCCTAATCAAACTTCTTTAAAAAAGTAATGAAATTTCTGGTAAATTAAAGGTTTCACAGCATAGATCATAACCCCAATCAACTTTCCTGACCAAGGTAGGATTGAGGTAGGACAGGAAGCAATTTAATAGTCACTTCATGATGAATGAGTAAATTTCTCTAAGACCATAATTAGAATATGGTTAGTAACAGATCTCTTTCTTATCTGTAAAGGAGAGAAAGTAATATAAATCCTCTTAGTATTTTTCTTATAATTTGTGGGGTTTTTCCACCCATCCACACTTTACCAGAAGAATTGACTAGGATTAACTGGTATCAGCATTCAAGGATCTGTTCTTGAAAACTTTGTTAAAATGTTTTTAGCACAGTTTAAAAAACCTTTGTGGGTGGACAAAAACCACATTAGGGCAGTCTTTGTGTTTATTTTAAAAAAACCAAAACTTTTTCCATCATAGGTAGGATAGAGCTTTATTAGTACCTTAAGCGTTTTCTTACTGATTTCTGCCTGTGACAACCTCACAAGTGGAGCAATGATGGCCGATGACCCGCTAACTACTCTGTCATGTAACCTTCTTCCTGAACTGCACAATGGGAAAAATACCAGTGACTTTACTATGTCAGTGCTCTTCATTATCACCACTAGCTGAGCTGCACTGGTGGTACAATAGCTATTAGAAATATTAAGTCTCGTTGTAAAATAAAATGATATTGTTGTGGTATTTTGTTTGTTTTTTAACAAGGGTATCCTGTCATGGTTTTGATTTGATCCACCCTGGCCCTTTAAAGCAGTGGCTCTCAACCTTTCCAGGAGACTGTACCTCTTTCAGGAGTCTTGCATACCCCCAAGTTCCACCTAACTTAAAAACTACTTGCTTACAAAATCAGACATAAAAATGCAAAATTGTCACAGCACACTACTGAAAATGTGCTTACTTTCTCATTTTTACCATATAATTATAAAATAAATAATTTGGAATATAAATATTGTACTTACTTTTCAGTGTATAGTATACAGTGCAGTACAAAACATTCATTGTATGAAATTTTAGTTTTGCTAGTGCTTTTTATGTAACATGTTTGTAAGACTAGGCAAATATCTAGATGAATTGATGGGTACTTCCTGGAAGACTTCTACCTACCCCCGCAGGTATGTGTATACTTGGTTGAGAACCATTGCTTTAAACCACATGCACCTGGTTTAGTGGGAACTCTGTTTGAACCATATTTAAATTGGTTTTCAAATATGGTTTGCCTTCAAGTATGAATGAGGACAACTCCTCCTCTCCCTCTTCCCCCAAAGAAAGAAAGAAAGAAACTTATTTTACTACATTTTTGACATTTTAAGGGGTCTGATTTTTAGTCACGGATTTGAGTACCCTTTTCTTTATGAACTTGCACTTTTGTGAGAGTACATGCCACTTTGTACTTTCTGTGCAGTAATACCTGCTTGTGAAATTGAGGCATGTCTGTTTTCTGGGGAGGCAGGTGTTACCCTCCAGTGTTTGCTAACCAGAAAATGGGCTAAATCCATAAGAAATTATTTATAGCAAATTGTTCCCACCAGCACTAAAAATTGATCCACATAGAACTGAAAAGATCTCATGAGGAAGCCACACAAAGGAAAAAATATGAATTTGTGTTTTCTGGCATAAAGTCAGTTAACTGCAATTAAAAAGTTATGAAATAGAGCAAACCTTATTTAACTGAACCTTAAATATCCAAGGCTATGTCTACACTTGCTAAAATTAGTTCAAATTAGTTAGTTCGAACTAACTAATTCAAACTAATTTTAGTTAGTTCGAATTAGCTTAATTCGAACTAGAAAAAAGTTAGTTCGAACTAAGCAAGTGCCATGAATGGCACTTGCTTAGTTCGAATTAGCGATCCCCATTCATTTCAATGGCCGGTTAGTTCGAACTAAGAAATTAGTTTGAATTAACACGGCCACATTGGCTAATTCGAACTAGTTAGTTCGAATTAGAGCCTTACTTCTGAAGCCCTATTCAAAATTATTAGTTCTAATTAAGGAAGCCCTTAATTCAAACTAACTAAAGCCTAGTGTAGCCATGGCTTTAGTTAGTTCAAATTAAGCCTCCTTAATTCGAGCTAACTTGCCAGTGTAGACATAGCCCAAGATACTTATTTACCTGAAAGAAATCTTATTCTCTGGCAGCTGTTACAAGTCTTTACTCTCATGGTGAATGTTAGGTAACATATTTAGTTGTTATTTTATGTATGTGACTTTAGGAAAAGTAAAACTTGTAGTTGGATGTGAGACTGTGATGTAACAAATGAAGACCCCATAAAGACCCTTTTGGTAACTTAACGTTACTATGGAATGTTTATTCAAATTATAGTTCTTGTGTGAGGACCAATGAAAGGGGGAGTTGAGTCTTGCTGTCTGGTAGGGGATGTTTTAGGTTCTGGCTGAAGGTTCCAGCAAAGAACTCTAAAGTTGCTCATTCATGAGTTTACCTGTAATGAAGAATGTGAGAGCTGTGGTAAGAAAAGCAGAGCTAAAATCAACTCAAAGTCAGGACAGGCAGCTCTTCAGGTGGATTTGTTGCCCTGTTTCTCTGTCAATTGGTGCTTAGAAAGGGCTCTGGGTTTTTGATGATTAATCAATTTAACAGCATCAAGGGAATGTGGCCTGAAAAATGATGGACATTTTCTTACACTTGCACAAAAAACCCCTATAAAATCAATCTGCAACAGCAGAGGGCATTTTTCTCATCTAGCCTGGGACTTCGGCAATATTTCCTTCCAGCTGCATGGAACTCGATTGCCATGCTATCACTGAGTAGCAAAACTTAGAAAAGTCTCCATTTATCCAAAATCCCATCCAAGTTGTGTTCATGACCCCATCTCATTTGGATAGATGAAGTCTGACTGTCTTAGGTTATGGACAAATTTAAAGAAATTTTTCAGTTACTTGTTACAGATTAATTATTTTCCCTCCTTAAACTATGTCCTGAACTTGTCTATTGTGCCTTCTCTGAACATGAAATGATATCATAGGATCTGATTTTCATTGTCTTTCAATGGGAAGAAAGGAACTGCATTATTGCAGCTGTTTTACAGGGGAACCCATAATGGAATACGTTGTGGGCAGGCAGTGCCTAAAAGATGTGCCTAAAGGCATTACTCAATGTGTGTGGAGTTGTTGAAAGCCATCTGTCAAAGTGGTATGAAAATGTTTCTTCTAGCTGAGCAGTTGGGTGCAGTGAACGTGTAGAAAAGCAACACATGCCTTTTTTGAATTGTTTAAATGCCATAAGTTTTAAATGCTGTAGTACTTAATAGCCCTGCCAGCAAAACTCTTTCACTGCTCCCAGCTAATGTACAATACAAGTATGGATCTGCTCACAAGACGGAGTAGCCTTAATCATATGCCCTGCATTTTTGCATTGGTCATTCATTAAGTGGCAGAGTGATTATTTTTTAAGCTAACCTTGTTAATTTTCAAACCTTCAGTCATGAAGGAACTAGCAAGATTCAAGAGCTCTTCTGTGCAGCTTGTGCTTGTGGAAACAACAACATATAAATTAGCTCCAGTGGAGGGGGGAGGGGTGGGTTAAAAGAAAGTTACCCGTTGGGGGGGGGGGCCTGTTTGATAACATATTCCATGGGTATTTTGCTGTCTGGCTTGTGAGAAGGCTTATTTTAAAATTATCTTACAAATCATATGTTGGAGAAAAAAAATTGTCTCTTGGATTTGAACTACTTACCAGTGTTGCAATACTTGTGTGCCATTGGCTCTCTGTGTTGTAGAATTTGCTTGATTTCACAGACTTCCTCATTCTTATTGTCTGCTTTCAAGATAGTGTCTTCCTCCTCCCCTGTTTCTAGAGACTATGGTATGGTCCTTTCCCTCTTTCTCTTCCTTTGTTTTATAGGTGAGCAAAACTACACTTCCCCTACATTAAATTTTGAAGTACATAGTGGGCAAATCCCGAGAGGTGCTGTGTACCAGCAACCCTTGTTGATATTTAAGTCAGTGGAAATTGCTAATGCTCAGCACTTCACAATTTGGCACATTGTATTTTCTGCAAAATAGGAATTTTTATATATACTCTTCTCTTGACAGCAATGTCAGAAGGTAGGAAAAGTCATTGTAGAAAGATGAGGTGTCGATATATGTGTTTGCTGTATTGAGACTAGAACAGGGATAGTTGATGCGAAAAAATATTACATTTGCACAGCACACCCCACTGATGATGAAGAATCATCGACCGTGTCAGTCATGTGGCACACATCTAAGTCTGTAAGGAACTTCTCTATCAAAAGGTAAGTTTCGGTATGGAGACTCATACAACCCCAGGGAACAGACAACAATCCAGGGTAGGGTTTTTTGTTTTTTTTTTTAAATCAAAAAATTATTTTGTCCATGTACTGAAAGATTTATAAGATAGTGGTTTTCATAACTGTTCACAAAAGAAAGGACACTCTCTGAATATTACATAGGATTTTAGGAGAAAAAATTTTTTCCTGACTGATCTATCTCAGTAAAGATCATGAAATAATTTGAAAATCATTCCCTGCAGGTATACTTTCTGAAAATAATTCAGTAACACCAAACAGTATACCAAGTCCCATTGACCTTCAAAATGGCTTTAGAAACTCATTTGGAATACTTGCAAAGGTGAAATCTAAATAAATATATAAATTGGTGCAGTTTATGTATTGCTTAAAGTAGTTGTCGTTCTTATGTAAACGATGGCTCATTTTTATGTAAACTGTGGCTCCCAGTCTCCCCATATAGAAAATGACTTGTCTAATGAACTATACAGTGCAGTGAATCTGCACTGAAGCAAACCTTAGAAGAGAATGGGTGTTAATTTAATCTGCCTTTGGAGTATCATACAATTAAATAAGGCAAAGGTGAATCAGAGCTACATTGTTAGTAAGAAGGAAACTCAGCAGGTATCTTGCTAGCTAGTGGAACTCTAAATGAAAAAGGCTCACTCTAAAAATCAGAATCTGTTGATTTAAACTAATGCAGCATTGTTCAGAAAAGGAAATGAGAGGGTAGTAAAGTTAGGTTGGAAATGTACTATTCTTTTATTTAGACTTGGGGATTTTGCTTGGAGGAGTCGCTGTTTCCTGGTATTCCCATCCCTGTTGTCTGAATTTCCCATCTTTAAAAATCAACCCCCCTCCCCCAAACCATTAATTTTTCTTTTCATATATATGCACAATAATAAAATAAACAAAAATAGTATACAATCCCTTGCGACCTTGTCTATCTCCCCAAATAGTGATATCTCCTGGGTTACATGTTATAAATTGTGTATCCAATAGGTGTGATTCACACTCAGTTCAGTATTCATTTGAATCTTAATAGTCAAGTCCAAATGTTAGATTCTTTTCATCTGTCTTTTAGGTAAGTCTTTCACTTCTTCTGCACTGATCCCAAACCACAAAACGTATTCCCTTTCTGGCTACTTATTCAAATTGGTTAATATATATTTAAAAAAAAAACAAAAAAAAAAAACAAAAACCAAAACCCTGTGTAGATGCTTCTGTTTGGTCATGGGTAACATCCTATATTTCAGAAAATGAATTCCAGGTTTCTAAAGTTGTGCTTCTAAGCATAACACCAGTTTTAGAAGTGTTGTGAGTTAGACACAACCATCTGAGCACAGTTCCCTCCATGATTCCCCCTTTCTGTGCAGCATAGTAAATTCCAGCTGGTCTACTTAACTAGCAAGTTTCAGCACTCCTTCCTTGTGCTGGCTCATCTGTGCTGGCTAGTGCATTAAAATCTCGGTTAAAATCACAGAAGATGGGAGACTGCTGAGTTTACTGAATGTTTTTCCCATATTATTAAAATTGGACAGATCCAGGGATAGCTAGATAGATTTGGGGTCTAGTCTTTTTAATTAGTGCTGCCTACATGTCCATGTTAGATATGGACCATTCTGTGTGGCCCGCTTCAATCTGGAATTTATTTGGTCATCTTTGTGACCAATCTATAATAGTTTCAAGATGACATACGTAGCCGTAAATTTTTTTGCTTGGAAAATCATGCCTCTCTTATTTTATCTATGTAGTTTTTACCCTATGGTGTTTTTATCCCGTATATATTTCACTACTATGTAACACATTTCTTGTAATTTTTGAATGATATGAATGTTGGCAAAGTTTTTGACAAAAATTATAATCCCTGAAGGATATTCATTTTGACATTAGCTATACTGCCTAATCAAGATATTGTATATCTTTTATAATTATTTACGTTTTGGTAATCTGACATTAATGGGGTGGTAAAATTGCTCCAAATTATTTGAAATTTCCTTCCTTAAATGCCTCATTGAATGTTACCACATCTTACTTTTCACTCTAATTTTGCTCATATATCAGACTTGGCTCTACCTTTGGCATTTCTAAATTATGACAATTCCTTTGAAGTTATGTGATGAGCAAATGGTTCTGTTGCTGTAATAAATAACTGTGATAAAGAGCTCTCTTGCTTTTTTGGAAGAAAAATATATTGAAGCTACATCCATTAAATTAATTGTTGCCTGGACATTGAACTACAAGCCCAGATCCAGATCTGATATAAATATTTCTATTTAAGTCATTGTAACTATACCAATTTACTGAGGATCTACCCCAGTATGTTTTTATATATTCCAGAAGATGAAGGCCAATTTCCAGGGCACTAAATGGGTCAAGTAATTCCATTCAACCCCGTCAAAAACCTTTTATTCATCTAATGATTGTAGTATAAGAGGATTCTTTTTGATCTGGGCTAGTTCCCATCCTTGTATTTTCTGTTAGTGACCAAAAAATAGATACCTGTTAATATAGGTAATGATTCTCTAGAGGTCTTTGTGGCAAACCCTTGTACCTATGTATAATTAGAGGATAGTCAGTAGGTCTGTACATGTCCACAGGGATCTGCCTATATGATTCCCTTTGTAAAATCAAGTCCACAATTTGGTAATATCTGATACAATCTATTTATCAGTGTATTGAGCATGGCTGGGATTTTCAAAAGCAAGTAAGTGATTTAGGACTACATGTCCCATTGACTTTCAGTGTAGAAAGAGAAAGGAGGTTTAAGCAGCCTGGAAAGTTAAATTCTATCCCTGCCTCCATTCCAGAGTTCATATATGATGCTAAACAAGTCATATAATCCAAATTTTTCACAGGTGGTCACTAATTTTGTGTTCCTCATTTTCCTGGTGCATAACATGAGCCTAAGAGTCCTGATCAGCAGAAGTTCCAAGCACTCTCATCTGTAAATGACATTAATGGGAACTGTGGTTTGAACATATATAATGTATATAATATTAAGTTATCTGAAAGATCAGTCCTAGGTGTCTTGAATCAAGCACTTTAATTAGTGGATATTATTACCTTAAATCTTTCTGTGCCTTAGTTTCCTGCTCATAAAATGGGATAATACTACCCCATCACCTCACAGGGTGTTGTGAAGATTGATTAATATTTGTGATGCAATCAGATACCACAATGACAAATGCCATGTAAAATTCCACAAATAAATAAATAAATCTGTATTCTTCCAAAGGGTTGACCAGTGTGCTATAAATGCATGAGACCACAAACTGAATAAGGAGAGTAAAACAAAATACGGAGTAGCTGCTTATTCAGTGAGCACTGTTCATCCTATGTTCTGAGTAAGACAAGCGTCCTGTGGAAAAAGTAGCATGTGATCATTCACTTAAAGACTGTATCATAACACATGCACATGTGGGGGCCTGAATTAAAGTTGCACAGGCAAACCTTAATTTTTTCACATTTCTTAACATTTGAGTAATTAGCTGTGCAACCATAGTATTCTTTTAACAGTTATTGAATCTCCTGGTCTGGTTGTACTCTGTGTTGTAATTTCACTTCCTCCTGCAGTTGTGATAACTCTTTTAATAATGTAACCTCTCATGACTGCTTACATATTTCCAAGAGAGAACTCATATGTATTATCTTTGCCATTCCATTCAGATTAGTGGGTAATCATAGAAATGCACAGCTGAAAGGAACCATGAGACATCATCTTGTCCACTCCCCTGCATTGAGAGATAACCAAGTTCACTAATCCCTGACCAGTGTTTGTCTAAACCGTTTTTAAAAATTTCAGTGACGGGGAGTCCACAACCTTTCTTGGGAGCCTATTCCCGCCCTTAACTATCCTTAACATTGGAAAAGTTTTTCTAATAACCTAAATCTCCCTTCCTGCAGATTAAGACCATTATTTCTTATCCTGTCTTCAGTAGACATGGAGAACAATTGAACACCATTCTCTTTGGAAGGAGTCCTTAACATATTTAAGACTGAGTCTTGCCCACATGCTCAGGATTTAGCTAATATTTGAAGTCATGAAGGAATTTTCCACAAGGGCAGATTGGCAGAGGCCTGGGTTGCTTTCCCCTTCCTATGGAGCATGGGCATGGGTCACTTGGTGGTGGATTCTCTGTACCTTGATGTCTTTAAATCATTATTTGAGAACTTAAAACACTCAGTCTTAGGCTAGGGGTCTATTATAGGAGTGGGTGGGCAACGTTTAGTAGCATGCATTGTGCCAGAAGTCAGACTAGATGATCATAATGGTCTGACATTGATGTAATCTATGAGTTTCTTACGCCAACAGGCAAGGAATGCAGAGTGATTGTAGGAATCTCCTGACTTTGGTATGTACATTTTAATTCACCAAAGGCTGTCATGTGTCACATTGGTCATCAATATTGACAGCAGGCACAGACAAGACAAGACTTTACAACACTGGGTACCAAGGGATAGAGGAATAAAATTATTAAACCATCAATTTGTAAATACCTAGAGGATAATAGGGCAACAAGTACTAGCCAACATGGATTTATCAAATGTCAAACTAACCTAATTTCCTCCTTTGACATTAATGCTGGTTTAATGTTTTGAGGAAGGGAGGGATGGTAGATATCATATATCTAGATTTAAATAAGACTTCACTTGCCAGAGTTTATACTCCTTTCTATTTTCCTTAATAACATAACCAAAGAGAGGCAATTACATTATTGACCAGATTTTTTAGTTTAAAATGAAAAGGTATGCCATTTCCATTCCAGTTGGAAGAGCTAGTATTCTGAATTCTGGGAGGGAAGGAGTTCATCTTTAGAATACTCAGAATTATAAGGGGAGGATAGGTATCCAAATTAGTATTGGCTAGCTTCTTCATAAACTTTGCAGTCCAACAGCGCAGGGTTTTTAAATCAGAGGAAGGGTTGTCCAGTAGTTAGGGTGCGTGCCTGTGATTTGAAACAGCTGGTTTGGGTTCCATGTTCTGTCATAGGCAAGCTGTGTGATGTTGGACAAGTCACTTTGTGTCTCTGTGCTTAAATTCCATGACTGTGAAATGGGGTTAATAGTATTTGCCTACTACACAGGGGAAAGATTGAGAAGTGATCAGATTGTATGATAATTGGGTCCGTATAAGTACCTAAAATAAATATGGTTTACTGAACATCTGAAAGAAAATGATCTCCTGCTGCACATTTTGTGCTGAAATGCCCTAAGCAAAAGATGTTCCAAAGGAGTAACCATATTAGTCTGGGTCAACAAATCAAACAAGGAGTTCTGTGGCACTTTTAAAGACTAACAAATTTATTTATCACATGAGCTTTCATGGGAGAAAATCCCTCTTCAAAAGCATCTCACGAAGTGGGATTTTCTTCCATGAAAGCTCATGTGATAAATAAATTTGTTAGTCTTTAAAAGCAAAAGAAGGTGTCTGTCCTATACTGAAATGCAATACTATGAATTTTTATGAAGATATTAGGAATGCCATCATAATAATTACATTCTTTATAATGTAACAATAGTTTTGAAATACCATTGTAGTCGGATGGATATGTCATTATCACTGAAAATGGTTCACAAGCCCTTTGCAAGATTGTATGTTGATTTTGCATAAAAGAATAAATAAATGTTTGTAGGTTTAGTTGATGCTCATTCCAGATGGCCAGAAGCGGTTTACTTTATGAACTCTCCTGCTTTGATTGTCAAAGCATTCTGTGTTGTTTTCTGCATATGGATTACCTGAAAAGATCATTTCAGATAATGCTCCTTAATGTCTCAGAAACAGTTCAGTAAAGCACAAAAAGGACTTGATCCTGCTCCAGTTGGAGTCAATAAGAGTTCTGCCACTGACTTCAGTGGGAGTAGAATTGAGAGCTAAATTTGCAGCTTATCTGCCATTATCAAGTCGACTGGCAGAATGCTTTGTGAAGACAATTGAAAGGACCATAAGAAAACATCAGTGTAGTGCCCTGAAACATTGCAAATTTCCTGGTGTCTATCTCTGAAAGCTCCGCTGTACCATTTCTAAAATGTCAGTTATGAGCTAGATTTGATTTGCTGGATCAGATTACCGGATTTCACGAAAGTATTGGATGGAGGAAAAGAACAAGGTAAAGAATATTTTTAAAAAAAAATATACCTCTCAGTATTTTATGCTAGGTTTTGACATGAAATTATAGAAGATTTAGAAAGTAAGAAGGAAGGCACTGGGAATTGTAACATACCTGGAAGATATAAAAGGAAAAATAATGAAGAAACCTGTTGATTGATAAACTGTTGCAAGATAAAAACCCAGAAAGGAGAAACAGCTCTGAAATTGCAGATAATGGCAATGTGATTACTAGAAAAGAAAATGATTACTCTTTTTTATCAGCCTGAAGAGGATGTAAATTGTTTTCCTGAGGATATGAAAAAGTAGCAGTCTGTTTCTTTACATCTATAATAATAATTTAAAAAAAAGGTTAGAAAGTGGCTGGGAATGTTGTATGCAGAAACTCTACAGTGAAACAGAGCTAAGTAGAGTTAGTACTGTTTTCCTTATTCTAATTAATTTCCTTTTTGAATGTGAATAAAATGACTTTTTTGGGCGACTCTACCTTTATCATATGACTGATGGTGACTCTAAAGGTGTAAATGAGTCAGAGCAGGTCCCAGTTGCATAATTGTTCTCAAAGGCGTATCTGGCCATAACATTAAACAAGACCTCCTCCTCTTGAGATTAAAGTTGTACATAAAAAATTGTAGGACAATTGTTGGTAAAAGTAACTGAACAGAGATGATGTCATTCAGTTTTCTGTGTACTGCACCTTTACATGAAGAGACATTGCCTTCATTTCTGCTGTAGGGACACCCATGCGATGACTGCCCTTTTACATTTCAAGACAGATACACTGTTTGATTAACTCTTTTCCTCAATCTGAAATAGTCATCTTCACTGAAAAATACATGATTTGGTTTTAGGAGTGACTGAAAAAAATGATTAGTTGCTCTGAAGATACAAATACAAATATAAATCTAGAGGGTGAATTGCTAAGTGCATAAGGAATCAACAGAAGAGCAGTTGCTCAGTTTTCTATCATCACAAAATGGACAGTTATTTCTTGTTGTGTGGTTTTGAATGTGTTGGCTGGCCAGTGAGTGAAACATAATCAACTGTCCTACTCTTCATTAAATTATTGTGTATGCTAGTATTAAATCTCTCTGTCTTTCATTTGAATATTTTCCTTAGTGCTGTCTTAATAGCCTCAGAATTCATTTAAAATGTCATACAGTTAAAAATCTGTGCATCATTCTGAAAATGCAGGCAAAACTATTCAATAGAGTTGAGAGAATAACTCACAGCAAGTCATTTATTTAATGAATGTATGTTCTTTTTCTGCTCATAAAATGTATGAGAGTAGACCAGTTCCCTATGATTTCCACATAGGCTTGTTCCCACTTCACTTTTTAGTTACCAAAGATACAACAGTTTATTTATTTATTTATTTTACTGTAGTTGTAGGAGTAGGCTTGACTTCACATGGATTTTTTTTTTAAAAGTATATGGAGAGGTGATCATTAGTTTCTCATTCATTCCACACTTCACCCTTATTCTTGAAATGAACAGAACTATGGGGATAAAAGCTAGGAATTTCGTATTGTATATTTGGCTCTTCCATTCCTTGGTTTGTGTGGCAAGATTGTTACCAGGAACTTTTGGTGGAGAGATGGTTCAAAGACCCTCCCACTCAACCTGTGCTTGACAGTCCCAGTACCAAAGCCAATCGCAGAGTTAATCTGTACAATCTCCTGAGAGTAATGACTGCTCAGTGCTAGTGTCTTTGCAGGCATATTATGTTAAAAGGTCATGAAGGAAGTCTGGTTACAGATGTGTCTCCTGCCTTTGCTGTTGACCACCAGACAGGAGCACAAAGGGGTGCAGGAGTAGCTGCATTCCTTCTATGCACTATGACCATTGGAGAGGCATTATGCTCTAATCTTACCCCTGTATGGAGCCAGTGTTTGAAAGCCATGATAAGCCTTTAGTGATGCCCCGAGACTGATAATTTGGCTTTCCTTAGAATATACTCATTATCTAGGTATGCCAATGTTAGTACTGTCATAAATCAATGCTTTCCAGAATTCAATGAAGACAACGCATATGAAAGCTGTAGAGCCTTTTTTCCTGATAAGAATATAAGGTCCATGTCTCATTTCTGTATAAAAGAGTACTGATGCATGATGCACACAGATCTTTTATGTGTTCTGTCAGTCTGTTGTTTTGCTATACCCTTTTGCTCTTTCTAGATATTGTTATGGCAGCTTTACTGATGTGGATATTGCATTCCATTTCAGGTAGAAGGTCAATTGTGATAGTAGTTATGGATATCTGGGATGATCACTTTCAGGATTGCAGCCTTTGGAAACGAGCTCAATAAAAGTTTCCAAAGCTATGTGTGGAAGCAGTCCAGCTTAGCAGAGGAGAAATGAGCTTGCAGAAGGAAGAGCCCAAAGAGTTGAAACATCTCTTTTAAATGTGACACATTCAGCAGTTTGTCCCTCGAGTGTGTTTCTTCAGCCACAGCTGCAGTTGCCATAAAACTGAGGAAATTTTCAACCTTTCAGGGATGCATACCTATGGTGTCTTGATACTGAAGATGCAAAATAAATAAATAAGAAAATGAAAGAGAGATATATTGTAACAGATAGTCCCCAGCGACCTGCAGATGTTGTGAATTAGTAAAATGAACAAGCACAGTATTGGGCTTCTGCCAAGATACATTAATTATCCATAGGCATGACCTGTAGAATTTTATAACAATTTAGCCATATATTTCTCTGGCAAGTACCCCTCAATTTTGTGGTAACAAATGCACATTTCTGGGGTGCGTTTTCTTTTTTCCACTCTGTTGTAATGATTAGTTGATAGAGATTAGTAACTGCACTCTGTAGTCTATGTTCTGAAAATGTGGTGTTGGTGCCAACCACCTTTTAACTTTTGGTCCAGTAGTCAGAGGACCCACCTCAAATGTGGGCTATCCAGGTTCAATTCTTCTCGTCTGTCTGAGGAGGAGAAAGGATTTGTATAGGGATCTCCTTCTGAGGAGAATTGCTAACTACTGAGCTATGAGATAGTTTTATGTGAGGCTCTCTGAATCTCTTTTGTTGAAGCTGTTCGATTGTGGATGAATAACTAAAGAGTGATTGAAATAGGGGACTGGACAACAGATCTTTCACTTTTTAAGTTGATGCTCTACCTTGTTGGTTAGAGAACTCTTCTCATTCCCCCTTTCTTTTGACTAATGACATCTAGTATTTATCCAAACTGGGACAGCTTCAGTGGGAGATGTGGATGGAGCCCCACCTCAGAATACCCCATAGCTGTGTGATTAGAGCAATGTCTTGTTCAAATCCTTCCTCCTCCTCTTCCAGGAGAATGGAGCCTTGGTCTTCCACATGCTGGTGAATGCTTGAACCACTAGGCTAAAAGTTGAAAGGTGAATATGTCCTCCTTAATTCTGAATGAAATTCAGTCAGATAGGTGGCTTCTGTCTACACCTGTTGGTTTGGGTCTAACAATGAGTTAGGGAAAGGAGTATGTATCTTCCCATGTTATGCAGCTTACACGAGGACTTATGCAGGAGAAAAGCATCCATGTGCCTAGAGTGAGGCAGCAATGTGCATGCTCAGAGGCAAAAACTGGGGGTATGACTACATTGCAATTTAAAATCTATGGCTAGTCCATTTCAGCCCCCTTGTTTGCAGGCTTGTGGGGCTTGGTCTCAGGAACTGTTCAATTCTAGGGTAGACGTTCAGATATGGGCTGGAGCCCAGGCTCTAGGGCTATGTCTACACTTGCAAGTTAGGTTGACTTAAGGAGGCTTAAGTCAACCTAACTTAGTCCCTGTCCATACCAGGCTTTCATTAAGTCAAATTAAGAAATTCCTTAGGTCGACTTAATAAGAACCTTAAGTTGACTTCTTAGGTCGACCTAAGCAGTGTGGACACTTAAGTCCACTTTATTAGGTCGACCGAAGGGCAGTTAGGTCGACTTACTAAGTCCCTGATCAGGGAAACCACTTTAAGTCGACCTAAAGTCGACCTTATTAGGTCAACTTAACAAAGTCGATCTAACTTTTTGTAGTGTAGACATAGCCTAGGACCCTAAGAAGTGGGAGGGTACCAGAGTTTGATCTGCAGCCTTAAACTGAATATCTTTACCCCAATTATATAGCCCCTTAGCCTAAACCTGAGTCAGTGGGCATGGGCCAGATACGGTGTCTAGTTCTACTGTAGACAAACCTGTAGGTGCCTAGGGAACTTTTATCCTGAAAACATAGATGCTGAGAGAATGTAGGCACATACAGAGTTAGATGGCAGCCAGTGGGATTTTGTGAAAAAATAGTTTCTAAAATTGGGACTTAGGCACCTAAAATTGGTATTTAGGCACCTACGTACCTTTTGTACATCTAAGTCATTGGTGAAAAGCTCAACATAGTTTTGTGGAATTTCATCTTTTTCTCCTCATTGTTGATAAAGGAAATTGGAATGAAAAGCATGGGGGAAGAAGCATTTAAATGATACCATGGAAACCATATTTTAAAAACAAAAATAAACCCTCAAGGGCGTTATAACTTGAAGGAAAAAACTTTACATGGCTGTAGCAGGGTGAAGCAGCTGCCCTCCGAGCAGGGCTCAGAAGGGCTCCTGCACTCCCCCTGCTGGACAGAGGACCCAACAGCACAGGGCCAGGGCAGGAACCCAAGGAGTGGAGCCAAAGGGAGAAGGGACAGTATAAAAGGACAGAGAGAAGCCCCACTGGGAGAGCATCCCAGGAGATGAGCAGGCTGGCCACTGGAGCCTCACAGGAGATGGACAGACTGGCCCTGAGAACTCCCTCCGTGGGAAGGCCCTAACCCTCCTCCAGGGTTGATAGAGGAACCCTGGGGCAACCAGGAGGTAGGGCCTTATCTATACTCCCCTCCAGGGGAGGATCTAGAGGAGCTACCCTTGGTGGAGGAGCCTGGAGGAGAGAGAGAGAGACCGGTGATGGACAGTCCCGGCAATTTGGCTGATCACCCTCCACAGAGGACCTGGAGGGTCTGAGAGAGGGGCCTGTGGCGGACAGCCCCTGCAACTTGGAGGAGCTACCCTTGGCGGACAGTAACGAGGGGTTGCCAGACCTTCTGCCCATGGACAGTGAGGGCCTGATCAGGATACCGTTGGCTGTCCACACAGACGTCTACATGGAGGACTATGAGACCCAGGTAGCTGGGTGGTTAAGGGAGGAAGTAGCCCAGGGACAGTGGGTGAATCCCGGCTGAGTTGCAATCAGTGTGTTTTGGCTGGAGCCCCGCTGACCCAGTGGCAGATTGCTCTGGTGCAGTGGTGTGGGCGGGTCTTTGTCCCCCTCCTCACCTTTTCAGGGTTTCCCGAGTGTCAATCCCTCCTGCCTTGTTCTTGGGCCTAGACACACTCTGGGTGTTTTGCCTCACTCTGCCTGAGGGTCTGAAAGCTATAGAATCTGGGTGTTTGCTGCGCCCTGCCTGAAGGGCTGAAAACTACAGACTCTGAGTGTTTGCCTTGTCCTACCTGAAGGGCTAAAGGCTACTGGCTTTGGGTAATTATCTCACCCTGCTTGGGGGCCAGAACTGTCGACCATGGTCCTCGACCTTACTACAGTGTCCTTCTTAGTCATTGTAACAGGGTAAAGCAGCAGACCTGGGAGCAGGGCCAAGGAGGATTCCTACCCTCCCCCTGCTGGCCAGAGGAGACCCCCGCATGGGGTGGACCTAGGAACCCCAGGGGTGGAGTCAAGGGGAGAGGGGGCCATATAAAGGGACGGACCAAAGCTCCAGAGGGGGAAACTCCTAGGAGGTCGATCGAGCTGCCACCAGAGCCTCCCCAGTAGTGGAGGAACCGGCCCCAAGAGCAAACCCCCTGGGAAGATCCTACTGGCCCTCCAGGTGAAACCACAGAACCCCGGGGAACCAGGAGGGAGGACCCCCGCTGTAGTATCCCCCAGAGAAGGACCTGGAAGAACTACCCTTACCAGAGCCCCCAGAGTACCGGGGAGAGGAGCCAGCCAGAACAACCCCTACGATCTAGAAGAGCTGCCCTCAGCAGAGGACCCTGAGGGTCCCTGTGACCTGGAGGAGCTACCCTAGAGGAGGAGTTGCCGGACCTACCGCCAGTTGATGCAGAAGGCCTGACTGGCCTCCCTCTGGCAACATACCCTGACCTCTACCCCAAGGATCAGAGAGTGAGGTATGTGGGCTGGGATAAGGAGGAAGCAGCCCAGGGGCAGCGGGTTATGACACAGCCGAGCCGTGGGCAGCAGGGTTCGGTTGTACCCTGCTGACTCCAGTGGCAGACCTCTCTGTCACTGGTTAGGGCCCTAGGCTGGGATGCAGTGTTGGGTGGGCCTGCATCCCCCTCCTTTCCCCTCCCTTCTCACCTAGGGAGCTTCTTTTGACCCCTAACCAACCAGAGCTCTCAAATTCCTACCAACCCTGTTAAGGGGTTTGCGGCTTTGGTGCCTGCCCCGCCCCAGCCGGGGGCTATTGACTCTGTGCCTGCCCCGCCCCGCCTGGGGGCCGGGGGCTATTGACTCTGTGTCTGCCCCGCCCCACCTGGGGGCTAGGGGCTATTGACTCTGTGCCTGTCCCACCCCGCCTGAGGGCTGGGAGGCCACCAACCGCCGTGCCTTGGCCTCGCCCTGCCTGGGGGGCGACAGACTAAACGGTGTTATCCGGCCCGGCTCGGGAGCCGGAGCCACCCCGTGGAACGGACTTTGTTACAGTCATTTAAAAATAAAGGTGAATGATGTAAAGCAGTGTGGTCATTTTCAGATTCCAAGCCAAATGCTGGTGCTGGAGTGGTTTTACACTTTCACCTACTTGCTCTTTATCCCTTGCTGATGTCAGACGCTGACTTTACAAGTACAGGACCTGATTCTCTGTGCTCCAGTCTCAGGAAAACAGGTGAACAATTCAGTGTCACTAAGGCCGAATTAGCATGTTGAGTAAAATTATTTGATTTATTTATTTAATTTTCAATATTTTTAATTATTATTATTTTCTATGGATCTTCACTAATTTTAAAAGGTTCAAAAATTATTAGGTAAAAATAATGAACTACCTTCCTCTCAACAAATTTGTGCTGTTACAGTGCAAAATATAGCTATTGTGGTTTACTGTTGTGCTCTTCGGTTTTTTGACTTTTTCAGATAGATTGCATTTCACTGATGTCATGAGCTAATCAGATAATCAACAGGTGGCAGTGCGGCATGCCATTCAAACAAGGGAGAGGTTCAGAGTCAACATCATGCTGACAGAACAGAGCAGAGGAACCTGGTGATAGGACTGAAAAGAACAAAAGACTGGATGCAGTCTGCTGGTAACCTTTTAATCTTGCCAAAATCCAGTCAAACAGCAACCCTGTATGATAATCAAATATCATTATCTGGAATGTATGTATGTTTGTGTTTTACTGATGAAATAAACAGACTCAAAGAGGCAAAGGTGATGACATGATCCTGAATCTTTTCAGCAATAAATAGTGTTAAACAAGGTACAGGGTTTGGTATACAGAGACCTTGCTCAGACTACTTAGAACCATGGCAAATGCACCATTACAATTTAAAAAAAATATATATTTTTATTAGAGATGCAGAGAGAAAAAAAGTTAAAGCACTTGAAATGTAAAGTATTGGCTAAGGCTTTCATTTTACTGGGTAATTCTATTGTTCCCTTTCCCTTTAGCTACAGAAAGCCTTTAAAAGGACACACTTCCATCACTGCATTGACACTAAGGGTGTGTCTACACTTATAAATTAAGTGGATTTAAACAGTCTTAAATCCACTTAATTTAATCCACAGTCTCTGTGGACTAAGATTATTATAATAATAATTTCACATTGTGAAACTCAAGCCTGGCATGAGTTATAACTGCAGCAGTTGCATGCAGGCTTTGGAAGGGACATGTACTCGAGGCTGCGATCTGAGCTTTGTCTCCCTGTGACTTCTGCAAGTTTTTGTAATAAAATAATAATAATTAATAACAATAGTGTAATTTGATGCTTAGGGTCAGATTGTTCAACCGTTACACTACTGAGCATGAGCATTACACAAATAGATCTAGTAGATGGGACTACTTTGTGAACAAGTACTCACCAACTTGAGTAAGGGTTGCCCAATTTAGCCCCAAACCAGTGGCTGGTGAAACAGCAGGCAATTAAGCTTGCCTTTTCAGCAGCCAGATATCCTTGTTCTGACTGCCGTGCCGAGTGCATAATGAGTTCCATTGTGGTCTGTTATATTCAGTTGGTTGTCCTACCTAAATCCCTCTATTACTTTAATCTGCCCTACACCTCATTGTCAGAGCACATCACACATTTTCAAAGATAGCAGAATACTCTTTCTCCCCTCCCCCCAACCCACCTCATAGAATTTAAATAAGGGATATTTTATGTGTTCTTCACTGTCTGGATATCTTATTGCAGTGGTTAGTGGAGTCTTTCATGAAAGAGAAAAGCAGACTGCTTCTACTTTTAGCCAGGGCTCAGAAAAGTGTATAATGGTGTAACTGAGTGTCTGGGTCAGATTCTTTATTGCCTGCACTTTCAGGCATCATGTATACAAGTGCAAAGTTGAAGTGATTTACTTTACTGCTTTCTATATATTTCACACAGGGTGCAGGGAAATAATGAATCTGGTTTTCTGAATCTAAAGACCGAGTCTAAATGGGGTGGAATGATCTTAAGACTTGGAAAGAACTCTGTATTTTTATTGCTATGCTAGTGTGCATGTTACTGAACACTGGGGATCAGCGTGATAGCCTTTGGTGTAGTAACATCACCTTTCTAAATAATTGAGGCTAAATTGGTGGAAACACGCAGGGGCGGATTAAGAGACCTTGGGGATCCTAAACGCCAGGCTGCCCACTTTCATATCCCCTCCAGCCTGGTGTGTTGGCCTCCCACCACAGTAGCCTGGGGGTGGGCCAGCACTGGGGTTAGAGGCTGCAGACCATGGCACTCCCGCCTGACCCCCGGGTCGGTTGTTCTGCCCCAGTAGACAAGGCTGGCTGGTGCATGGTGCAGCTTCTGGCATGACCCTCCAGGGCCCCGAGCACTGTTGCCTGCCCCGCCAGGACCTGCTCTGGGGGCCCCCACAGTGGCCTGACAGCACTCTGGGCTCCGGAGGACTGCACCAGAAGCCACAAAAGCTGACCCTGCCTCTGAAGCACAGCGGACACGCACCAGCCCGCCCCGCTCCTGGGGGTAGAACAACCAGCTTGGGTGTGCGATGGGACTGCCACAGACCATGGCCTCTGTCCCCAGAGCCCCTCCCAGTACCCCACAGACCTCACTGGTGCTGTAGTGGGGGCTGGATCAATGCAGGGGCCTTAGGGGCTACATCCTGGGGCTTCCTTTTAGGCTGGGGCAGCAGTCTCTAAACCCCTGTGTTGATCTGGCCCTGCATGCATGCTACCATCAACATCTACACTAGGGGTTAAATTAGCATAGCTTTCTCAGTCAGGATTGGCTATTTTCACACCCCTTACTGATATAGCTATGTTGATCTAACGTTTAGGTGAAGACTGGGCCTTGGGATTTGCCAACATTTTGCTTTCCATATATGGCCAATGTTCAGGCTGTCTGAATATATTTTTATTCAGGTTGTGCAACCTTAATATCAACTTATAGACATATCTCAAAATAGACAACCCGGAAAATGAATTGTCATGTAAGCACTGCCTCATGTCTTCTAATTTGTATACTGGCTGCTAAAGGGTGAAGTCGTATGTACAGCAGGTACATACAATACAGTATTGAGACATGACGGGTTGGGTTTTATTGGTCCATTAATACCTGCCTTGATTGTGTATGTTAAGGTCCAAGCTGTTTTATGGCTCCAAGTTGTTTGTTTGTTTGTTTGTTTAAATAAACCCACCAGGGAAAGTGCCCTCATGACTAAAGAACTGCTACTGTGTTTGTCAACCAAGAGTGGACTCAGAAGAGAATCAAAATCTCTTCTTGGGGACAAACTGTTCCAGATCCAGCAGCGCCATCCTCGGCGTCTGTGGCTTTAACTTTGACTTTAAAAGAATTCTGATTCAACTTGTTCAAAAGGAAGGTCAATTCAAAAGATGCCAGGGAAGCACTGTCGGAGGCAGAAGGGACGGTAAAGGAGAATGAACTCCAGAGAGAAATAAATGCAAGCAGCTTTGGCTGCATTTTGAGCCAAAGCTTGATTATTTGCTGTAATAAAAATCCTTGATTTAGGTTACTTCAGTTGTAGTGTTACACAATCAATAAATAGCAATACAGTACTTTGCACTTGTACAGCACTTCTCCTCTGAGGATCTCAAAGTACTTCATAAATATTAATCAATTAAACTTCACAACCCTCCTGTGGGAGAGATTAATGTTTTAGTCTTGTTTTTACAGGTAAAGAACTGAGAGATTGTGACTTGTCAAGGTCACACAGAAATGCACATAGCCATACTGTAATATTTATGCACAGAAAAATAAAGAAAGAAATATGAACTCACAACATTGAGAGGGCTAAACTCAGTCCCATACTGGCTCATGTATCAGAAAATATCAGGTGATTCTACACTGATACGTTTCATGTAATAGGAGAGTCTTACACATAATGTAATACTTCAGTTCAGTTTGAGCAGGGAGGGAAGCACATTGAAATCATGTACAACATAAAGGATGCCCACAACTGACCAACCAAATAATAGATATTTATACAGTTATTTTTGGGTGGCCTTACTAGTTTAGCTTAAAAAATAAAGTAGATAGAATATGAATATGTGCTAATTGCTGTTCCATGCCCTCTGAGGGTGAAAGATTTCATGTATCATGGCCTACTGCAGTCCCCTATGTAAAACCTGTTTACTTGGGCTTTGAACAAAGGTCCAGAATTTATCCATATGTTAACAGTTAAGTGGCTTTTGTAACTCCATGGAATAGATGAAGTGTGCTCCTAAACTTCTTCCCGTTACCCCTCCTCCAAATCCTCTCCTCTCTTCTCCTCTCCTCTTTTTGTCATCATTTCTTTCCATACTTCGACACATAAAAGGTCTGATTCTTTATTGCCCTGTGGCCCATTTTGGGAGCATAAATTGACTATAAAGGCAGTAGATGTCCCCACTGAGAAATGCAAGGGTTAATTAGGGCCTGGAAAGCTCTAGCCAGTCTCACAACATGGTTCAGTACAAAGATGGCATAAAGCCCACCCATCTCCATTCTTGTGGTAAGTGTAGCTCACCCACAATAGAGAATCATGACCACATTCTATTTAAAGGAAGAAGAGGAGACTAAAAAAATGTTTCTAACTGAATGTATATTGTTGCCTCTGCCTGATGTAGGCACAAACTTTACAGAAACTGTGAATCAGCTCAGGTCTCCCATTCCAAACATAATATAGTGATTAGTTTTTAATTTCCTGACAGTTTGGTTTATTTGTTTTTATAGTAGGGTAACTTTTATTGACATAATGTCATTTTGACATTGATTTGCATTGACATGGTAATGTGTAGTCTTCATTTCGGCATAGTAATATCATCTCCTAGACTTTCACTAACACTGTTGTGAAGATATGGGACTGTCTGTTTCCTCTTCTACATAAAAACCCACAAAAGGGGAAAGCTTGATCAGAAGAAATCTTGTGCATATTTCATTTCAAAGTTCCCTCCATAGAGAGGAGCTTCTGGAGAAGCAAAAGGACCAGGATGCAAGAGCTAAAACACACAAAACTAAAAAATCTACCAGTTAAGTTTTCAGGTATAGCCACAGGTCCACTGTACTTACCTGTCAGCCTCTATTTTACCTCCCTCTCCCACAGAGGCAGATTAAAGCTGCATCTCTGGATCTGGAGACTGATCTGGTGGAGTGAGGTGTATCCAGGGATCCATAACATCCATGAGTTTAGGGGCACCTCATCATGCAGTTTAGGGCATGCCGTGGGGACAGCTGAGCAGGATGTAACATTGATGAGGCAGGGAGCTGCACTATTTTCCCTCTCAATAACTGCCTGCTGGTCCTGGCCCAGGGTATGAAGAGCTGGTGCAAAGTAGGAGCCATGTTTCCCATATCTCCCTCAAAACACTTCTACCATCAAGAGGAATGTTACTTCTCCTCCTAGCCCACCACATCATTCAGGGGACAGCTGACCCAACTTTCCTACCAGCTCAGTGACAGCATCAAGAAGAAAACTTCAGTGTGTAAAAGAAACTCACTCAGTTCAAGAATAAAAATGAAATATAAGAAATGTAGAACAGTAGAATAAGAAACATAGAATCATATTATTGTAGAGCTAGAAGGGACTCAATAGGTCATTTAGTCTAGCTGCCTGTGCTGAGTTAGGACCAAGTAAACCTAGATCATGCTTGATAGGTGGTTATCCAACCTGTTCCTAAAAAACTCCAATGACCTAACCTTGGTAGCCTCTTTGAGTGCTTAAATGTCTCCATAGTGAGTAATCTTTTTTCCTAATAGCTAAGCTAAACCTGCTTTGCTGTAGATTAAGCCTATTACTACTTGTCCTAATGTCAATGGACATGGAGAACAATTGATCACCCTCTTCTTTTAATGTATTTGAAGTCTATTATCAGGTCCCCACTCAGTCTTCATTTTTCAAAACCAGATATTCCCAGGCTTTTAAAAAAACGTTGCTTCATAAATCAGGTTTTCTAAACCTGTCATCATTTTTGTTGCTTTCCTCTAGATTATCTCCAATTTATCTACACCTTGCCTGAAGTGTGGTGCCCAAAACTGGACCCAATACTCCAGGTAAGGCCTAACTAGTGGCAAGTAGAATGAGGTAATTACCTCCCATGTCTTACATATGACATTCCTGCTAATATACCCCAGAATGATAATAGTTATTTTTGCAACTGCATCACATTTCATATTCAATTTGTAATCCAACATAATTCCCAGATCCTTTTCTTCAGACTATTGCTTAGTCAATTAATCCCTATTTTATAGTTGTTCATTTGGTATTTTATTCCTTGAGTGGATTACATCTTGAATTGAGTTACATCTTGTTTATTTTAGAGCAATTTTCCAGTTTGATGGTGTCATTTTCAATGTTAATCCTGACCTCCAAAGTGTTACCAATCCCTCCCAATTTGGTGGCATCTGCAGATTTTATGTGCATAGTTTCCATTCTATTATCCAGGTCATTACTGAAAATCTTGAAAAACCAAGACAGAATCCTGCATTACCCCACTAGATAAATATCCTCAATTTGACAGCAAACCACTGATAACTACTCTGCGTACTATCTTTCAACCCATTTTGCATTCCCTTTGTTAAGTTTAATCTAGTCCATCTTTCGCTAGTTTACTTATGAGACTGTCCTGTGGGACTGTTTTAAATGCTTTCCTAAAATTAAGATATGTGATGCCTACAGCTTCCCACAGATCTACAAGGCCAGTAACATTATCACATTGGTTTTGACATGCTCTTCACAAATCCATGTTGGCTGTTATTTAGTATCTTATTATTTTCTATGGGTATGTCGATACTGGAGGCTCTGTTAAGTCGATTTAACAAGGTTGACTTTAAGTCGACTTAAAGTTGACCTTGTTAAGTCGACTTAGAGAGTCCACACTGAAAACTCCAGTTGACTGCCAGCATCCACACTGCAGGTGCGAGGTTGATGGAGGAGTGGTGCATTGTGGGTAGCTGTCCCACACTGCACCAGGACCTGGAGGCCAATTAGGTCAACTTAAGGGCACTCTCCATTCACACTGGCTTAAGTGACTTAATAAGGTCAAATTAAGTGTTAAATTGACCTTCAGAGGTGGTGTTATTAGGTCGACTTAAGGAAGCGCTTAAGTCAATTTAATAAGCGCCCAGTGTGGATGTGGCAGTCTGTAGGTTGACTTAACCATCCTTAAGTTGACCTAAGGCTCCAGTGTGGACGTACCCTATTACTTATTAAACAATCAGTTTGTAATTTGTCCCAGTATCTTTCCACGTATTAAATTTAAGCTGATTCTAGTTGCCTGGGTCCTTTTTATTCCCCTTTCTAAGAAGTGGTAATATGTTTATCTTTATTCAATCCTCTGGAACCTCATCTGTTCCCTATAAGTGCTCAAAGGAAAATAAATTAACCTGTTCTTCTCCAATTTTTGCTTGTATTCCTTTCCTCTTGTAGTTAATATTAATTCTGTTAAGTATCTGGTCACAATTAACCTTTTCAGTGGTGACTGAAGAGAAATAGGCATTAAACAATTCAGGCTTCTTCATGGCATCCTTTATTAGCAATCCTTCCTCATGAGATAGAGGACCTACACTGTTCTTTGTCTTTTTCTTGCTCGTTAAAGAGCCTTTTCTTATTGCCTTTTATGTTCTTAGGAGTAATTCATTTTATTTTATCTTTCTTAGTTTTCTGATTTTGTACCTCCTTGCTTTTTTGTATTTATCCTTAGAAATTTGTCCAAGTTTGCACTTTTTGTAGGATTCCTTTATAATTTTCAGGTCATTAAGGACCCATATTGGTCTCTTACTATTCTTCCTATCATTCCTTCACATCAGGTGATTTCTTATTTTGCATACATGCAAATTATAAAATCATTTCTGATAAAATTTGTGGATGACAACAATTGTCAGAAGAATAAATAATGCTGAGGACAGGGCAGTCATACAGAGCAATCTGGATTACTTGGTATTCCAAACAAAATGTATTATAATACAGACAAATGAAAATATATACATTTAGGAATGAGAAATGCAGGTTATTTTTACAGAATGGAGGCTTGTCTGTTTCTCTGGAAAGCTGTGACTCTGAAAAGGATTTAGGGGCCACAGCCTAACAAACTCATTGTGATGCTGTGGAAAAAGGGACTAAGATGATCCTTGAATTTATAAACAAGGGAACAGTGAGTAGAAGCAAGAAGGTGATTTTACTTTTGAATATGGCATTGGTGAGCCCAGATACCACCTAGTTTTAGTGATCACATCTTAAAAAGAACAATGAAAAACTGGAGAAGGATCAGAGAAGAGCTCTAAATTGATATGTCTTCTGGAAGAAATGCTTTACAATGAGGTACTTGTGCTCAGTCTGTTTAGTTTATCTAAAAGAGGATCAACAAGTGAATTGATTACAGTATGTAAGTACCTTCATGGGGAGAAAGCACTGAGGTAATAAAGGAGGCTCTTTCATCTAGTGGAGAAAGGCATAACAAGAACTCATGACTGGAAGCTAAAGCCAGACAAATCAAATTAGAAATAAGGCACAATTCCAGACTGATGGATATGTATGGGGTGGAACAGGACATGCAATTGCTGAATATTTGAGGGAGGAATGAATCATGGAATTGATGTATTGTTTGTGTGGTACAGGGGTTCATGAGCAGAGCATTTAACCCAGCATATGTCACATTTATCACTGAAAAAAGGAAACCATTTTGAAGGAGCTCCTTGTTATAATATTGGCAGCACATCAGAGCTATATATTTCATTAATCTTTTACTTTTTCATTCTTTTCCACGCCACATTTGCTAGTTATTAAAGGGATTTGAATTTAAACAAGAGCATCTTCCTTCCCAGCCCAATGTTTCTTTTACGTATTCTCTTTTAATCTGTAAGGCTATGTCTACACTTGTTCAAATAAGTTGACTTAGCATGTCTACACTGTAAATTTAGGTTGACTTAAGTCGACCTTGCCAAATCAACTTAGAGTGTCCATGCTGGATGCCTAAATCAACCTGTAGGGGCTAGGTGGACCTGGGAGTGGTACATGGTGGGAAGGGGGGCACCCCTCCAAAAGTGCCAGGGAGCTCAGCATCTTCCCCATTGTACCAGGGTACATGGGGGCTGAGCAGGACAGGGACAGGGGCAGGGTATAGGAGCGGGGTGGGCAGGGCTGTGTCCTGCCCTGTGGGTGGGCATGCCAGGTTCTGGCTGTGCCAGGCAGCCTGGCAGGGAGGTCGGTGGGGGGGGCCTTTAAGTCGACTTTAAGTCGACTTAGGGCTACTCTGCATCTACACTGGCTTAAGTCGAGTTAAAGTCAACTTAGCCAGTAAGTCGAAGTAAAAGCAAGTCTTAATAAGTCAACTTACTTTTTCCTTAAGTTGACTTAAGCAGCGGCTTAAGTCGATTTAAGGAAACTCTAGTGTAGACGCAGAGTAAATTAAGTTGACTTAAGCCTACTTAACTCGACTTAATTTACTAGTGTACATGCACCCTAAATGTTTTATACTAGATTAGTGCTCATGAAAGAGATAGTATAGTATGTTCTAGACAGCAAAGCCTTCTGTTTATCTGTTGATCATTGAGGAGGGCAGTTTAAGCTTCTGAAAGGTACACCTCTGCAGATTAAATCATATTTCAGTTTCTGTTACCTCTTTGTGGCCTACTCTTTGCTAAGATCCATAGCAGTCATTGCCAGATGTGGTAATATATACCCAAAGAATAAACTAATAGAGATTGGAGAGAAAAACGCTTTCCTCTTGTGGGTATTTATTTATTCACTGATACGCTACAGCTTCCGTTTCAGGCATCTGATGAAGTGGGATTATACTCATAAAAACTCACACAATAAATACATTTTTTAGTCTTTAAAAGTGTTACAGGATTACTTATTTCCTTTCCCATTGACCATCAAACTTGGACTAGATTTGGACTGGAGACTTGCAGTCCAAATGTCCATACTCCATTACAGACCTCCTCCCCTCCTTCATATACCACTTTCTTTTGTACTGAAGTAGCACCGAAGTTGTGGCATCACATTCCTTTCTGTGGAAGAAGTCCAATGCTACAGCTACAAGATTGTGACTTCACAGCAGACTTTATCAAGAGAAGAAGTAGGGCTGTGAGGAACAAAGATCTTATTACATATAGATATCTGAAATTACAGCCGAAGGAACTGCTCATCTGTTGGGGGTGATGAACCTCAGAATGCTGGAACTGAAGTTAGTGTACAAGGAACATAGGCCATATTTGGGTTTAGGTCAGAGTGACTGGGGTTCATCAAATGTTTAAGTTAGTATTACTAAAGAAAAGCTTGATGTAACTTTCAGAGACATCTGTATTCTCCAACATTCCAGTTGAGTGTGTGACACTGGTTCCCCCGGTGGACACTAAAACAGTGTAATTGATCAGTTTGGGTTAAAAGCATATTATTCCAAAACTGCTAAGAGCCTGATTTAAGAATCACTTTTGCATCTGTGAAAAAGTCAGAAGTATGTAGAAACTGTACTATTATGGGGGAAAGAATAAGGTAAGTAAACCGAGTCTCAAATAGGCTGTATGAACAGAGAACCTTAAGATGGAAAACCAAAGTCAGAGCTATAAAGAACTCATAGACTCATAGACTTTAAGGTCAGAAGGGACCAGTACAATCATCTAGTCTGACCTCCTGCACAATGCAGGCCACAAAACCTCATCCACCCACTCCAGTAATAGGCCACTAACCTATGACTGAGTTATTTACCTCCTTAAATCACTCTTAGAGTTACACTTTCTTAAAATGACGGCAAGAACCAGCTTTTTAATTTGGTAGACTCTTAGACCAATTGAGTAGATTTAAGGAAAAATGCCTTTCTTACACTTTCCTGTGAAGTATTGAAATAATTCTCTTCTTAGCTTTATAAACTGATCTAATTTCTTATTGTGGTAATTGGCAAGCCAGATTAAATTAAACCATTGATTTACTGATTGAATTTCCATTGTAACCTTGATTTGATCATTGGATTGTGTTTACTTGATTAGTTTAAGGAAACTGGAAGTCACATATTTTGCTTAAAATTATTTGTTTCATATTTATTTGTTTATGCTTTTAATAAATCCATAGAAGAATAATAGACTGTGCCCTTTTTCAGAATTCAACTGGGCTTCACTTGGGGGCAAACAGGCCTAGTGAGCAGGCTGTGGCTCAGCAGTACCCAAAGACCTGGGAAGGTCTTGACAAGCAATTGGAAGGCCTAGCAGCTAAGTTAAAGTCCAACTTCACCCAGTGTTCCCCAGGTTCTCCTGGTCAGATAAAATGGGGAGAGGAGTAGGGGGCCCAGGTCTTCCCTTTCCACTGGGTCCTGGCCCAGAGTCCAAGGGGGGAAAGGGGCTAAAAGTAAGCCTCCCTTGAGTCACTTCCTACTTCCTTTGTTCTCTCAACTAATTGGGGCATGGAAAGGATAAACAGATGTGGCTTTTGGGGTAGGCGAAGTAGGCACACACCTAGGGCCTCGAACAGTAAGAGGCCCCGTCGCCTGCTTCACCTATCCCAAAAGCTGCATTTACCTCAGTTGGCAGCAGGAGGAGGAGCTGGCTCAGGGGTCCGGGGCCGCATGGGGGGGAGCTGGGGCTGGAGGGGGTGGCAAGAGGGATGGGGGGGAGTGGGGCCACAAAGGGGGGCCCCATGGGTCTATAGGGGCCCTCATGGGCCTATAGAGGACCCCACACTGGGCCTTCATCTAGGACCTCCAATAGCCAAAGGCCACCTCTGAATAGAGATCAAATTGGGCAAACTATCTGGTATGCCAAGAAATCCAAGCCAAATGTTCTCACCCCAAATTATAAACTACACATTGTTTTCCTTGAAAATCAAATATACAATGAGTAATCTGTCATCCCCCCTTAATTAGAAACTACACATTTGTTTGCCTACTCAGTCAGATCTACCTGTTTACAAATGTTGTTTTTGCTTGTAAATAATTTACATCTCATTCTTTTTGTTTGTAAATAATGGTTGCACTCTAAAAGTACCAGGAATTGCCTGGCACAAGGAAGAAGGAATGTTGAGAAATACAAAGCAGGGTGTGAATTTGGAATATTAATAGATATTGCTTAAAAGGGAATTGGTAGCAGGCTAATAATGAAATGCAATCTTGGAAATGAATCAGACAAAAAGGCATCCGATAAGAAAAGGATTGAAGAAATTTATTATACACCATCACCATCTTCTGGATGCTGATAGAAACAATAACAAAACTGAGGAAGCTGAAATCTGAGCACTCACTTGGCACATGTCCAGTAGAAATCAGTGGGTTAACTCCCTCCAACTAGCCTTGAAAACAGTTACATAAAACCACATGCAACTAGAGAATTCATTGAACCAAATGAGAAGGTGCAGAATGCTAAATGCAACCAACACTTGGACCATCTCCATGAAAAGGATTCTGCCCCATATCAGGGTTAAAAGGATAAAAAGATGTGGTGAGATTTCATATGTATTTCCCTTTCTATTTTTTAATATAAAAAATAACTGTAGAGTATCTTGCTAAGTCTGCCCTCTCTAGTGAAACCTAAAGAAACCGTATTTTACATTATAATCTTCAAAAATCCAAGCAAATTAGCCAACCTTAGATTAGAAACAGTCATTTTAAGTAATTGCTTTTGATATTCTAAACTTATCCCTTTTAGATGAGTCCATTCAAACAGTAGGAACCACACTTTGAAAAATAACTTATTGAAAAGTGCTTACTTCCAAGTGTGATAAATGTGTTAGTTATAGTGAATTGAGAATTGGTGTTCACAAGTAAATGTAATAAGAAATCTTGGTAATTTGTATTGTTCCTTGCTATAAATTCTGAACCTAAACTCCAACCTGTGATCATTGCTTTCAAGACTGTATGATACTCACCTAAAAGGTTGGTTGTCTACATGATTGAGTGGCAAACTGCTGCTTGTATACCAGCATGATTGTGGGTGAATTAATAAACTGTTGGTTGGTTAAGAATACTTAAGTGTCTTGATATCAGAAATTCTGTTCAAGTTAAAAGTTGATCTGAAAAGAATCTGGTGTTAAAATTAGTAAGTTAATGTTCCCTGGATTCAGTAAAAGAGGTTATTTTATTAGATTCCATTCTGTATTGGGTATAGCGCGTATCCTATTGACAAAACTAGTTTATTAGATTCAGATTTAAAATCTAACTGGCAACTTGATAAATTCGTAAAAGTTGACCCACTTTCATGTTTACCTAAGAAAAATGTATGAAGCCTGAATTTCAGTGGATGTAAAAGGGGAAAGGAATGCAGAGAGGAAAATAATAATCAGGCAGTTACCAAGATGTGTACAAATCACCACCATGGTCACTTGAGTAGTAAATTGTACCCTTTTTGTCCCACCCTTCATTCGTCTTTTCAGATGTATATTCTGAGGAAGAAATTATGGGCCTTATTTCCCACATTCTGGTATTTTTTACAATGTCTTACAACTGTACAACATACTATAAAGTCCTCCCATTTTGGCTTGGTAGTGTTTTATAATCTGCACAGTTATGAATGACTACAAGGAACACGATCAGGCCCTATATCTTTCTCTGTGTTGGAGAAAGGGCAAGATTTTCTAAGGGATTTAGGCACCTATTGATGAAGACCTGTTGGGATTTTAAAAAGTGCCTAATCTTCTTATGCTAATTCCTTTTGAAAAACTGCCATTAGTACTCAGTGGATGCTACCTCAGTAGAAATGACTAATGAAAAAGACTGATCAAGTAGACTGCTTCGTCAAGTTTGCTTCAGCATTAAAGTTCCCCTTTAGAGAAGCAAAAAGTCTTTTCATCTTGCTCTTAGTATATAAAGGAAACTAGACACATTATGCTCAGCCCTGCCCTCTGAAAATTAGAAAGTTAAGAGTCTCTTCTCTGCATGAGCAAACCGTGAAATATTGAGCATTTTAAATTACAAGTATGTTAATATTTAATGTTAAAAATTAAATATATTGTTTAAATATTAAAGTCTGTCTTTGAGCTAGTAAGCTAACACAGGCTAGAAACCTGTCTTTTAATTAGGCTTCCATGCTGTCCGTGTTTCAGAGGATTTTATTTATTTAATTTTAATTCAGATGGTTCTATCTGTGGCAGGCTCTGAAAAGCACGTTTTTAATTAAAAAGCATAGTTTTCAAATAGTTTTCACTGCTTATCTGTGGTGAGAAAGAGCATTCTTCCTTTCATACTTCCATACTACTAAATTAAGCAAAATGAGGTTGTTTTTACATTTAGGGACTTAATTTAAAAAAATGGTTCTTACACATATGTGTTACTTTAAGGTGAGCAGAATCCCATTGAAGTTAGCTGGTTTACTCACTTGCTTAGAGTTATGCACTTAAGGATGTACCTCCTTGAATGGAGGCCTTGGAGAGGAGACCAGCAGAACTGGGTTTAGACCTGGTTATGGTAGAGAGACTGTACTGGTTGTTTTGGGCAGTGATTTCCTCCTGACATTCAATGATAACTTGGTGTTAATGCTATTATTTTAGATTGAACATTTAACTTCAGTACCATTGATCATGAAGTGTTGCTGTCTAGCCTGTGAACATTGGTAAGAGTGGGCAGGACTGCTCTTTAGTGTTTTGAGTTTTTTTCCTTTTCTTTTATGGGTCTTTGTATTCAATTGCTCCTCTTTTTGAAGATCTCTTAGGCCTTGTACAAACGATCACTTTATTGCGCATTAACAATCATTACTGCGCGATACCAACAACAATGTACACACGTGCAATAGGGCTGTTGCGCGTTAACTGCCTTGTTGTAGCACAATACAAAAACCACCTCGACGAGGGTGGTAGCAGTTAACGCGGAACAGCTGTTGTGCCTTTCCACTCGTGTGTACGCTTACCGCGCAATGATTGGCCTCCGGAAGTGTCCCAGCATTCCAAAGTCGTCCTCTCTGGTCTTCCCCCCACCCGCTCTGTGGCCGTGACTAAACAGTCCCCGCCCTGATCAGATTCCTGGGATTTTCAAATTTCTCATCTGTTTCACTTCCTGTTCTCTTCCTCGTGGAGTGGAGTACAGCTCCGATCATGAGTATCAATGGTGGCCCATCATGGAAGACGCACATCCCTTTGGAGCACAGCAGAGGTGCTGGACCTGATCAGCATCTGGGGAGAGTCCACTGTGCAGGCGCAGCTACGCGGCAGCAGGCGAAATTATGATACATTTGGCATAATTTCTCGGGCCATGTCAGAGAGAGGTTATGATAGAGACACTGTGCAGTGCAGATCAAAGGTGAAGGAGCTAAGAATAACCTATCATCGAGCGAAGGAGGCAAACCGCCGTTCTGGATCAGCGCCTGCTACATGCAGGTACTACAAAGAGATAGAAGCCATCCTCAGTGGGGACCCCACAACCACTGCAAAGAGTCCCATGGACACATTGGCCCCCCTCATCCAGTGAATGCCAGACCCGAGCAGGATGAGGACGTGAACGATGAGGAGGAGAAGATGGAGGATGACCTGGAGGAAAGCGCAACAGCGTGTAGCCAGGAGCTATTCTGCACCCCCGCTGAGAGGTCCACCCAAGACATGAATTGCAGCGTGTCCTCTGAGGCGTCAGAGGGGAGTTCCGGTAAGTTTCTTTTTCGTGCAGCTATGGCTCCTGTTAAAATATGATTGTCCGGGGTGGGGGTGCTTGCTGTCTCGGTCCCTGCTGTGCATGCTCTTTACTCTGCATTCATTAGAAGTGCATCAACACAAGCAGTGATTGTCAAAAAATCATCTGTATTTAGGTCAGTAAAGGTTTCCTCGATGTACCTCCAGAGCCTACTACTCAGGTTAGATGGGAGGGCATTTGTGTCTATGCTCCCAAAGACGGATACTCTGCCTCGTCAGCTGCAAAGCACAGCCCTGGGAACCATGGCAGCACACAGTGCAGCAGCATACGGTCCTGGCTTGCAACCGGTGGCATGTAGGATATGTATTCTAGCTGGCAGGGGCACTCTGAGGAGCGAGATATTGGGTTCCATCTGTGTGCCCTGTGCAGAATGTTAGCCCCCAGTAAGCTTTCTATTAGGACGTACCTTGTCCGCTTCAGCGAAGCATAGGATGTTGACTGCCCTGCACCTTCCAGTGGAATGTACTACTGGAAGGTTACATTGGTTATCTAGGCTATGTGTTAACAACAGCTTTATTATTATTATTTTTTTTAGATTCGACCTTCACAAGGCCGGTGTCTACCCCAGCTGACCGCATGAGAAACATTCGGTGGCGTGCTCGAAGAAACAGGGAGGATATGTTTCAGGACCTGCTGAAAACAGCACAGGAATCCGCGAGGGAGAATCGAGCCTGGAGAGAGGAATCCCAACAGAGGAGGCAGAAACACAGGGACGAACTGATAAGCATGATGAAGGAGCAAACAGAACTGCTCAAGAGCATGATTGCTTTGCAGACCCAGGCGATTAATGTATGGGCTCCACTCCAGACAGTTCAGCCGTGTCTGCCTCCCACACCCCGTAGTCCTTCAAAGAATTTCTTTGAAGGCCACCCGTCCCCCTGGTGCACTGCAACATCCAGTCCCCCCCAGAGCTACTTTTTTGAGACCCACAGCTATACCCACCTGTAACCCTCCCCCTTTAGGTTTTAATAAAAACAGTGACAAATAATTTGAAGAGTGGCTTTATTTGAACACATTGAAAATCTCATAAGGTGCACCTGATGCGTCCTGGAAGTTAACTACGGGAGGGCATCATTGAAATGGTCCCTGAGTGCCTCCCTTATGTGAGCAGCTTCTCCTTGGGCCCCCTAATACTCCTAGTAGCTGGCTGTTCATATGCATCCTTGAGGCACTGTGCCTCCATAGCCCACCCCGGGGAAAACTTTTCTCCCCTACTTTCACAAATGTTATGAAGGACACAGCACGACGCAATCACAGCAGGGATGTTGTCCTCTGCCAAGTCCAGCCTCCCATACAAACATCGCCAGCGCCCTTTTAAACGACTGAAGGAACACTCCACAGTCATTCTGCAGCGGCTCACTCTGTAATTGAACCACTCCTTGCTGCGATCTAGGTTTCCGGTGTATGGCTTCATGAGCCATGGCATCAGTGGGTATGCTCGGTCTCCAAGGATGACTATGGGCATCTCCACATCCCCCACAGTAATTTTTTGATCTGGGAAGATGGTACCCCCTTGCAGTTTCCGGTACAGACCAGTTTTCCTTAAAATGCGGGTATCATGCACCTTTCTCGACCACCCAGCATTGATGTCCGTAAAACGCCCCTTGTGATCCACGAGTGCTTGCAGCACCATGGAGAAGTAGCCCTTCCTGTTGATATCCTCGGTCGCGAGATGGTCTGGAGCCAAAATCGGGATATGTGTGCCGTCTATGGCTCCCCTGCAGTTAGGGAATCCCATGGCAGCAAAGCCGTCCACAGTCTCACGAACATTGCCCAACGTCACCGTCCTCTGTAGCAGAACACGATTGTTGGCTCGGCAGACTTGTGAGAGGGCTAATCCGACGGTGGACCTCCCGACTCCAAACTGGTTTTCAACCGACCGGTAGCAGTCAGGAGTCGCCATCTTCCAGACAGCAATTGCAACACGCTTCTCCACGGTTAGGGCTGACCTCATGTTGGTGTCTTTACGTCGCAGGGCAGGGGCCAACTCTGAACACAGTTCCAGAAAGGTTGCTTTCCACATTCGAAAGTTCTGTACCCACTGCTCGTCATCCGACAGCTGCATAACAATGCGATCCCATCACTCAGTGCTCATCTCTCGCAACCAGAAATGGCGTTGCACTGTGTGCAGATGATCGGTGAAGGAGCTGAGCAACGTGGTGCTGTTGCTCTGCATGGCATCGATCAGCCCCTGCTCCTCAGCGTCCTCATCTGACTCGGAGCTCATTGTGTACTGAGCTACCAGCTGAGATGTATTTAGAATGCTGAAGGCGACAGTGGAGATCAGAGCAGGATCCATGCTGTCGCTGTTGTGATTGCTTGCAAGTAGTGCGTCACTGCACTGTTGAAAATAGGTGCGAGTTGCTATTGGCAACGAGGAAGACACAAGGGGAACACAGTGCACCACGGGAAACTGAGATTTTACCCATGGTGCTTTGTGTTCCTTTCCTTCATCCCATGATTCCAAGCGCAGATTGAGGGAAAATTGAACTGTGGGATAGGTGCCCAGAATTCATTGTGCTATACCGCAAAGATATTGCAAAGAATTCTGTTGCGTTACAAGGAGCGATGTGTGTATGCGCTATCCTGCAATAAAGGTCACGTGTTTTTTATAGCGCGATTGCCATGTTGCGCTTTAAACTGATCGTGTGAACATAGCCTTAGATGTGAAGTGCTGTGGGATGCCATTCTTTCAATCCCCCTGCTCAACATATATATAAGGTGAGAGGCCTTAGTAAAGAGGAGTGCAGGATTTTCCGCGCACTAATCACACCTTACTTTATATGTCTGTCTCTTTTGATTTGGATGATGCAGTTCAGCACTTCAGCCAGTGCTTAGTTCAGATTAGCACATGGATGAGAGTGAGTTGACAGTTACTCAATGCAGGCCAGACTGAGGTGATGAGGGCAGACTGGGTGACACAGCTAGAGGAGATGGTGCATGTAAAATAAACCCATTTGGTTGAAGGAGGAAAGCTGCCTTTAGTTAATAATATTCACAATTTAGGTGTGATTATAGGCCCCCACCTGCAGTTTGACAATCTTATTAGAGCAATGGCCTGTCCAATTTTCATCGTTCGTATCTGCCAAGGCGGCTGTGACCTTTCCTGCTGGATGTGGACCTTGCCACTCTTTGTCAAGTCATTGTCACCTCAAGATGAGACTATTACAATGACCTCTTCATAGGGCTACACCTTAAAACCATTTGGAGAATCCCGCTGATGATTCAGCAGCTAATGAACAGGTATCTTATTGGGAGCATGTGACACCAGTATTTTCAGATCTGTACTGGTTCCTCATTGGTCTCTGGGTGGAATTTAATGTGCTGATGATGACATATAAAGCCCTAAATGGCCTGGGACCAGCCTATCTGAGGGCCTCTCTCCCTGGCTGTGTCTACACTGGTAAATTAAGTCAACTTAAGCTTGGCTTAAGTCGACTTAATTTGCCCTGCGTCTACACTACACTTTGCTTAAGGCGACTTAAGCTTAAATTGACTTAAGGAAAATAAAGTCAACTTAATTAAAATTAAGTCGACTTTATTAAACCACCTTTCTACTCGACCAAAGTCTTTAAAAAGTCAAATTAAGCCAATGTAGCCCTGGGGTAGCCCTAAATCAACTTAGGGCTACCCCAGGACTGCACCAATGCCCTCCCTGCTGGGGAGGACAGGGGGAGCCTGGCATGCCCCCCAAGGGGCAGGGCATGTGGGCAGGGTGTGACACTGTCTGGATTTAGGGAAGCATTTATGATATTATTTTCAATGGATATCTCATAAATGCTATAATCCATAGGAACTATCTCATGTTTGGTATCAATAGAAAGATAGTAATTTGCCGGGAATGATTATATAGTTTATGTCTAGGAATTCTATTTCAATTAGAAGTTAGGAATATGGTGTTCTATCTAAACTTTAACTTATGTGATTTTATGGAAATGTCTGACAGAGGGGTCTGTGCAAAACCACTGTGTCCTTAACTTTTAGGAATGTATCAGGACAATGGTCCCAAGGAGTTACCTGATGAGCCATTAAGGACATAAGGAATACAACCATTGTGTATTCCATTAAGTCAACTTAATAAGGTCAACTTAAAGTTCACTTAGTGAAGTCGACTTAGTAAAGTCGACCTAAATTCCTAAGTGTAGACTTAGCCATGGAGTCTGGTAGCACTTTTAAAGACTAACACATTTATTTGTCACATGAGCTTTTGTAACAAAGTGGGATTTTCTCCAATGAAAGCTCATGTGGTAAATAAATGTGTTAGTCTTTAAAAGTGCCATCAGACTCCTTGTTTGTTTTGACTTTGATGGATTTCTCAGCATACAGCAGAAGATACCAGTTGGATAGAGTCTTTAGAGAAAGCTGAGGCTCTGCTTACTAGAAGATAAAGTGAGTGCGTAGTTGGCTGGCTAGCTAGTCAGCCATGTTTCTTAAAAGTTATTTTAATGCTAGTGAAGTTTAATTTTATTTTATTTATTGCATGATTACTTATGTTAGGGAACCAGCAACTTTGGATGGTCAGTTTTATTATTTAAATCTAAATAAAAAATAAATGGTACAGCATTTGCACAGTACTTACATTATATGATATGGAAATGACTCATTCTTACAGGTAAAGAGAAAACTTCCTTCTATCTCCCTTCCACCATCTTCAGTCACTTTAATTTCCAGCAAACCATTTGACACATAGCTGGAAGAATCTAAACAGAGACTCTGTGACATCAGTAGAAATGTTTCCTTTGCCATCCTGTTACATCCTGATCTCCTCATGTAAGCAAAGAAAGGTAGTTGAACTTCAGTAGAATGAAATTTGGTGTGCAGATTCTGGCAGCATGAGCTGCGTGTATATAGATTTATGCATTTACAGGCAGGAAAAAATTATAACATTTGCCATCTGAACCACTTTAGGTTGGGAATCAGCATTTCTCCTGCCTAAGCACTAATGCACAATCTTCACTGCTGACACTGAAGGGTTGCTTTGTATAAAACCTACCAGATTGTATCTGAGGAGAATGGAAAAAGAACAAAATATTATCTTACTATTTTTCTTCCCATCTCTTTCCCCTGGTGAAATAATATTATTCAGATGTGGTATGACAACAGAATCTTGTGATTTTTTTTTTCTTCTTACACTATCTATGAAATTAGAAAAGGTTTGAAAAGATAAAGGGTTTGGGGAAAGGGAGAGAGAAACTCTTACCTGCTGTTATCTCCATTGCTTTGTTCACCAGTAGCTATGTAATTTATTAATCCACTTAGATGACCTTGTTATACTTCACTGCTAAAAGCAGAATAAGGCTTTTGAGCAGCTGAAGCCTTCATTTGCTCCCTGAATACCAGTAATATTTTTTTGAATAGATGTTTTATTGGGTCCATAGAGATTAAACACCCTGAAATTTAAATAGCTGGAAATATGGAAAATTTGGCACCATTATCTGAATTTTATCTGAAGTATTGCCTCTGGTTAACAGCAGTAAAATGTTAATGTAGTCTTTGATAGAACATATTAGCATGATAACTCAAAGAACAGTTTTGGTATGCTAATTCTGAAATAAATATGTGTTCTGATTAATGCGTGAATCGATATGAAAACCACCAGATGCCTAAAATGACAAAACTGATCAAAGCTGCCAAAACTGAGTGGCAAATACATTAACAGCAATAGATGCAATTTTTTTCTGCCAGAAACTGTATAAAATTATAAGTGGAATCCACTTTAATAAGTAACTCTGAATGCATAAAAATGTGTACACTGTTCTTACTTTGATACATGTGTTATTGGGTACTGTTGACATAGATTTTGTAGTTAATCTTTCTAATGGGTTGTTAAGACTACTAAATTACTCTAAATTAGATCCTGACATTAAGTGATTTCTTCTGTATTTTGCTAGTCAGAGTGCTGAAATGAATTTTCATTAGGAGATTTTTGTCATAAGCAAATGAAACTAGTGGAGCAAAATGTCCTTGCCTATTGCCCACTATGGTTTAAATGATTTGTGAAATATGTGGGTTGTCACAAAAATATTTGACAGAACTTGCAATAGCCCTTCCTACAAAAATATGGGAAGCATTCTATTTCTGGTATGTTCTTCCTTTCTATTTCAATACTTTTATTTTGGATCATTATTATTTAAGTATTAACAGTGTGCTCTGGTCTGTACAAGGTGGATAAAAAAAAAATTAATCTGTCCTTGAAAAATTTATAGTCTAAAAACCATAAATAGAAGAAGGGAAAAGTTGAGTAGTAGTGGTGGGAAGCTCCTAATCTATATACCTAAATGACAGTGGTATATATGCACGGCGGGGACGCAGCTGCGCGCGCAGCAGCTGAATCCACGTCCTGCTGCGGCCGGGCTGGGGAGATTCAAATCTCCCGCTCTGAGCATGCTCAGAGAGAGCGTACGCAGGGCGGGGGCAGCCTGGCCCAGAAGCCGCTCTGCCGGCTCTTGCGGCAGCTCCGAGCCTCCGGCCAGGTAAGGGGGCTGGAGGGAGGCCTGGAGAGGGGTGGGGGGGACAAGGAGAGTGGCCGGGTTAGAGGGGTGGGGGGGACAAGGAGACTGGGTGGGGGCTGGAACTGAGCTGAGGGGCCGGCTCGAAGTGGAGCCAGCCCCCTAGCTCAGTCCAGGCGTTCGGGGGGCGGCAGAAGATCCGCCGGAGCTTCTGCCACCCCCCCAATCTCCCAGCGGCTCCTGCTGTTGGCAGGAGACTGGGAATTGAGCTGGGGGGCCGGCTCGAAGCAGAGCTCGCCCCCAGCTCAGTCCAGGGGTTCGGTTGGCAGCAGAAGCTCCACCGGAGCTTCTGCCTCCCCCCGATCCCCCAGCTGCTCCTGCTGTCAGCAGGAGCCCGGGAACTGAGCTGGGCGATTCTTTAGAGAATCGGGGGTTTACTGGTTATCCTCTAAAATACTATTTTAAACTATTTTAACATCAGATACTAGTTATGTAGGAGAACCTACAATAGAAGATAATGGATTCCTTGGAAAACATTAAGCTTCACAAACGAGTCTTGTGGCACTTTTAAAGACTAACAGATTTATTAATCGCATGAGCTTTCGTGGGAGAAAATCCCACTTCGTCAGACGCTTTGAAGATAGGAAAGTTACAGAGTGGGAGGAAATTAAATGCAGGGGAGTGTATGACATAGCATCAGGTCAGGCTGTAACAGCAAATCAAAGTAGGTGTTAGGATTCAAAACACTGGGGAACAGCACATAGAGGAGGGGGGAGGTCAATTCACATACACTCCCCTGCATTTAATTTCCTCCCACTCTACTCCCCTGCATTTAATTTCCTCCCACTCTGAAACTTTCCTATCTTCAAAGCGTCTGACGAAGTGGGATTTTCTCCCACGAAAGCTCATGCGATTAATAAATCTGTTAGTCTTTAAAAGTGCCACAAGACTCTTTTGTCTTTCTACAATAGACTAACACGGCTACCCCTTTGGAATTAAGCTTCACAACATTCTTAGAAGGTAGGAAAATAGTATACCCACTTGCAGATAGATAAGTGGAGGTGAATATGTAAATCTATATACTTAACTGAGTGGTTGGTTAATTGGTTAGCTGACTAGCTCAGGACCAGATCAAGGCCTGGTGAGGGGTTGGGCTGCCCTCCCTTGTGCCCCCCACCCCTCCACTCACACTGGCTAGGCTGGATTTTTTGGGGGTTGTGGGCTCCCCTTTAGGCCATGGCCTGGGGTTGCAGCCCCTAAAGCCCCTGCCTTAATCTGGACCTGGACTAGCTCCCTGAGTTATTTCAGCAGAGGAGGAGGAAGAGTGCATGGTTTTCAACTGAAGATTCCTATAAGGAAGTGGATGATGTTGATTTTGACTCAGACCACAATAGATTTGATGATCAGAGACTCTAGCTGAGAGCCAGGTGAACTCAATTTAAACTTTTGGAAACTCTGAGGTTTTTCTCACTGTGTTTCTGTGGGACTGATCCATTTAGATTTAATTTGTTTTCTTTGTTTTATGGTTATATATAACTGCGAAGATAAAGTACATGGTTTTATGAAGTAGCCATGTTATGTTGTAAAAAATTAAGCTATTTTTTATTCTTCTTCTTTATCATAAGATTTTTTTTTTAACAGTTCCTACTTAAGAATTAAGTTCATTCCATGTGTTCTTTAGGACTTGATTGTGGGGAGGTTAAAACTGTGCAATCCTTGCTAAAAATCCTTAATGACTGAATTGTGGGTCTCTGTGCTTTTCTATGGAAGTTGGGGATTTTTAGATAGTGGAAAAAGACTGAAATAAATTCTAGCCCATCCAAAGATTACACATATATGGTAAGGACTGATTCAGGAAAATGCCCCTCTTCAGGAAGGGCACATAAGTATGTGTGTAAGTTATTTGATATTAATGGTACTTGGGCAGATGATTCAAGTGTAGTATGTACTTAAGTGCTTTATTGTACTGGTCCCTTTGTGTATTGCTGTAGGTAACACAATGATACTCAAGAGCAGAAACCAGGCGTCCTTAAAATGCCTGCTCTTCTAAGCGCTATAGCAGAGTGCATCTTTAATGTGTTTCATTAACATTTCCTAATTCATCTGACAAGTACTGAGTGAATTTTATTAGTGACCTGCTAAAGCACATACATACCATTATGTAGATGCCATATAATTTATGACAAACGCAGAGCCTGATAAGCTTTAGAACAAGCTCTAGGGGCCTGATCTGACCCAGTTCATATGGGTTCAGTTACTCCTGCTCAGAGTCCCATTCAGGCTTAAGAATAAGGGAGATCCCTTGTTTTCCCTTTCCCTGGACTTGCTCAGCTAATGAAGATCTTTCATTCCTCAATGATTGCTGAAGAGAAGACTCGCCAGATGGAGGAATTTGAACTGGTTGCAGTAGGAGAAGTTGATGCCAGTTTAAGTGGTTTCTGGGGCTTTCAACCTTCATAAGACTAGATGGAAAAATAACATCACCTGGTGAGTTGGCAGGAGATGTGATTTCCCATGAGGCATCCCTATCTGCCTTTTTTTCAGTAAAGGATGATGTTTCCTCACCAGCAGGAAAGGGAGACCCAACTACTAGCTCCTTTCCCCTCTCACCTCAAGGGTGAAAGGGAAAAAGAAGATGCATACTCATTCTCCTCTAGTTGCCAACTCCCACTGTTCTCTCAGGAGAAAGACAGACCAGGTCTCATGCTAGGTGCATCAGCTCTCTTTCCTCGTCTTGACCCTACATTGGGGTGGGCTAACTCTTTGGCCAGTCGCATCTGCTGTATGGTGGGCCACATATGGGGGAGAGGGGTTGGGCAAGAGGGGGGGCTTTGGATGAGTGGTTACCCCACCGCTCCTTCCCCAATCCTCGCACCCTATTAAAGCTAATGTTGAGACTTGCCCATGTGCTCAGGGTTTAACTGATGGCCACATTTGGGTCGGGAAGGAATTTTCCCCCAGGGCTGATTGGCTTGGGCTCTGGGGTTTTTTTGCCTTCATCTGTAGCACAGGTCATGGTTCACCTACTGGTGAATTCTCTGTATCTTAAAGTCCTTAAATCATGATTTAAGGAGGTAAATAACTCAGTCATAGGTTGGTGGCCTATTGCTGGAGTGGGTGGGTGAGGTCTTGAGGCCTGCATTTTGTAGGAGGTCAGGCTAGATGATCATACTGGTCCCTTCTGACCTTAAAGTCTATGAGTTTATAATGTACACATAAATAAATATAAACAGATAAACATAAATAAATGAACATAAATTGTACTCACTTTCCACTTTTTTTTCCCATTGGTCCATAGTTTTTTGCACTGTTTTTTATAGTTCACTTTTTTTGCATTGTTCTTTTTTTTTCCCCCTCCTTTGCCATTCTTTGTGTATCATGGAGGGGAAAGGATGAAACTGGGAGGGGGGGAGTTTTCGAACTTTTTTCCCACTTTTTTTTTTAGCACTATTTGGGTTTTTGTCCCTCTCCTCCTTTTTTGGTACTGCAGGGGGAAGAGGGAAGCTAGGGTGCTAGATGTTGTGGGTCCTGGCCTCTGGCGGAGTGACTGCTGCACTCTGCACTCTGGCCAGGATGGCGCTCAGTCTGCCAATGGAGAAAGGGAGGGAGCTGGGAGGGAGGAGTGCTCAGGCAGCTGGGCCACCTGCTGAAGGAAGGCGTGAAGCTGGGAAGGAGGACGGAGTGGATGCCATGCTCTGGCCAAGACCCTGCTGGTTTCATGTGGTGGGAGAGGGGGAGGGACTCCCAGCCAGAACAGACGAGTGGCTGTGGCAGCCATGCTCTGGGCTACCAGCCAGGTTCAATTGGCAGGCTGGATGAAAGGCTCAGATGTGCCGTATCTGGCCTGTGGGCGATAGTTTGCCCACCTCTGCCCTACATAATGGCTGTGGGGATGGGGAATACATTTTGGGAGGTGTAAAGGAGGGAAGTGGAGTTCTGGGGAAGAGTGAATGGGGCAATATAAGAAAGGAGGGGAGACGTGACAAGAAAATGAAAGGCAATAGTAGAAATTCAGTTGGAGGGGGATAAAAGGGAAGGTGCTAGGTGTAGGGAAAGAACTGAAAGAGAGAATCAATGTGGAGGAATGAAAGAGGATGAAGATGCAGGAGGAGAATGGAGGGAACAATCAGTGTTTACTTATGTCAGATTTCCTAGCCCCTGATGAGTGACTGACAATGTCAAAGGGGTACAGAGATAGGATGAATTGGGGAAAGAGAAGAATAAAAAGAGAGTGACACACTGAATCAATTGACACAGCATGTCAATCGGGCCTTTTGTCAATATAGTTTTATTAAATGAAACTAGGTATTAGTCATAATATATATTTTCTAATACATTAATCATATTTGTCTAGAAACAAAGATCATATCCAATTAAAGTCCTTTATCTTTTCTTTCAAACAAATTGTAATCCTTTCTATATTCACAAATATAGAATGTAAAGCAAACAAGGAATCCTTTTAAAGATTAACAGATTTATTTATTGCATGAGCTTTCATGGGAGAAAATCCCACTTTGTTGGACACTTTGAAGATGGGGAGCTTACAGAATGGGAGGAAAATAAACGCAGGGATGTGTAAGACATAGAATCAGGTCAGGCTGTGACAACAAATCAGAGTCGCTATTAAGATTCAAACAGTGGAAAAAAGCACATAGAGGAAGGTGAGGTCGAATCACCTGTTATGAGAAAAAAAATCTGTAATTCTTGTTTAACCCTGAGGAAACAGAATCAAATTTACATATAAATTCTAGTTCTGCAGTTTCTCTTTGAAGCTTCAATTTGTTATTCATTTGTTTGAGCACAGCTAAAATCCAATCAATTGGTGAACTTCCAGAAAATACCATCCTGCCCACTATGGATGTAGAAACTCTTTACACCAACATCCCACACAAAGACAAATTACAAGCCATTAGAAGAACCATCTGTGACAGGCTGCTCCCCAAATCCGGTCTGGTGTGCCACTATGACCCCTTGAGCCCCACTCCTGAACCCCAATTCACCCCACTCTTCTAGGTGTCCACTCACTCCTGAGTCGGTCCACACCAGCCACCAGCGTGTAACTGGTTCCAGGCAGTGGGTGTAAATCCACTAGCTACATAGACGTTGGTCCCAAGCAAGCACACCCGGCCCCAGACGCTACACGGGAAGCCACCGCCTTACAGGCATTGGGTCCCACTCCCAATCACCTTAGTCTCAAATTCATCCACTTAAGAAAGAAGTGGATTGCGCCCAGCCTTCCACATCCACATGCTCTAAAGATTGGATCACATGGTCGGCCAGCTGAAAATATTGTTGCAGTCAGTGCTTGATCAGTGGAGCATTCACAAAGTGGCCTATGAAGAACTGAATGGTTACCTGATGGAAGCCAGATATTCTTTGTCTCACTTTCATCTCCTCACAGGTTCCTTGGAAGCAGTGAAAGTCCAAGTTGATAACCTGCAGGTGAGTACTAAGCCTCATGATATGTTAAGAAAAGGCACAGAGACAAATTCTGCCCTCAGTGCTAAACAGCTGTAGTTGACTACAGAATATTGCCTTTAACGTATGGACTCTTAGGGCTTGTCTATACTGAAAATCCCATGGATTGAGGCAGTGGGAGTGATTGAGTGGCCGCTGTCGACCTGCTCAGTCAATCCCGGAACTGCTGTCCCGTTGATGCAGTAACTCCACCCCTCCAAGTGGAGTAATGCTGCGTTAACAGGAGGGCATTGCCCATCGATGCAGCCAAGTGAATACAGTGAGGTAAATCAAAGTAACTAAGTTGATGGGAGATATGCATTCTGCGGCACACAGATTGCAAAACTGCTGTTGACTTAGCCCCCATTATAGACTAGGCCTTAAGCATACTGATAAGTCAAAACACAAAGCCCTGGCTGGGATGATTTAGTTCGTGTTGGTCCTGCTTTGAGCAGGGGATTGGATTTAGATGACCTCCTGAGGTCCCTTCCATCTCTAATCTTCTGTGATTCTGTGATCACACAGCTTTAGATAAAACAAATACTAGTTTATTGATCAGAGTACGATTTCAAGTGAGAACATGGCCAATCAAGGCAGAATCATACTATAAAGGAGTCAGGAGTGACCACCATCAAATAAAAGGTACAAACTGCATACTACCTAAACTGACTTCATAGTCCAAGACTATGCGCAAGGTGTCCGGCTGTTCACTGTTTTACAGCAGTGGGCCCCAACCAGTGTGCTGTGGTACACTGGTGTGCCACAGCAACACCTAAAATGTGCCATGAGAATCTGCCTGGAGCTGGGCTCATTTAAATCTCCCACCCTGCTCAGCCCAGCCATGTGGGCTCACTGCGGGTAGGTTTATGTGGACTAGGGAAGGGGGGATGAGGATTTTGAGGGGGCATTGGGGTTGGGGGGACTGTTGGGGGTCCCAATGGGGGGAACAGGATGGAGGGAGGGGTGGAGGGCTGTTGCGGCCACCGTTTGACTTGCCCCGGCAGCCCCGGAGCCAGTGGCCTTGGAGCCGGCAGCAGCCCGATCTGGCCTACTCTGTCAGCCTCAGAGCTAGCGGCAGTGGCCCAATCTGGTGACCCCAGTGGCAGCAGTGACAGCCCGATCCAGTCTGGCCTGCCCTGGGGTCTGGCGGCAGCGGGCTCCATTGTGCCCCAGACCCAGAGACGCTTGCAGTGGTGGGATCTGGCCCCAGCCCTGCCCTCCCTAGGTTAATCCTGCCATTCCACATAGCCAATCCTGTTCTCCCTTCCCCTCTTCTCTCTTGCCATCCTTAAGCTGCTCCCCAAATGGCTATCCTTGCCTTCTTTTGCCACCTCTGCTCTGCTGACCACACTCTCTCCTGCCACCCTACATAATGGCTCCTGACCTCCCCTCCCCTCTCTTGCCACCCGCTGCCCTGCTACCCCTACCACACCACATAGCAGCATTTCCCAACCAGCTCCATGGTTCATGAATATGCACGTGTTAATTTGAATATGCATGAATTTTTTAATGGTAATGTGCCTCAAAAAAACTTGAAGGTATCAAGGTGTGCCGCGGTAGTCAAAAGGTTGGGAACCACTGTTTTACAGCCATTCTCTGCCTATTACAAGGCAGGGCCCCGATCTTGCTTGAAGTTGGTTGTCAGATGGAGTCTTCCAAGCAAAGGCCTGTAGCTTCTCCCTCAAACAGTGCCCTTGTTTTTACAAACTGCTGAAAACCCCTCCCGCTCTGTGCTGCTGTGTGATTCTCTTTACTTCTACCTGAGCCAGGGAGGACATTAGCATTCCCTTTGATATGTAAATCTCCAGCCACAGTGCTAGAGAAAGTCCTGAGAGTCTGACCCCTGTAACATGCTTCACATCTGCACACACACATTGCTGTAGGAAACATGGCATCACAGCAATACTGTAGAATATGTTATGAGCATTCACAAAGGAACCCGGTATAGCATATTTGGCATCAAATCACACAATTACATCGCGAAATTGAACAGAAAAGTTACACAGATCATGCCCTAGGGGTGCAAGGATGTGCATCCCGTCACACCATCCCAGATGATGCAACAGCACACCTTATGTCTGAACTTTGTGCCTTTATACTCACAACCATTTCAGATTTGAAGACAATTTATACCTATTCTGTTTCCTCAGGGTTAAACAAGGACTACGGATTTTTTTCTCATTACCACAGGTGGTTTGACTTCACCTTCCTCTATACACTGTTCCCCAGTGTTTGAATCTTAACAACGAGCCTGATTTGCTGTTACAGCCTGACCTGATCCTATGAAATACATTTCCCTGAATTTATTTTGCTCCCATTCTGTAAGCTGCCCATCTTCAAAGCATCTAACAAAGTGAGATTTTCTCCCACGGAAGCTCATGAAATAAATAAATGTGCTAGTCTTGAAAAATTCCACAGGACTCCTTGTTTGTTTGCTGAACAAGACTAACAGGGCTATCCCCTTGGAACTTGTCAAAATATAGAATGTGATACATTTAAATCACTGTTAGACTTACACTTTTGGGCATGATTTTTGTGCTCATGAAAAGTGACAGGTTGACAGCCCTGGAGGTGGAAGTGATTTTATTAATTCATAGGTATGGCATAAGCAACAGATATGCATACTTTCCCACACTTTGCCACCAATATGACAGCTTCTTGACCTGGAGGTACCAGCTTTAGGCAAGAGAGGGTAGTTCAGGCTCCATCCCCATTCATTACCTGGCCATTATTCTTGGACTACCAACAAGGATACCCAACAGAGTCCTGTGGCACTTTTAAAGACTAACAGATTTATTTATCGCATGAGCTTTCGTGGGAGAAAATCCCACTTCGTCAGACGCTTTGAAGATAGGAAAGTTACAGAGTGGGAGGAAATTAAATGCAGGGGAGTGTATGACATAGCATCAGGTCAGGCTGTAACAGCAAATCAAAATAGGTGTTAGGATTCAAAACACTGGGGAACAGCACATAGAGGAGGGGGAGGTCAATTCACTTGATGTAATGCGAGAAAAATCCATAGTCTCTGTTTAACCCCAAGACAACTGAGTCAAATTTGCATATAAGTTCGAGTTGTGCAGACTCTCTTTGAAGCTGTGATTTGTTATTCATCTGTTTCAACACAGCTATTAACAAGTCGTTGAGAGAGTGAGCAGGGAGATTGAAGTGTTCCCCTACAGGTTTTGCAGTGTTGCAATTTCTGATGTCAGATTTGTGTCCATTGATTCTTTGGCGCAGAGACTGTCCTGTCTGTCCAATATATAAGGCAGAGGGGCATTTCCGGCACATGATGGCATAAATCACATTGGTGGATGAGCAGGTGAACGAACCCTTGATGGAGTAGGTGGCATGATTAGGCCCTGTGATGGTGTCATCAGTGTATTAGTGAAAAATTTGGTGGCATATTTTCTAGTAAAAATAGACACTTCCTCTTCTCCTCCTTCCCATCCCCCCTCATTTCATTTTACATACAGTAGGGAACAGTAGATTTCAGTACATTATATCAAGTGTTATGAGGCTTTCACTGACGTTACATCATGGCAGGTGGCCCCAAGGTGGAAAATCTGGTACAGGAAAGTTCAGTTTGTGCTTCACACCTCAACCTCCTCTCCACAGGGGCAGCCTACACTGCTCCAAAATTAGAGCACTCTACCAAGGGATATAGCTGTGGTGAGGGCACAGATGAGAGGACTGTATTTTCCTTTCCATGCATTCCCCGTAGTTGCTGGACCAGGCTGGTACAGCTCCTTATATCAACTTAAATAGCCCCGGTGATTTCAACGCAACAGAAAATTAAAGAAATCTATCAGAGGCATATGAGCCAAATCCTTTTTACATCTTATCCAGCTTTCTTATCATTGCTCTTAGCAACAAATATTGCTCATTGAACATCTTCAAAGTGAAGAAGTTGTGGAAACAGAAGTATGCCGTCCACTGGCAATGTGCTCAACCCCCTGCTCAATTCAATCTATCCATTTAAATTAATTATTTAATCCCACAAAGTGACATATTCATTCTAAAATATGTTAAGTTCACATATCCCTGCCAATGGTATCCAAGTTTTCCAAGGTCACTTGGTTATTAATAGCTGGCTTTGCTTAGTATTTAAAATATGTATGCACCAGGTGACATTAACCATATTTTTTTCCAGAATAAACTCATGCAGCCAGCTCATAAGTTTTACTTTCAAACCAGATTCCTGGCAAGTTCCCAAAACACAGTGGAGTTGAAAAGTCACTGGATTTGGAATTGATGGTTAGTATTATGAAAGATTGAGCTTTCCCCATTAACTTGGATTCAGTTCTCCTAACAGCTAAAATTATTAATTTTCATAGCATATACTGTATGTGAGTTTGTTTTTCTTTGGAACCACTATTGGTCTTTGGGATTGATTCTTTTTTTTTTTTTTTTAATATTTTTTAAAAGGTTTCCTATCTCCCAGGGTTTCCCTGTCATTGTTCGGTTTAAGATGCCCTCAGTTAAATGTAACGCACTACTACACTGTTTAACGTTTACCCTCGGGGTGTTATTCATCGAGGGGTGCGCTTGGATGGAGGGTTCTTCTTCCACCGGGATTATAGCCCGGCCTTGATCTGATGGAAGGAAGGAGGCACTAACAGGTACTTCAGTAGTTAAGGGAACCAGATTATAAAGGATTGAACCGAGCCAGCCGATAACCCAGGTGATCACTAAGAGAACTAAATACTGCTCCCACAGAGGGAGTAGCAAGGGGGGTAGAGAGGAACTAGGGATTATCAGTACCAGGGAAAACAACAATGGAATCAGGAAAGTTATAAGCATAAGATGTTTATTGCAAATCATCATGAGTACAATAAAACTTATGCAGTTCTTTTTTGTTTGCTTATACACTCGTTTTTTACTATTAGATACTTGCAAGATTTAATGATTTACTGTTATGCTATAATGCTGTTGTGCTACAGCAGGACTTACAGATCAAAGTAAATGCGCATTATTAACTATTTAATTGCTAAAACTATTCTTATTACTCTGCAGTTGCCCCTAGCTTCAAAGGGGTGCCCCTAACTTCAAAGGGGATGGCAGGCTATCTACCTGTACTCCCAGGCTGGGGTGCTAAACTGCTTGTTCCCTAACCTTATACCTATCCCCCCGTACCCTCGGGGACCAGGGTGCTAAACTACTTCTGTCCTTACACCAGGACTCGGGGTGCTAATCTTAAATCTCTGTTTCAGTTACTCATATACCTGTTACTTATATACCTGTAGCTACTTTTGAACCAGTGTTCACCGAGGCCTCTTGTGGTTTCTTAATACTCACTGAACTCCTTACCAACGTGTCAGTCTCGCCACCCTCGGGGATCAGGTGCTGACCTCTCTTTGATGAGCTTGGGCCAACGTGCCAGTCTAGTCAGCTTCAAGACCAGGACCTGACCTTTCTCTGTTTTTGGCTATGGACAGACCCCACTTGCTATTGTGACCGGAGTCATGGGGCATCTTGAGTCATGTCCAGCCTACTGTCTCCCCCCCCCATCTTTGGGACTAATATTTATACAGTTTTGTGCCTTCCATTCCCCTCCTGCTTTTGCAGAGGTTCCCACGTCTTTGCAACATTGCCCCTCGGTTCCCATACGCTTTTACACATCTGCAACATAGCTATCAGTTCCCATACGCTCTAAGCAGGGCCAGATCTTTGCAACATAGCCATCACAAGGCTTTGCAACATAGCCCTCGGTTCTCACACGCTATGTGCAGGGTATTCCTTGTAACATTGTAAGTTTCCAAGGTTGCTGAGGCAGACCATATGGCATCTGAGTTTTGGCATTGGTTCATGTGAGTTGTATGCTAAGGCCTTTGAAAACTGGTTCAGGCTTGGGCCTACCCTAATAAGCCACTATTCCTATAACTATATAAAGTCAGTAATATAAAATCCCATTCCTAAACCCACTTTCTACATTAAACACACAGAATAAGCAGGAGGTCAGTTCCCAAACCTTATACATCCACTGACATTCATCTGAAAGTCAGACATTCGCTGAACATTTGTAGTAGACAAGACCATTTATGCAAATTCCCTGCTCCCCTGTCTGTACTAGTGCCCTGTACTCCTTGGCCCTTCCTGGCCAACCAATCCATTCTGCCAAGACTTTCTCCTGCAGCTGATGCAACCAGAACTCCATTTGGACATTTTTTTTTCACAGCACACAGAAGACCATGGGTCATAAGGTAAATTCTTGCTGGGACAACCGCTGGGGTTTGAAGGACAATTTTTTGAAGAGCACTCATCACTTCTCCACGTATGAACCCATATCCTTGTTGAAGTGCCATGGAGGAGCTTCCTCAGGACAGGGGGAGTGATTCCTCAGATGTGAGACTCCCTGCTCCCATGGGGTTCTGCTAGGTTTTCATCCCTCTGACTGCTCAGATGGAGGGTAGAATCTGTCCAAAATATGCCTTTATTGCTGAAACATGCCAAAAATATCTGTTTGAGGGCTGAAAGGTTCAGTAGAACCACCTTGTGTTGTATTACATATACTTTGTGTGTACAGCACGATCACATCTATTTATTTTCAAATTCTACTCCCACCTGTTCCTACAGATAATTTCTAGCTGAGATCATCATTTCTGACAACAGATATCTCATCTGTCAACAACTGGGTTCTGTGAAAGGTGAAATTAAAAAAAAAGTTGCCTCTGGAAGGAGATGTTTCAGTAGGTAGTGGATGAATAGAGAAAAAGTCTGAAGGTCCTAGTGGAAGATGTCACTGTCCATTTTTCTAACTGCAAGATTTGCTCTATTCGCGAAGCTCTGGGACTGAGTCCATGGATTGCTTCCATTCTGTGCAGCAGGGATGCTGGGCTGCCTCCAGGCCATTGTCCCCATTGGCACCACAGAGCACCCATTGGGACTTGAGGACACATGGGGGAGTGACGGGTCCCCTTGGTCCCTGTGGAAATTCAGGTAAGAGGTTAATGAATACGTCTATTATCTCTCAAGAGGAAGCTCTCTTGTATGAGGTGGGTACTGAGGCAGACAGGAAGGCAACTGTTGCAGTCACTCTGCAAGGGAATGGAAGAGGGTTCCAGAAAAGGCACAGGGCTCTAAGTTACTGCAGGGGAAGAACTGCTGCCTGTTTTGTAGGGAGAGACCAATGATCTCATCTTAAAATTATCCTTGTGGTACTTTTCTCCACACTGAATTCCTTGCGATGAAGATCCTATGAAACAGCTGGAATTTTCTGCAGCATACTTGTTGGGGCCAGGTGTGCTGCCTGTGTTCCTTGTCTTAACTCGCAAGTTTATGACCACCTGCTTCGAACAGGGTGGCCTGCATCATAAGCTGGGTGTCAGTGTCTAAACAGTCAGCTAAGGATAACAACACTCAGAATATGTTTTCTCTGTTCCTTTGAGCAAACAACCAAACAAAATCCCAGTGCAAGCATTTAATTACAGTATTTCAAGGTAAGGCACTGACCTAGTCCTGGGTTCTGGACTATACTAAGGAGCTCCTCCTCTGTCCCAGTCTTACGCCACACTGCCTCTGAAAAGAACAGGCAAGACTCCTTAACAGATCTCCTGGCTCCTAACTGGTCAGTGCTTTCTCCTACCACTAGTGGTCTCCAGGGGTGTGTATCATTGGCGGCCCAGTCTGAATAGGATTTCCTTGAGTGGGGGTATGGGCAGGTCAGATTGCTGGAGTGAGGAGTCTGATAGACCCTGTCACACCCTTCTTTTTGAAAATTAAACGATTTAGCTTTTTTACTTTTAATAAATAAGTAAGTAAATAGATAAATGGATTCCTTCCAAACATATCCTTATATTATTTATTATTTCTCCAAATTGCTGGTTATATACTTTCTTTGCAACATTTATGTCCATTGAAAGCATATGGAACAAAAGTCCAAAAATAGCTTTAGTTCCACTGAGTTGCTTTAATATATATGGTAGAATAATTCCCACATATAAAGCCTACAGTGTCATGCCAGTCGTTTGTAGCATTGAATAAGCCACATGGGCTGGAAAGGCATGGTACTTGAGGGGGGTTGTTAGGCTGGGTCTTGTTGCCAGATGTGAATTCTGCTTCATTTCAGTTACTTATTTTTCCCTGATGAAACTGGACAACTCTTACACAGCAAACCTTAGTTTTCTCCCCATCTCTTACCTACATAACCTGATAGAAAAGAGAAACTCTATAATAAGCTGCCTAGTGGGACGAGTCTACTTCATAGCTTCTAAGTGAACAAAGTTTTTTTTGAGACATACTGTAAAATTTCCTTTTGCTACTTAAAAACAACTGACAGACTAAAGGCAGAATACAGTAACATTTCCACCTGCAGACGTGTTGTATGTAGGCTGCCTGTGCCTTTGACTAAATCTTTTTGTTAAAAAGAAGAGTCTAGTAGATTTTAGTGCTTTTGGAAGTAAATGACAGAAGGTGAGCGGCTAACATCAAGAAAAGTGACTGAAATTTATTTACTCCTATGGAGTAAGACAGCAGAAGGTCAATGGACCACTTAAATATGCCTTAATGGTTGCATAAGCCTGTCTCCCATGTGCTGAAACATCTGGACTATGTCTACACTTGCAAGTTAGTTCGAATTAAGGAAGCATAATTCAAACTAATTTAAGCATTGGCTACACTAGGCTTTCATTAATTCGAATTAAGGGCTTTCTTAATTCGAACTAATAAATTCGCTTATACTTTTCGAAGTAAGGGTTAATTCGAACTAATTAGTTCAAATTAACCCAATGTGGCCATGTTAGTTCAAACTAAGTGCTTAGTTTGAACTAAGCAGCACATTGAGCTCAATGCAATTGACTAATTCAAACTAAGCAAATGCCATGCATGGCACTTGCTTAGTTCGAACTAAAATTTGCTAGTTCAAATTGAGTTAATTCGAACTAACTAATATTAGTTCAAATTAGTTAGTTTGAATTAACTATTTCAAACTAACTTTGGTAAGTGTAGACATAGCCTTGGAGTCTGAACAGAGTCCATTAGCTGACCCTATAATGAGGATCCTGGGCATACGCTCAAGGTGCAGGGTCATCTGTCTAGCACCCCTCTCCTTAGAATTTAGACTCTTAAATGCAAGTGTCTAGCTCTTGGGGCTAGTGCTGGCCTCTCAGGCTAGGCTCCCCCATAAGTTAAACACATCATGTCTCAAAACTCCAGCCATATGGGCACTCCGGTGTTAGAGTTTAACTCTTCAAGGGCATGTGGTAGGTGTAGCACATAACACAGACAGACAACCTTTGCACAGGATTCTAAAATACTCTTGTTTTTTATTTAATGAGAAAATACAGACATTTATGAAACAACTCTGAATTCAGTGTCTCTCACTTTCGGTTACCCTTCTCTTGGCAGTCTTTTGGGGAAGGAACATCTAAATTTAGACAGGCACTCGCTACCTCTTGGAGCTCAGTCCAACAAAGAAGGCACAGGGCCACACATTCAAAATAGAGTTCGCAGCTTGATAAAGATAACTACAAAGAATCCATAATCTCACACAGAATTTGTGATTGTACAGATAGATTTCCCAAATCATCACAGGGCCAGTGGGCTGGTTTTCTGCATGGGAGTGAATTTCATGCAGCATGAACAGGTGCAATGAAAAGCCAGTGAACACAGCTTGACTTTGGAGTATCTTGGGTGGAGACACGCAGATAATGTAAAAAAATGAGTACTGGTTTTGTGATAAGTCTCAGTCCACTAGATATTAAATCAAGATCATTGATTTTATCTTGTGGCCTGAGACATACTGTAGTTTCCAAGGATAGAGATCACAGCATTTTGCCTCATTCTTCCTATTCCATATTGGTGTATGAAAAATTCCTGGGTGAAAATGTAAAAACCTACAGCTTTTTCAGAGAGAACGAGTTAAATGGCTAATATTATGGCACAGCATAATGCTGCCAGTTTTTAGTTGCTTAAACTTCATTTCAAGCATCTGTTCTCTGGCATTCACGCAGCTCCAAAGACTATTATGCTGATAGTTGTTTGTCAAAGCACAAAGGAAGCGATTCTAATGCACAATTTAAACAATAAACTAAGGAAAATTATGACTGAACAAATCATTCATAAAACTGGGACATCAAAACATTCCTTGGAAAAAAATAATGTGGTTTAAATTTTCTCTCAAGGCGCATATCAGTTGCGCATACATCTTCTCATTATGCAAGATAGATTTTCCCCCTTATTTTGGTTACATTTGTCTCACCCTCTTTCTTTGCAGTTAGCATTTCAAAGATAATATTACCTGATGCTGTAAAATCTCATCATAAGAATATGCATTCTGCTTTGAACAAACGTCCTTTTTGTCGCGTTATTAGAATATGAACAAAATGATTGTCTGATTTAGATTTTCTTACATATTCATTGAGAAAAGCAACTTATCTGAAAGTGATTGCAGGTGTTCTTTAATTCAACTTACAATTTAGAGAATTGGCAAGGGGCTTTCCAGAAGTCATTATGTAAAGTACGTTTGAATCAAGAGGAGGGATCTTATCCTTGTTACCTTCATTTAAGTATAACATCACTGATTCTTTTTGCTAAAATTGCAGGTCCATGATGTATAAAAGATGACAGATCCTGCAGCGTTGCCTCTTGTACAGCTAAAGGATGGGACAAGGTGAATGTGCTTGGTGACGCAGTGTGAAAATGTTCTTAACTTTTCTACCCGCAATGCACCTTCTTTGTGCTGTTTACAAAGAACAAAGGAGTTTTAGCCCTTTATGTTTTTTTTTTTAAATGGAGGCACTGAAGCAGATACCCCTTATCCAATATGGTTTACACAGTATATTTTCTCTGATAAGCTATTCTCATTTCAGACAGCATTAGAAAATAATAGAATTATAGCGTTGCCTACCTCTAAGGTATTCAAATGAGGAAAGGTGTTCTTTTTTAAAAATCTTCTCAGCTAAGCTAAAATCAGGTGAGAGAGATTGTATATTTATAGGGTACAAACAATAAATTCAATGACTGGATGTGGGTTATGTTTCCTAGTTGGTAGAGACAACATGTAACAGTTGCAAAGAGATGATGAAGTGTACAGATGTGTAGTAAAATTTTAAAAGCATACTGACATTTTAAGAATAGGCACACTGAATATTAAACAGTCAGCTGAAATTCCTGTTTCTGCTGCCCAGAACCAGCACTTCATTTTCTTTTATGTGCAATGCCTTTTTAAGTAGTTTTAAGGCACAGACTGGAGATAATTGTAGAAGTAGAGGGCAGTCATATGTACCTACTAGAAGAGGAAGAAATATTAAACTCTGTAAAGGGCAACTTTTATTAGAGACCAAATGTTCCAGCAAGGCAGAGAGGCTACCCTTTGACCAGTATGGTGAAACTATAGCTCTTTGTCATGCAGTAAAAATGAATTAGATTGGGTATCAAATACCAGGTGTTGGAACAAATTGAGAAATTAAAGAGAGACAAGTTATAATGGGCTTAATTCTGTTCCCACTGAATTTTATGGCAAAATTCTCTAGGACAGGGCTCGGCAATCTTTGCCGACCCCTGTGCCAGCCCCGCTCCTCCAATTCACAGCAGGTGCTGGGAGAGCGGGGGACAGGAGCCATGTGTAACTGTTCCTTTTCCCTACTGGCCACACCTCCCCTCTGGGGAGTGGGACCAGCACAGGGAACCAACTGTGGCCCCACAGGGCTGGGATCCCTTTGTGCCACTGAGAATAGGTGTGCATGCCAGCTTTGGCATGTGTGCTAGGGGATGGCGACTCCTGCCCTAGGATCAGATAGCATACACTGAAGATTTTGGCATGAATTTGGGACTGCTAGCATAAATAGCTACTAAAGATATCCAATCTCATTACAATCAGATACTGTCCTGGGCTGTAGCAAATGCTCAAAACCTAAAGAAATGAGGACAGAACCTGGGAATTACTGTCAGCAATTACTCTAAAATACAGAAGAGATAACTCCGCCTTAATTAGATTTAGAATAAATCTTCCTCTTCCATCATGGAGTTCCTTGAATATTCTTCTGAAGCATCAAGTATAGGTCACTTATAAACATAAGACATTATACCAAATGGACTACTGGTCTGATGTGATCTATCCATTATGACAATTCAGGTATATATTCCTATGAGAAATTTGATGTCTCAATTGTTTTAATGCATGGACTGTGCACAGCTTCTGCAGCCATCAGATGGATTACTCTGCTAAAAGATGAAGACTTCTCTAAGGGTATGTCTATACTGATGGTGGCAGATTTGCCATCATCAGTGTGCTCTTCCATGTTCGATTGAACAGTCTGTTAAGATGCACTCAATTGAACACGGAAACGAAGCTGTAACTCCAACTCCGTAACTGGAGTAGCACTGTGTTGACCGGATGTCATTTCCAATCAGTTTAGTGCAATGTGCAAGGGGCAGTTAGGAAGTTGGCAGGACATACGCAAGGTATTTTACGTACCTTGCATATCTCCCATTTAATGCTGCCGAAAAGCACAGCAAGTATAGACTAGAGCTAAGACTTGCAACAAAATAGAAATATATAAGGGAAATATCTTCTGAAATGGGTGAGTTTGGGGATTCCTTCTCTCACAGAATTTCAGAGAATAAAAATTTGGAAGAAAGCCATTGTCACATGAGACTGGGAACAATTAGGTAGTCTCTTGGTCTTCTGTTAGGGTTGGAGAGAAATCCTTTCAAAACTGTTAAATGAACAAGATTGGCTCGGTGGGTATTATTTAACGAAGTTAAATCAGACTCGGCATTCTACTAGGCAATGATTTCTTTATATAGGAACATGCCATGTTACATCTGTGCAATGGGTCATATCATGGCCTATGCATGCTGCTTTGAGGCATTGTGTGTGTGTCTGGTAAAATGAATTAGCTGAATTCTTCATTGCAAATACTATCCCTTGAATTTCTTTCTTTCTTTCTTTCTTTCTTTCTTTCTTTCTTTCTTGTGAATCAGTACCAATTTCTGAAGCTGAGTTTAAATATGTGCTGAATAGTCTGTCTGAAAAATTTGTAAACTGTGGGTTCTCAAACTGTTAAATGTGCCTGGTGCCATTCATGTTGTGTGCTTATTCATATTACTCATGTGCTGCCTGCTTGGATGACTGAATCTTTAAAATCAGGGGAATAATGACAGGTGATTATGAATAGTGAATGCTATGTTGTGCACATGAATATCCTTGCTCACAAGTGAGGATTAGCATTTTGTTCATAGAACATCTATTCAACAAAGAGTCAGACAAATTTATACAAATGTCAGTGAACAGGATCTAAAAGGGGGCGTGAACATTGTGGAATAGAACTTCCATTTGGAATCTAGATTGTTTCCTAGCAGCTTTTGCAATATTTAACCTGTTCTTGTATGGAGCATATTCCATGTGGGATTTGACACCAAGAATAAAGAAAAAAATTAGCTCTCTTTTTTGGACATAAGCCCTGACCTCCACTTTATCTTGTTTTGCTGACTGTTTGAAACCTTCCAAATTTACATTAGCTGTTCGTTGGACCCAGGCTTCCAAAATAATTTGTAAAAACTCTACCCATTTGTGAGGCCTGGTTTTTGTAATGAAGAATTAGATAAGGCTAAGAATTTGTCAAATGCCCTAAATTGTGTTATGCTCCATACCAAAATGAAGACTGCATTCAGCACTGCTAGAACTCTGGAAAGGTATGGGTTTTTTGTTTGTTTGTTTGTTTGTTTGTTTTGGGGGGGAATGGTGAGGGGGACAAGCAGGGATTACTATCTCATTAGAAGGGAACTATAGTTTCCTTTGCATTGGCCTGCAAGGTCCAAGCCCATATTTAAACCACTATAGTTCCATTACATGGTGGCGGGTGGAAGCAGGATCGCAGAGAGGTCTGTAGCATGACCTGTAACCACAGAGCATGGAGTCAAAATCTCTTCCATGAAAAGCATTTTATTTTCTCACAAATCAGGTTAGTTTTCTCATCAAAACTCCAATAGTTAAAAAAAAAAAAACCCTAGAGACAGTGACAAGAAACCAGGAAAACCAACCTGTGACATTTATTGAGAGGGGGCATTAGTTACCAATAAATTGAATTTTATTTTGCTATGGCAAGTTCACTGTGCTTTCTATTACTAGTTACACCATGTTACTTTGACCCAAGGAACAGAAGAACTTGGGATCTCTCTGCCTTCTTTTCTCCTTTATGTCATTTACTCATGATGGAGTGACAGAAAAATAATATGCTGATTCTTCTTTCCTTGTCTTTCAGGATCCTACCTTCTTCAGTCCAATCATGTCATCTGGTGTGGCTTCTAATACTGTCAGTATGCCTAAAGGCTATAACTATGAGGATGTGCTGGATTTCTTTTCTTGGAAAACTTAGGGGAAAAAATATCCACTGCAAACATGAAGCATTTCTGTGTGCTGATGCAGAAAAGATCACTCTTTAATTTAAAGTAATGTAGATATATGTTTGTTTGTTTGAGTGCTTGTTGTTTATTTCAGTTTAAAATCACACTTAAACTGACATAGCTTTCTTGTATAGGCAAGGTCTTAGATCTCTAGACTGAGCTGAATGCATTCCAAAAATCGCTGAGATTAGGGTCTCTGAGGATTTCAGCTTTCAGTTATTACGGCAGTTGGGAGCCAATCAGATATTAATAGTTGTCTGTTACCCTCATTTTGGAGCATGTTTTTAAAGCTTTGGATTCTCCCTATGTTATAAATATAATTCTTGTATCTTATATCTTATTAGCAGTGAGAATGCCCCCGTGTGCTTCCCAAATGAGCATAGAGTCTAGCTTAACTAAAGGACTCCCCTTGTCTCAGAATTTGTTCATTCTGTCACCTAGTACATCTGAATTCCTACAGTTGACTGGCAACCTTTCCCAGTTTTCTGTCTGTAAGGGAAACCATATAAAATCAACATTGACTTTCCCCAACTCAGATCATTTTGAATCAGCCTAAAGCTTGGTGGGGGTTTTTTTAAACTAGCGATTATAATTTTATTTTGGAGGACTTTGCGTCATTTTCTCTGAAGTAGCACTGTCGTGAGAGTGTGGCTCTTTCACTCAAAGACTAATTGCTGAGGATGAAACACCTCAGAAAAAGAAAAAAATTAAGAATTCTAGGGATTTTTCTGCCTGTGTCCATATGCAAGAGGAGACTACAGCACAATACAGTAGTAATTGCACAGGAATTTCTGTATTCTCTCTTCTGGCACTGGACAAAGGATTTTCATCACCTGTGTCAATCCCAAATTGCTTACGGGATTCCACTTCTCAGTGCATATCCTTAACACTAAAAAGTGCAGAAATTCATTTTCTGAGTTGGCTTTTGGATTGTGAGTTTGAAAAACATGGGCGATTCTTTTAGTTACACTAAAGCCTCGCAAAGACCAATGTTATATATTTGTAAAATAAAAAAAATTAGAGCTTTGTCTTGATGCTGAGTATAGTTCTTACTCATGCAAGTAGTCTTGTGGCAAAGACTGTCCATAGAATGGTTTGTGGAAAGAGTTTGTTGGAGTAGGACCACATATTAACAGAGAAATTTTGACTTAACAGACAGATTGTTTGTTTTTCTGTTTTCCCTTTTTTGTGTATGAATGTGGGCATAATGGCTACCAAATTTGTTTTGCTGTCACAATACAAGCTGTGCTGATAGCAAAGGCACACGATTCCTTAACAGAATGACCAGAAGAAATGTGGAGTTTTGGGGAAGTTTCTGTCTAGCTACCATTTGGGAGCGTGGGTAAATAGAGTAGGATGATGGGTTTTTCTTGGGGCTTTTTTGTTTTTGTGTGGTTTGTTTTTGTTTTGTTTTGTTACATACCTGCTGCTTATTAAGAACAACACCTTAACTCCTGTTGGTATCAGCAGGAGTGGACCTCATATGATTGGGCCCTTATTTGCAGGCTGAATCAAAATAAAATAGCCAAAGAAAGAGCTTATAGCCTCAACCTATTCATCTGTTCTTTGGGTCTCACTCCCACATGCCCTTTGGTATGCAAAATTACCCTGTGTTAAGGGAATCTGATATCACTTCTATTGCTGCTGCTCTGGACAGAATTACTAGGATTATGTTCACCAAAAGAACACAAAGTAGCTATACTGTCAGTAATGGCTGACAGCTAAATTAGAAGAGTCATAGTGTTCAATAACAATGAATCTGTGGCAGTTTGTATATTTGGAACAAACTGTTCAATGATTACTAAGGGCTGTTGCAAAACCTAAGTACACAAACCAAGTGGTGCAATTCAAGTAACATTCTAATACCACCTTATTTATTATTTTGATTTAATGAAAAGCAAGGATTATTCAAAGCTCTTTGTATGTGTATGAAATAAAACATAATTCAGTATCAATGCCCAAAATGAGAAATCTACTCTCGCCCACAAAACCCAGGTCTTATTCATTATCCACCACAACCATTCAACACATTTTTCACGAAACAGCCAGGTAGAAAAGATGCGTTGTAACTTGGACCTATGCTCAACAAATTGAAGTTCTGGTGCAATGAAGAGGGAGGCAAATTCCAGAATTCAGGACCATTTACTGAAAAACTTTGCCTCTAAATTAATTCAGTGATCTGTTAATTCAGGAATCTAAGGGTGCATCTACACTGGCACCTTAGGTCGACCTAAGGATGCTTAAGTCAACCTACAGAACTCTGTGTTCACACTGGGAGCTTGTTAAGTCGACTTAAGAGCTTCCTTAAGTCGACTTAATAGTACCATCTCTGAAGGTCGGCTTAAGGCTTAAGACGACCTTATTAAGATGACTTAAAGCCAGCATCGATGTGTATGTCTACACTACAGGCTCTGTTAAGTCAACTTAACAAGGTCGACTTAAGTCAACTTTAAGTGTAGATGCTCCATTAAGTTGACTTTAACAGAGTCAACTTAACTTAACAAGTGCAGACATAGCCTCAGGTGCTTTTAGCTGTCAAATATTCTCTAGGGAGAGAAGTCTCTTATGTACATGGCTTCTAGCAAACTTAGAAGGATGGTCTTTGTGTACTATGTTTTTGTACAGAGCATAGCACAATGTGTTTCTACTGTAATGCAAATAAATATTCAAAAATTTTATAAGTGAAAAGAGAACCTTAAATTCCATTTGGAGATCTATTGTAAATCGATGCAGACCATGGACAGAGCTGCAATAATCATTTATTTACTTATTTGTATTTTGATAACACCTGGAGGTTAGATTGCCATTGTACAAACATATAAGTAGGACTAGCCAGAAAACAAGAAGGCCATTTCACAAAAAAATTAGAGGGTTTGACACTGCGTGAAACCAAACTAAGACTGTGTGTGTGGGGAGGGGGGGGAGAGTGATAGACTATCTCCACAGAATAGACCAGTGGTTAGGGTCATCTGCTAATTCAGGCACACCAGGAATCTTGCTCCTAGGTCTTTCTCTTCCAAGGTGAGTGCTCAATCACTGGGATATATAGACCATCATTCTTGTTGTATTTGTTGCTATTTGTATTAAAGAAAAAAAAGAATATTGATTGGACCAGAGAATGAAAGACTGATTCTATAGCCAGTGGTTATGGGCTTTCACATGGGATATGGGAGACCCAGATTCTAGTAACTATTCCAAACCAGAAGGGTGTGTCTCTTTCTTTTGACCCAGAATTTCCATCCCAGACCTGCAGAACTTTCCCCATTTAAAAAAAAAATGTGTTTCAGTGAAAAGTTTTAGTTTTGACAAATCAGCATTTTCTGATGGAAAAAATGTCAAAAAAATCCCAGCTACCTCTCCATATACAAGACAACCTGTCCTTGAAGAACTTACAATGTATATGTAAGATAATAGATAACAAGTGGATAAAACAGAGAGGTAAAGAACAAGAAAACAATGAAATGAATCTGAGGATCATGAAAAAAGTTAGTCACAGAATACCAAATGCTTAACCATTGACAAGATTATATAGGGAATACAGCAGAGAAGAGTTTTAAGGAGAAATTTAGAGGATTCATAGAACTATAGTGTTTGAGGCCAAAAGGGACCACAAAATCTGACCTCCTGCAAATCAAAAGTCACTAAACGCCAGTCATTTATCCCAGTATGAGCTCAACAACACAAATTAGACCAAAGTATTAAAGTTTCAAGAGATTAAACAGTTGTACCATAGGCTGAAAATAGGCTTTCCTAAAGCCCATGCAATGGCAGGAATCTGATTTGATGAGCTATAGATCCAGGTAATATAGCAAATGACTTATACCCCATATTGCAAAGGAAGATGAAATGAGGATGGGCAATAATGTTGGTACACACTCTGGGAAACAACACTAAGCAAACAAGTACCCATAATTCTGTAATACCTGTGGTTTCTAGGTATTCTTGCAGTGAAGTCAGTATCTTGGCCCCAACAGTAGCTAAAAGATATTTTGAAGTAATGGACAATAAGGAAATAACTTGCATACAGAGGTTGTTCTTTCCTGTTATCCCCTGCCCTGTCAGTTTGTGGCTGTGTCCTGGAAGTTGAGGGGATACCTATGTTGACTGAAGAAACCAAAGTGTTGAATAATTTCAAAGGTCCACTGCTCCCTCCTTTACCTCTTTCTGTACTCGATGAGTTGTTACGACATAAGATCAAGAGTTGTTGTGGAACGAAGATGAAGTAAAGAGCATTGTGGAAAGTAGGATATTACTAATATATGCCTTTCTAATTTCACAGCAAACTCTTTGCTGGAGTGGTATCAAATCTGACACTGATTCCAAATGGGTCAGAGTGGAGCATGTGAGTGCACTGACTTTGATTCAAGCCCTAAGCCTATCGTAGAGGAAGAGTGGTAATGTCAGTTTGTTTATTTTGTGAAACAACTGTTGGGGCTTCCTTGAAAGTGTGTGACGTTTGTTTGGCTAGCAATATAGGAAAAGCTGCATGCTTAGTAGTGTTTTTGGCTGAAGCAACAAGTCTTTGTGGAATATTCTTGTTGCTATCAATGGTAATGGACAGCTTTTTAACACCTTTTTTGAATGTTTTTCAAAAAAATCTGGCTGGCTTGGAAATTTTCAGTGATATGTATCAGCTGTTGCTTCATCTGCAGAGCCTGGCAGTTTCTTTACTTAGGACAGTCTAGAGAAAGTGAGGGAATCTATTGTCCACAACATCACAGTGCAATTCAGAAGCACTTTAACCACTGTGACATAGCACTTGGCAAGGCATACGCCCCATGTTTTACCTCCTGCTTGAACTTGCACATCAATGACTTCTCAGGGATAACAAAAATATAGTAGCACTGACACCACACTTCTAACCAGTGCTGACACGGATCAAAAGTAGGTGACTTTCACAACCAGAGAGGGGGAGAGAGAGAATGATATACCATTATTCTCTTTCTTCAACTTCTCTGAGTTCAACTGAGTAAAACTTTTTATGTCTTGTTTTATCTTTCAGATCTCTTGGTTCTCAATATAATTTCTAGGATGTGGCAATTCTACCATGATAACTCAACGTGTGACTGTGCTGACGTCCATTATTCCGAGTAATATGTTTGGTACCAAATGTTCAACCCCAAATTTAAGGCTTCAGTCAGTTCATGTTACTCTGGTTACCTGCAAAGATTTGATTGTACGTGCTTTTGTATATAGAATTGGACTTTACAAGTCTACCCTATTTATACTAACAGGTTTTCATATCTCTTCAGGTTATAAAGGTGGATTAAACTGTTCTTGGGAAACCGATAGAATTTACTCAAAATGAAGTTAATTTGATAGGAGGAAAACTCCTCAAAAACCAGGGGTTATAGTTTTATTACTGATAAATGAAGGTTATTGCCTGAACAAGTGTTTCTAGCATCAGACCCGCTGAGGGCTGAAAAAACAAATACACTAATGTGAACTGAAATCAGGTAGCAAGGCGATGGAGTAATCTGTGAAGGAGCTGGAGCAATGATAATCTTCAATGACATTTTGCTGCTAGCAGAACATTAAAATTTTACTGTCCATCGGCTTTCCTGTGAATATAAAAACTATGTCAGCAGACATTTCAAAATAGAAGGTCTGAATCAGATGCTGTTTTTTAGGTATTTTGTCAGCAATTTCATCCATCTCCTACTTTTCCACAGCATCTGGTTCAAAGGTTGCATCTAGCAAATAGAAAAGGCAGATGTTTCCATCAGGAGTTATACAAGACACTAGAAGGGACTGAAAGGAACTGAGAAATGCATTCTCCGCTCTGGAATTCATATCCTGATTCTCTACTGCCTTGACACTTGTCTATTCAATTGCAAGAGTGCAAAGTGGGTACAAGATATTGCCACTTTGTACAAGTGTACATGGTTACACCAGGGCAGGGCAATGGAACTCATTTCCTTAAAGTATCAACTTCATTCTGCATCCCCTTGGCCCTAGAAGCAAATGCCCAGGAGGAAGGAGTAGTGACCCTACTTCTCTTGTATATAGGGCAGCAAATACATCTCAAGAGATTGTTGAACTAAGAGTCACCTCAAACAAAAGGGGGTAGTAATAGAAAGCCCAAGCATAATTTTTAATGATTGTTTCAAGATCTAAAGTCTGTGTGTGTAAAATATGCACAAAGGATTTAAATTCACAGTGATTTAAGCATACATCATCAGCTCTCAGTCTCATTCAGAACAGATTTTAGCAGTGATATGTGTTGAATATTGCTTCACCTCTTTTTAGAGTCTTCTTAAGCGTTGTTTTCTTCTTAACAGTGTATTTTTTGAGTACTGCTTGAAGTTTTCATGAAATGTGACTGAGGTATTATTTGTATCAGCTGGTAGCTTACACACCATACTGTGCACTCATAGGATATGTCTACACTGGAGGCTCTGTTAAGTTGACTTAACAAGGTCAACTTTAAGTTGACTTAACAAGGTCAACTTTAAATCGACTTAAAGTCGACCTTGTTAAATCGACTTAGAACTCCACATTGAAAACTCCTGTCAACTGCCTGCGTCCACACTGCCAGGTGCAAAGTCGACGGAGGAGTGGGGCATTGTGGGTAGCTGGGAGGGGGCCTGGAGGCCAATTAGGTCGACTTAAGGGCTTTCCCCATCTACACTGGCTTAAGTCGCCTTAATACGGTTGACTTAAGCGTTAAGTTGACAGTAAGAGATGGTGTTATTAAGTCGACTTAAGGAAGCACTTAAGTTGAATTAATAAAAGCACAATGTGGATGCAAGAGTCTGTAGGTTAACCTTCCTTAAGCCGCCCTAAGGCTCCAGTGTAGACGTACCCTCCAGTGTCCAGATTAAACAATTATCGGTGCCTACATAAATTTAAAGGTGAATTGTTTTCTTCAATGACATTATTCTTTTTTTAATAAGGCATATACTTTATATATTTTATTCTTTATAGTTGTCCCATAAGTTGTGTTGCTTTTCTTAATAATAGGTAATGTGCCTGCAGAATGCGCCAGCAGTCAACAACTTGTGTGACCATTTATGTAACTGGCAATTTATGCAGTTTTACAATTAATGAATGAAGTTAATTTAATTTTGTAATCATCAAAAGCCCTGCATGAGCCAATTCCCATGATTAAAAATTTAAAAGACGATTCCCCATAAACGTAGCCTTTCACTTTTTAAATCACATTTCCCCCATCCCCCTCTTTTAAACCAAACTTGTTTTGCCTCTGACTTATACAAAATTCTGGAATGTTTTGTTCATTTGAGAATCACATGACAGACACTGAGTCATTCCAGTGGAAATAATAAAATCATTTTCTTCCTAGTATTAAGAATAACCCAAGCATTCTGGGGCACTGAACCATATCGACTCCTCACTCACTGGGAGGGGATTTCTGATCCTGTCAAAGACACAGCGAGATCTCTCATGCTAGCCCATCAGAGGTTTAAGCCATTGTTTAAGCCATTTAAGCCTTCAGAATGTGGTTTAATGTCTGTCATGACAAGGCAAGTAAATAAATACCTTGGCATACATCCTAGAGCCTGTCACACTTCCCCTGCTGCTACCTCCTGTTCAAAATTTAGTGCTCTGTGATCAACTTTTACATAAAGTTCATTCTGAGGAAATCACCAAGGACATGATTAATTTTCTTACTTTGTGATGTCATCCAGATGATCACATCCTCCGGTGACCCCTCCTGAGATCATTAAGCTCAAGTAGATTTCATGTTTGTTAACTGCCAAAATACTTTGACTTATAGTGACACTACTGCAAATAACTCTAAGGTAGACAGGTCCTCAGCGTCTCTTCATTTATGATTTCTAAGGGCACTCTTGATTGGACTAAGTAGTTACCTAAATTCTGAAATTATTAGTTTGTTAGACTGGTGTCACTGCAACAAATTGAGCTGGATTTATTAATCTCTCCAGGATAAGGAACAGCTGTAGACACTACAGCCTTGTTTCCTTCCCTTGGTTTCACAAGAGCATAGGATAGTGATGATCATCCCCATTAATAAAAACATCTGAATACAAATAAAGATCAGTGGGCCTTATGTATCAACTTTAAACAGACCTGTCCCTGGAAAACAACTGCTGAAAAATCAGTGGCATACCGGTGACCAGCATAAGTGACGCTATCCCATTGAAGTAGGAAAAAAAGGGTACAGCCATCTTGACTGAAATATCAGGAGAAAGTAAAATCAGAGTGAAAAACGTTAATAAAAAAATCCATATGCTTGTTGTTAGATTTTTTTTCTGTTTTTGCAAATAATGGAAGCGCAATTACCCCCTACATTCAATTTCCAAATACTACACAATCATACTAAGATTACGTTAACAAATTTTGCTATTACCACTGCACTGAATAAGGAAATACTGGATCACTATGAGATATTTCCACAGAAAAGCACATTAGACCTTAATGACTACATGCTGGGTGATGGAAGGCACTTAAATTTATCTAGAAAAAAATGTTTTTTAATGACCTCATTTATACTTAAAAAAAAAAAACAGTAAAGTTATCATGTTATAATCTCCCAGAGATACTCCCGGGTGTGCTGTTGAAAGGTAATTTCAACACACCTAAGGCTTCGCACTGTAATAGAACCTGTTGTGTCGTTCAACTTAATCACATAGTGGCATTTAGAAATCATTCATTCTGGCAGGCAAAAATGTCTTGCAATAACACCATTATCACAACTTGCATTTTTATAGCAAAATTTACTATCGAGGCAAATACATCAAACAAACATTTTAAGTACATAATAGTTACAGAATCACTGAACATAGCACGTCCCTTATGAACAAGCAGTGTCCCTCATATAATAAAAGTATCTCACTTTTCATTAGGAATTATTATTGATATATAACATAAATATGTTTTAACTTGTATACAGCTTTCTTTTCCAAGTAATCTTATTGAATCAGGACCTCTGAGACCAATGTTTAAAATATGAGGTAGCAGTTTATATCCACTGTCAGACTAGTGAGCTGATGCAAAAAGATCATACATTTTACACTAAATCAGGAATCAAATGAGTCTGTAGCAGATCACTAATCTTAACCATGGTTTACTTTACTGTGTAAAGAATGACTTTGAACATTGTGGTGTTCTCCTAATTCTGCAGTGTATAAGCGTATTTCTTAGAGCTGAAGAAAGATGCAATCATCCACACTATAGACAACATATGTTAAAAATCTTAAATGCCATCTTGTCATGAGTGATTGAATGGAAATGTCCCTCAGGAAACAAAAGAATATGTAATATATTTAGGGTTTGGATCTCATTTAAAAGTCTGAAATGGTTTGACTCGTGTGCACCACAAAGACTGCTGTTCTATTAAAGTATTTCTGCAGCATTTTCTCTAAGCCAAATCGCTCAGACTATCAGACCACTGGTTTAAACTACAGGCTATGTCTACACCTGTTAATTTAAGTCGACTTAGCATGTCCACACTTAAATTTTAAGTCGACTTAGAGGGGACCCTACAAAATCGACCTAGAGTGCCCATACTGGACGCCTAGGTCAACTTGTAGGGGCAAGGTGGACCTGGGACACCCCTTGCCAAGTGCCAGGGGGCTCAGCCTTTGCCCCATTGTACCTTGGTACAATGGGGCAAAGGGGGACAGGGACCCTGGCAGGGTATAGGGGCCGGGTGGGCAGGGCTCTGCCCTGCCCTTTGGGGGGGCACGCCAGGCTGTGGCTGTGCCAGCTACCCTGGCAGGGAGGGCAGTGGGGAAGCCCTAGAGCCCCCTAAGTTGACTTAAAGTCGACTTACAGCTACTCCACGTCTACACTGGCTTAAGTCGACTTAAAATGAGGTTTTACAAAGTCGACTTAATTTTTCCTTAAGTCGACTTAAGCAGCTGCTTAAATCAACTTAAGGAAAGTGTAGTGTAGATGCAGAGTAAATTAAGTCGACTTAAGCAAGCAAGCAACACCCACAGTGTTCAATAAGGAGCCCTTGACTCTTGGAACTCACTTTCCCACTTGGACAGAGCCCCTAAGCATGTTAATCTTGAGAGCAAATTGCAGTACCTATGTATTGTGCCAAGCTTTTGAGGAGAGGGTGAGTGGATGAGAGTGTGTGCGGGTAAAAAGGGCTGTCATCATTAATCTTGATAGACTAGATGATTAAGGAAATTATTTTCACTGGATTGATTCTATATGTTTTGTATATGTTACTGTCAGTGCTTTTTTGGTTGAAAAAAAAGGTGCTGGTACTCATATCGTGATAGTAAATTTGAAAAATGCCTTTCCCACCCCTCTTCTTCTAGTGGCTCCTTTTCCCTTCTGACCCTGCCATCCCAACTGGGCAGCCGGGACGGCAAAAAAAGTGCCGGTGCTCTGTACCCCTGCGTGCCATCACAAAAAAAGCACTGGTTATTGTACAGTTACAGAGGTGAAGGAGGAATATATTTTGTAAATGAAACTAAAAATATAAATTATGCAAATATTATAGAAATATAATAGACTGTTTTACATTTATACCCAATAATGATATACTCACTCATGTAAGAGTGACTTTGAAAGTAGCTTCTTCTACATATTATAGTCTACACAAATATGTAACACATAAAATATACATCATCCATTCCCTATGTACTTGAAAAAAAACATGTCCTTTCCACCTGGGGTGAAATAAAACTGTTTTCATTTCTGCCAAACTGAAAATACAGCCTGAATCATGCTCCAAGATGAAAACTAAAGGCATTTGGAACAGTTATTAATATATTTAAAACACTACTCGGGATATTTTGTTTTTTGTTTTGTTTTATGTTATACTATAACTATATGTTATACTAGAACTATAATTGTGCAATATTTCCTCCATTCCTCTTTTTAAGAAAGGACATAACAAGCCCATTCCATTCTGTCTTGTCTGACCAAAATATCTTTCACTGTTACATTTTGCGCTAGAATACGTGTTTAAGCCAATTTCCCTCCTTTCAAATGAAGTTCAGAGGATAGAAGAACTTCCAAAGTAAAACTACACCATCAAGATAGGCAAATTTGGGGGCTGGTCTAAGAATCTTCAGAATGTTTTCTTGAACTCAATAATACAGAACAAAAACTTTGCGAATACTACTGTAGATATAGCATTTTGTGTCTGATTTTGGGGATTTAACCTAAAACTTAGACTCTCTGTCTAGATCTGCATTTTGAGTCCTCTCAAAGTATGGAGATGCAAAGTTTTGATTTGAGATAATCTCTTTTTAAAAAGTCTGAATTCAGTAGTCATTGCTAAACTCTATAGATAGGTATGTGCTTGCACTTACAAATTGACAGTCTCAACACAGGAATAATTTCCAGGTACAGATTTACTGACCACATAACCTCCCAAGTGTGAGAGAGAGAGATCTGACAAAGAATTCTCCACAGCGAAAGCCTTGCTTTAAAATCCATAAAATTGTTGCCTACAAATCACAGAAATCACTAAGTATACAATATGATTTAAAGCTTGTACCTTCCTCACTCCTATATTGCCTTGAAATAGACTCCAAATTGAGACAAATTTTAAACAAATTCCACTTAGTAACATAAGTTAGACAGAATTATAGGAGATGTAAATTTATCTTTTAAATGGAAACTTTGTAGGTTTAGTCTGATCACTGTAAGTGAAAACCAATGATTTGACAACTGAACAAAAGTATATATAATTATATTTATATAGATATAGATATAAATAGAAAGTAAGTTTGGCATTGGCACCATAGTAAATAAATAAAACAATCAATCTGATCACTCTAGGCAGTGATTCCTATTATGTGCATGTGTATATAAATACCTTAGGTGATTTGAAGACAGAATTAATGCTTAAAGAGTTTTAAGTCTTTAAGTTTATGTTGATCATAATACTAAATACAGCATAACATGACTGTCACGTTTCACCAATTACTATAGATGTCACAGTGATCATTTTATTAGGCTATATATTCACTCAAGATGAGGGGAAATCTATAAGAATACTAGTTTATCACACAAATATTAACATAATCTCTATATAAGTATTTGAATATGGACTGATGTCACCTCTACCTTATTAAGTCACATTTCTCTGAAGCTGTTCCTGCCCCCTTCTGTATAAGCAGCTATCACCATGAAAATAACTTTTCTTCCATCCAAGGCCAGGCTCATCATAGATTGGTGTATAAGGGGCACTTGAATAGAAAATTACTTGCATCCTTCCTCAGCTCGGAAACCAAGGTCCTTTAATGGTAATGCCCAATATCATTTCTCTTGAATGCCCAGCTGGAATGTCAATACTTTAGAGCCTGGAATGGGTCCAAAAAGAGATCATTGGTTTAATATTTTAGACAGAATTGATTTTCATTTCATATCTCACCTAATTATCATTAAAATTACACATTTACTGCACATTACTGCTAAACGGAAATCAGCATTCTTTACTATTATGAATATTAACATCAGACCTTTTCCCAACGTTTAAATATTTTATCAGTTATTTATAAAATGTAACATTCATTTGGAACATGAACTCTTTTGGGGCCTCAGAACAGGTCTTTACCCATGGGTCGGCTTCCGCAATCTGACCATTCTGTGCAACTGAAGCCAGGGTGGCTCCACAGAAGCACATTAGGTCTGCTCTCACAGGTCTAGTGGCCAAATTGGCCCCTCATTTTGAGAAGCACTACGTCAGTTTATGAGGCCATATAAAAGTTTAGCAATAACAACAACACAATGTGTTTGCTAAGAATGAGCAAGATAGTTTAATGATTCTGAAATGTTTTAATTATTGCTAAATAATAGTTCAGTGTGATAATAAAAGAAAAGTGGTGTGGTGGATGGGTTGAATAACTCTGTGCCTATACTCTATTCATTATTCCATTCATTGTGTATTTTACAAAGAACAAAAGGGAGAATGTAAATAGCTCAAAGCGGGACTTTTATGTAAATTTTGGTGGTTTACATCTGGTAATGTACTATCTTTGGCTAATGCCTATCAAGCAGGGCTTTTAAATGTTCGTATAATTCAGTAGGACTTTCTGTGAATACATTAGCATAAAACAAAAGTTAAGAAGCAGACAGAGTAAGGATGCCCCACTATTTAATGGAAGAATTAGAATTTCCAATATCATTATCATGTATTACCTGAATGTGTGATGAGAACCTCATAGCATAGATAAAGGACCTTAACCTTCTCTTCAAGATCCAAAGGGGTAGCCGTGTTAGTCTATTGTAGAAAAACAACAGAGTCCTGTGGCACTTTT
>ML685835.1:1862096-1916564 GCA_007922175.1 Pelusios castaneus
TGTCCCATCTCAGTCTCCTCTTTTCTAGACTAAACAAACCCAGCTCTTTCAATCTTCCCTCATAAGTCAAGTGTTCCAGACCTCTAATCATTCATGTTGCTCTTCTCTGGACTTTCTCCATTTGTCCACCTCTTTCCTGAAATGAGGAATACACCACACAATACTCCAGTTGAGGCCTAATCAGTGTAGAGTAGAGTGGAAGAATTTCTTCTCATGTCTTTCTTACAATATTCCTGTTAATACATTCCAGAATGTTGTTTACTTTTTTTGAAACAGTGTTTACACTGTTGATTCATATTTAATTGTTACCAAATTCCTGATGATCCTGAGTCCCGCTGACGCCCTGCCTGCCCTGCTGTGAGGATTTGTTCCCAGACACGTGGCTGGCCAGAGGGACTCCGAGTCTGCACCGGCACCCCTGCAGCAGCTCTCTGCCATCACAAGTAAGTGGGGGGCCAGTGGGTTGGATCAGGAGGGTGGGTCGGGGTGGGGAACCAGCTGGTGGGGGAGATGGAGGGTCAGGGAGCCAAGCCATCCATCCAACGGGGAACTGGGGGGTCGGTTGGTGGGCTCCAGCAAGGTGATGTGGGCTCCGGCGGGTCCGTAGCAGCCTTGGCCAGCCTCATCAGGGGCCATGGCAGGCCTGGCTGTAGCCCCTGCCTGGCAGATGGTGTAGGAAGCCGCCTCCCCCCGCCCCGCTGGGCAGGGGCTCTCACCACTCCTTGGCCAGGCAGGGTCACACACACGGGGCAGAGGTGGCAAAGGGAGACAAAGGAAAAGACATTAGAAAGCCAGACTCCCAGAAGAGAAGTCAGAGGCAGTACAATGGAGAGGAAGCAATCAAGCAAATACTGAACAGAGCCACCACCATGCACACACCCTCAGACTAGAAGCCTGACTCTTCCACCCTTGTCACCAATCATCAAACCTCAGCTGGAAATGAGAGAATTTGAGGAATTGCAAAGAACAATAGGGAGAATTCAATTAGTAACCAGACAGAGAGAAATAATTTCAATCTCCTGCCCTGATGTTCAGACACGTGTGTCTCAGGGCGGGAAGGCCTGTCCAGAAGGCACCTGGCACATGCCCTGCTGCAGCTCCAGCCAGGTAAGGTGAGGGCTTGGGGGAGGGTGGACCGGGACAGGAGGATCTGGGAGCCAGCTGGCGGTGAGCAGGAAATGGCAGGGCCAGGGAGCCTGCCAAGGGGGATCCGGGGGGTGGGGTCAGATTCGGGAGAGTTGGGAAGCCAGCAGGACAGGAAGGGGCCTACTGCCTAGGGTGGGGATGTGTGAGGTTGAGGTTTGAGGAGGCGCAGAGCGGTAGCTGGCAGGGTCTGGGAAGGCCACTGGGGGCTGGTGGTGATGTTGGGGCAGTGGGGACTCACAGATGCCCCATGGGGAAGCCATGCTGGAGTGGGGTTTGGTGAGGCTGTGGAACCTGATGGAGGGGGTGGGGGAGGCAGTGGCAAGGCTGTGGGGACCTGGAGGGGGACAGTGGCAGTGGAACTCAGGGGGCCCATTGAGACCATAAGGGCCCAATCAGGGGGACAGGTGAGGCCCTGATGTGGGGGGGTTGATGGTAGAACCCAGGGAGCCTGCTGAGGGAGCACTGGTGGGGTGAGGCTGTGAGGACCCGCAGCCTGTGCAGGGGTGGAGGGATTGGCAGCAGCAGAGCCTACATGGGGGGGGGGGAGGGGAAGCAAGGCCTGGGGTGGCAGGGTTCCCATGGCCCTGGAGCTTCTGAGAAGAGACAGTCAGTTTCTATGATAATAATGTTATTATTAAGTGTGTTGAATTGTGGCAGGTTGTGTGCTGGTTTTGTGGTATGGACATATTGGGCCAGATTCACACTTGATTTAACTTCATTGCATGTGTCAGGCTTGAATCATGCAACCAAGGAGTTCTGTGGCACCTTTAAGACTAACAAATGCCTACCTAGGCCAGGGTCCACACATGCATGAAGGGGGCCCGGACCATACCGGAAGGGGGCCCGAAGGTTAGGAGGGTTCCGGGGCCCGGCAAATTATACTTTAACCACTGCGTATTGCCATTTAAAGTTACATCCAATGGGTCGAATGCCACTGAGATAAACAATCGACATGCAATACAATGTCCTTTTATCATTAAAAACTGTACATAAAAATGTTCTATCTCCTACTATGAAAAGAAAAATGCACACTTGGAGACTTTTGAGCATTTTTCTATTTAAATGCAGATTACAGCTTTCATCACAGCCATTTGGAAACCATTAATCCTTCCAGTGACAGCTTCTTCTCAAAGGGGAGGGAGATGGACACGTGGTTGGTTTTTTTAAAACACATTTTCTTTTCTTTTTTTCCTTCCAGTGAAGGGCTTCAGCTTTGATAAATTGGTGGATTTATCCTAGTTTTACTGAAAAAAAGAAGAGGGGCTTAGGCACGTTAGCCTCAGCGCTATAAGAGTCTCATTATTTCCAACTGATACTTTACCAAGAAGCAAGATTTTGGGCCCAAATCCATCCAGAGGGTGAGGTTATGAAATGGTTCAGCTTTAGTATGAGTTTATAGTTCTGTGACTGCTATTATACGGTCAACATTTGTCTGGTGAACAGGCTGCTCTCCTGGATTCTGCTGGGCTGATAGCTAATGAGGATTCCCTGACTTTCCACTGTGCTGGATTTTTATTAACTGTTATTTGCTCACACATTTGAGAGCCCTGTTCATTAAAAGTATATTCATTTAGAATTCTCTGTTTGCCAAAAACTGCACTAAGAATCAGTTCTTTGGGTCCAACTCTTCAGTGGTATTTAGGTGTTTGACTTCCATTGAAATCGGTCAGTGTTAGGCCACTAAATAATTTGGAGGATTTAAAGAATCTTTACTGAATTGTTATAGTTATAAGAAGAGCAATCTTGTTCAAATAGAAACAAACATTGAAATAGGAATTTATAATAAAGTTAACTTCTTAGGAGGGAAGCCACTTCTTCAGGAGAGCAGCAATATGCTGTGCTAGCCTTTCTAATTAGAAATACATCTTCTGTTTGTATCTACACCTGAGAGGTTAAAGGAGAAGCAAACAGACAAAATGCAAAAGACAGAGCAAAGGCCACTGAAATATAATTGTGCTCCAGGGACTTAGACAATATAAGCAGTTCCACTTAATTATAAAGAAGACATTAGCCTTGCAAGATCAGTAAAACCCAGATGATTTTGTTGCTTTCCCCAGTGGCTTCTCTTCTTTATTTAAAGCTGACAGCTTTAATATTAATGAGAAAGGTGTTCAAGTCTATGTATTGGGACTGGGCAATTGTGGCAGTAGGAGTTCTGAACAGAGATACTGAACTCTACCTTAAAGGCACTTAAAACACATAGGCTTTGTTTTTCCTTAGGATACATATACTGCATTGTTAAGTATTTGAGGTGCAGAATCTCTAGACTGCAGTTTTACCACAATTAAATATCACTGGTGATGCAATATTAGTTAGAAGCCTAAAATTCCTCTGTTTGCTAATGAGCTCTTAGGTTATTTTCAGCCTACAGGAAAGAAAAAACAAACTGTGCTTAACTGATGGGGAAAGATGAAAACCCATAAAATTAGAAAGTGAAAGCTTATATCATGGAAAGTCTATGAAGCTAGGACACCAATTTCCTCACCTTGTTACCCCCAAAAAGTTAGTAAAGGGTCTTTCAGAATACTTCAGGTGAGTTTTCTGTCAGTAGCGGTGATGACCAGTGAAGTCCTCCACAAGGAAATAACCCTCCAGGGTGATGAAGGCAAGTTCATTAGATTAATATATTTTTGGCCACTGGATCATGATGATCAACTAGTCCTGCATAATATAGATCAGGGAATTTGATCAAGTAATTCCTCCAGTGAAGGAAATTATAATCCACATTATGTAAAGCCCCAGTTTAGGAAAGCATTTAATCATGTGCTTAAACTTGAAGTCTGGTATTAAGTGAGTTTTTGGATAGGGATGTTTTCCTGCCTAAATGAACATTATCAAACTCAACAATTTTTGAATTATATATATATATTAGAAAGACACCTGACTGTTATTTTAAAGACAAGAGCTAGTCAGAAATTTTTGGTGAATCATTGTTTTATTTCAAAACAATGCTGATTTGTTGAAATTGAATATGTTTGAGGAAAAGGGCTAGGTTTGAAAAATCTCCAATCTTCAAAAATTGGAGGAAAATGTTTCAAAATCATTGAAATGTTTCATTATGATATTTTTGAAAGCGAAAATTCCTTTTTGTAATTTGTAATTTAAGCTAATTAGATTGAAGAAAGATAAAGAAGAGCTAAGAAAAGTTTTAAAAGAGAACAAATTAAAATGAAACTTTTCAAAATTATCAAAATGAAATATTTCAGTTGACCTAAACAAAGCAACAAACAAAGATCAGGTTTTTTGATTCACAAATATTTTTGAGATTTCATCTTTTTGTCCTAATAGGAGTTAGGGGAAAAAAGTGAACTCTCTCAATACTGATGAGATGGGAAAGCTGTTTTCCATTCAGCTCCATTAAAGAGACTTCATATGAGGCCAAAAGGAGTTCTCTGGGCTATTTATGCTTTACAACTATTCTATATTTATATAAAAGTTTTGTTACTAATTTTCAGGTAATTACATTGATGCCAGGATTATAGCATCTAGAACATTTATTACTGAGTATTCTCCTTTTATTCTTCCTTCACTATACATAAAATGTCTATCAAAGATACAGGAGATACAAGTATAGTAGTATTAGTATTATGTTATTCCTCCCTTCTGTCTAACTGTATGAAAACCTATTGTTACTATTGTTAGCTCATATCCATTTAAGTGTAACACTTAGCAACATAAAGATAGGTTTCATGAAAAAAAACCTGACAAATGAGGGAACACTTGATAAATAACAAGTGCCAAAAGCCTTCCTTTTGAAGAGGTGAAGGGTTCCTATTTCTTGGTTCATGTTGCCTCTTACAGTAATAGATAGCAAGTATGTGGTGCTTTTAAATCTTCAAAGCACTGCAGAAACATTAACCAATTAATCCTCCAAAAATTCTTATGAATTAGGTGAGTAAGTATTATCACCATATTATTTTCTGCAAGAACGTCGAGGAAAAATGTGAAAGAATTTTAAAAAAAGGCTTCTGCCTATGTGTATTTGTTGACCTTTGTGTTACATATATCCTAACAACCTCTAGGGGCACACAGCGGAGCAATAATATGCCCTCAGTACTTATGTGATCTTTGTTTTTTCATTAGTCACCTGAGATTTAAGGATACATCTCTCTCTCTTACTCTCTCATTCAGCATTTATAGCCAACTCTTCCTTGTGGAATCTTACAGGTTCATAAAGTAAATCCATTTAGAACATACAATTAATTCTTGTCTAGAGGGGTCTTGTATTTCCTACATTCGCCATTTAATTCTTCCTTTTCCCATTTAAAAATCTCTTCCTTTCTTCAGACATGATAGTGATATTTTTTTTCCTGCTAAAACTACAGGTGCTTAGTATCTAAGGCTGTTCTAAGCTAGAGTAGGTAGGAACTGTCTACTCTACCTATATCACCACCTTCTCTGCCTTTCTACACTCACTCCCCACACTTCCTGAAGGCCAAGCATGCAACACTATAGTGTGTCAGATGTAAACAGTCCTAAAGAGTTCCTTCAGATTACTTCCTACACACAATCCTAGGACAGATACGGTCCTTTGGAGCCACAATGTTGATGCAGTAGGGGTCAGCCTCTTGAATGAAATTTAAATAAGTAGTTGTTAAACAGCATTTGGCAAGCACTTATTTGAGGTGTGCTCACCATTCCTTAATGGCACAATATTACATGCATTATTCTATAAATGCGGTGTGTGTGGTTGATGAAGAGTGGCGAAGATTTTGTTGCAGGGAAGTGAATTTATATTTCAATATACTCTGACTAGTGATTTTGGGTGCTGGATAGAGGGTACCATAGAGGGACCTAATTTTAAAATGATGGGTGCTCAGCAGCTTGAAAAATCAGGCCCCTTAGTGTACCTTATGTTGGACATTCAAAAATGGAGGAATGCAAATCACTATTGTTTTTGAAAATCTTGGCCATGATCCTAGCTCCAAGGTGAGTACATTCTTACTTGGACAAACAATAGCATGTAGATAATTAATACATCTGATAACCAGGAACTGAAAAGTCCAATTAAAAAGTAGGGATGTAAGCAGCTAAATGTTTAAATGGTATAAACAGCTGATTAACCGTTTACTAATTAGTTTAAATGTTGCCTGCGGGGCGCAGGGAGAGGGTGGAACTGGAAGGTCCCAAGCCCATTGTGACTTTCCTTCCCCTGTACACATGAAGAGATCAGAGCTAAATAGCTCTCGCTTGTCAGGGAGTAGCCAAATTCACTGTGGCTCCCCCTTCCCCCTCCACACATTTAACCATTTCATGGTTTTATTTTTAGAACATTTAAATGGATTATTAATTAAAGGAATTTTTACATCTCTATCAGAAAGTAATGTAGGAATTGTGTTGTGTCAGATATTGACCTTATATGCAAACCTTGCAGTTATATGGCATTGGTGGAAGAACTAAAGGAGTGGCAAGTTCCCTTTCAGCCACTCAACGGCTGCCTTTCATTGAGCAGGCATTTTATTTTTAACCTTTACCCTATCCAAAAATGCCTCCAGAATGACTGCTGATTACAAGCCACTGCTTCATTCTTTTCTCCCTTCTTCCCTCTCAGGTCATGGTACATGAGTGACTGGACAGATTCCCTCCAGATGCTTAACAATTGCTTGAAATCTCCTCATTTCCTTGGACAACTGAGGCTGTCAAGAAGTGCAAGGGAAGACTTCAAGATATCCCAATAGTAGTGTTATGAAATTATGATACTTAGCCATTTTGAGATATTTAGACATTCTATGTTAGCATGAGTAGATAATAGTTTAGCTTAGCATAAGTGAGCAACAGTATTGAAGCCTTAGGCCATGGGAAGGTAAACTTATAACCCCGTACCCCTCTGGGGTCCGAGAAGCTTTAAGAGATGCAAACATCCCGCTTTGAAGGAAAACAAAGACCCCTGGAAACCATAAATCTATTAGTGATAAGGTAAAGAAAACATATATGATGAGGACAGGACCATAAAGAATGAAACAGACATCCTGCTGCAGGGAAAAGTAAAGATAAACACAAATGATGAGGACCAGACCAAGAAGGGTAAAGGCCAGGCCAGGCGCAGCTGAAAACCTATGAATTTGCCCTATCGTTAATTGGACAACGTCATAATCAAGGGGTGTACCTGGGCAGTCTTTGAGGGGGATAATCAACAATAAAATGTGCAAACACAAGCCTGTGGGTGTGCTCCTGCCCTGCTAGATACTGGAGTCACCCATCTGCAGATGCTAAATAAACTCTAATCAATTTCCTTATAACAGGGGACAGGTCCTTCTTTAAGCCGCAAGGTAATCGAGCCACGGAGCGACTCCCTCTTAGGTGAGGGGCCCCTAGTCGTGTCCGTAACAGTTGTCTGGCGACCTGCGGCAGGACGCTCGCTGATTGTCTCTTCGGTCTGGAGCCCCTCTCAAAGGACATCCACAGGTGCGCCAAACGGAGCTTTTGTACTCCGAGGATCTCCGTAACAGTAGTGAGCTGTAAGGGGGAGAAAGAAAGGGAAAGTGGAAATCAGACTTGCTCAGTGGGGAAAGAAAATGTACACAAAAGTAGGTCCAGCTTTTTTCTGTTCCATCACCTGTCAGTTTGAATAGTCTCTGTAAAAGATGGAGGTAGTGGTATTGCAGAGATGGTAGCAGCATTTCCTTTTTCCTACTGTTCCTGCTCACTTTATGGAAGACTTTTAACAACTAAATATACCATACAAACTAAATATTTTTTAACAAAATCATGTATTGTATGTAACTCCACTGCAAACATCTATGCAAATGGGCAGTAAGTAAATTGTAACAAATACAAGCTCCAAAGAGCTTACAATAAAGGGAAGAGTGGGTACAGTACAGAACAGACACCTAATTGTTTATGTTATCAGAAATGCGATGATTCGAGAGATTGGTGCTTTGTCACAAATGTATTCACAAGTGTGAATTTCACAAATATAAAGGCTGAATCTGCAAACTCTTACTTATGGGACTACTCACATGAGTATTATTCATGTGAATCTAAGTTTGCAGGAGAGGGTACATACATTTTTCAATTAAATAACTAGACTGAAAATAATTGGTAACATTTCTGTTAAAGAAAAGAAAAGAAACAAAACAAAAAAACCCTAGCCACTTGCAAAATATTTGCCTTTTTCTACTGTTTGTTGAATGACCCATGATAGGTTTGTCATTCACTCAGTAATGTAGTTGTGAATAAAACACAGAATATTCTATTTCAAACTCCTTTGTCAAAGTATACACAGCTATTAAAAAAAAACCCAAATCCTCCACTGTCCTTTCTTTTCCTACAATAATCAACAGAATTTATGATCAAATGAGGTTTCTTCTAATAACATGGAAGGCTACTCTCTAGGCAAAAGAAGCACACACCAATTTTTCCCCCATTAAAAATAATAATAATTAAAAAAATACACGGCAAGAAGAAACTATTTCTTTAAAAAGTAATCATTTGGAAAAAAAATCCTTTAAAAGAATAAGAATCATGGCATACATAACATAGACTAGACAAAAGCTTTCAGCTGGAACACCACTGTTTTTCAAAGCAAATTAAAGGAACAACTGCATGAAATAATAGCACTACTAGTAGAAATAGCTAATCTATTGGCTTCCTTTTTAATAGACTTTTCTGGTAGCTGTCAAGACTTTTTTACCTATGACCTGTCAATTGTCTAGTCTCTGACTCTTGCCTCCTCCCTTGTTGCTTGTTTCAACTATGGTGATTGCTGAAAAACCTTCCTATTCCTTCTACATATACTCTGTTATACCTAATCCATACAATCAAATTCCAAAGGGGTAGCCGTGTTAGTCTATTGTAGAAAGACAACAGAGTCTTGTGGCACTTTTAAAGACTAACAGATTTATTAATCGCATGAGCTTTCGTGGGAGAAAATCTCACTTCGTCAGACGCTTTGAAGATAGGAAAGTTACAGAGTGGGAGGAAATTAAATGCAGGGGAGTGTATGACATAGCATCAGGTCAGGCTGTAACAGCAAATCAAAATAGGTGTTAGGATTCAAAACACTGAATCCTAACACCTATTTTGATTTGCTGTTACAGCCTGACCTGATGCTATGTCATACACTCCCCTGCATTTAATTTCCTCCCACTCTGTAACTTTCCTATCTTCAAAGCGTCTGACGAAGTGAGATTTTCTCCCACGAAAGCTCATGCGATTAATAAATCTGTTAGTCTTTAAAAGTGCCACAAGACTCTGTTGTCTAATCCATGCAGAGCACCTTAATGGAGAGAGGGATACTTTATGGATGTATAATTTGAGAGGAAGAGACATGAATCCAAGTCACTGTAGTCCATGGATTTAAAGAAGCCAAACTTGAATGAAATGAAAATGCTGCATGTAGAGGACCCTCATGCCTTTTAACTCAGTACGTTGGCCACATATGCTATTGATATACGTAACAGTATTTTGTACTACCGTTCTATACTGGCTTCTAAATGTCAGTTTGGTGAGATAGGCCTGTGTTGACTGATAGGAAAACTGTCACAGAAGTTCTCGTGTTACACAATGAATAGAACCCTTAATTCTACTTCTGCAGGTGAAGCAGTAATCAATGATCATGCAAGAGCAGAGAGCAACCAGAGATGGGAATGCTGATTTGGAAAGAAAATTTGAAAAATGTCAAAGGGAAAAACTGCAGCCCAAACCTGTTTACTGAAATAGTAGTAATTACAATAGAGAATATATACAAAATATGAAAGAACAAGAAAGAGAGAGACAGTTATAGCCCACTCTCTTGATGCATCTATGTACCCAGCTTTTGAAAGGAATATTTGGTATGCAGATAAATCAGGCACCTCTAAGTAACCTGAAAAGTACAGCAGTGAGGTGAATTGGGATGGAGAGTGACACCTACTGTATCTGGACATAAGAGGACGGGTCTTGGATACACTGACTGACAACAGCATCAGGGAAAAAGGAACAAGCTGAATCGTGAGAATATATTCCCCAGAAATATATGATTTTGTTTTGTCCTGTAACAATCTCAAATGCTACCTTACTAGATAAGCATTAGAAGAGTTTGACAAGATGTGTTCTGCACACCATTTACTTAATTTAAACATGATTTTCTCATTGTTTTGTTATATCATAAGACATAAGATTTTAAACTGTATGGAATTTCATGCAGACCATCACAAAGTCAAACAACATTAATCTGAAAGAAGATGCAGTGAAGGAAAAGTGTAAAGAAATGTCCCCTCTTTGGATTCTCAAAAGAAAGAACAGAGACTAAGGCTATGTCTACACTTGTTAATTTAAGTCGACTTAGCTAAGTCGACTTAACAAAGTCAACTTTAAGTCGACTTTGTTAAGTCAACTTAGCATGTTCACACTTAAATTTTAAGTTGACTTTGAGAGGACCCTACAAAGTCGACTTAGAGCGTCCACACTGGACGCCTAGGTCAACTTCTAGGGGCTAGGTGGACCTGGGACAGGTCCACGGTGGCAGGGGGGGCACCCCTTGCCAAGTGCCAGGGGGCTCAGCCTTTGCCCCATTGTACCCAGGTACAATGGGGCAAAGGGGGACAGGGACCCTGGCAGGGCATAGGGGCAGGGTGGGGCAGGGCTCTGCCCTGACCTGCAGGGGGGGGGGGGGTATACCAGGCTCTCCCTGTGCCAGCCACCTTGGCAGGGAGGGCAGTGGGGAAGTCCTGGAGAGCCCTAAGTCAACTTTAGAAAGTCGATTTAAGCAGAAAGTCAACTTAAAAGGAGGTTTTAAAAAGTCGACTTAAGGAAAGTGTAGTGTAGATGCAGAGTAAATTGTCGACTTAAGCAAGCTTAAGTCAACTTAATTTACAAGTGTAGATGCACCCGAAGGGTCTTATCTCCATTAAATGTGTTACATTCATGGTTTTGAGCCTTCCTGATAGAATTTAATACCAGAAGGATCACAAGTTCATCCAGTCTGACCTCCTGTATATCACAGGCCACCAACACCTTCCAGCATCCACACAGTACTCCAAACAACCAAAATTAGGCTACAGTGTTACATTTCAGATGAGACTAAACTAGTACATGCACCAGGCAGAGAACAGGAAGGACTGAGGTGCACAACTGCTCAAAGCTCCTGCAATGCCAGGTAAATAATTAAGGCCATGTCTACCCTGACAGCAACGAAACCACCACTGTCAGATCAATCTTGCCAGATTGACTTAGTGGCCAGTTAAGACACACTAAATTGATCCAGAAATTGACTTAGTAAAACCACCCCCTTAAGTGGCACCGCATAGTGAAAAGGGAGAGTGAAGGGGAGTTAGGAAGTCAACAGGAGGAAGTCTACTCTCCACAGCTTGTATAACTACTATTGATTGTCGATGAATTTTCACGGCAGTGTAGACCTGGCCTGAGTGAGATATTCTCAGATAGTCCTGGAAAGCAACCTCACACTGCAGAAGAATGTGAAAAACCCCAAAGGTCTGGCTTGGGGAAAAATTCCTTCCTGACTCCACAAATGGCCATCAGTCCCTGAGTATGAGGGCAAGAAGCAGCCAGCCACACAACTGAAAGAAAGAATGCTTGGTGCCACTACAGAGCACTGGTCCACCCTATCCAATGTCCCATCACCAGCTGTGGACTTCTCTGAAGATATAGAGCAGTGGATTCCCAACCTGTGGCCTGTCATTTCATCCTGCTGGCTGCAGAATAGAGCCACTGTCTAAGGAATCAGGCAAAGTGCATTTCTGCAGGGCTAAAAGACCGAAACAGACTGCTTGCCACAGCCTAACATTCTCCTTCCCTTGTCTGTAGCAAGGAGCATGGCAAAGTGCTTTACCTAGGTCCATAGGATTTCTGCTGGAACCAGAAGGGGGGGACCACTGATCTTCTGTTCTCCTGGCTGCAGACGGAAGCCACTGTTTAGAGACTGAGGTGGAATGCAGAGAGGTAGAGGACGCATATGGTTTTCCTACTGCAACCAGGGAAATGGAGATCAATGAGGAGGCAGTGTACTCATTGACCTCCTTCTGTCTGATTGCAGTGTGGAGGAGAGGGGAGCTGCTGGTGGAGACTGGTAGCCCTTCAGGGTTGTAAAAATTGTACCTGTGGCATCGAGCGAAAAGGGTTGGTAACCACTGGTTTATAGAAGACAATAATCCTTCTCCCCCAAATACATACTCCTAATGGATAGTTCATGATTCGAGGTGAAAGCTGAGTTTAAGGTGAGGCCCCTAGAGTTAGATTTCTGTTGAAAGAAAAATAAAATTGAGCTATCTATATAGTTAGCACATCACGTATTTGCTATTGTGGTGATGAATAAGTTCTGCAATGGTTGTTCTTAGTATTTAAAAAATCTGGAAATGTTTCATTAATTTTTTGTGTCCATTTAGGTGAAATTTGGTAATTTCAAATGATTTTGGTGAGAATACATTTTTGTTTGTATTTCTTATTTATTTGCCAGATAGTTTATAGGAAGGCACTTTTATTTTATTGTATTGATGGTCACATTTTCAATTGCTACATCTTGGTGGTTTTTCCTTTGAATTCTAAAACTTAGAGTTTTGGACAGAATAATAATATTTTGTTCAGGAATATTCTTATCTCATACAATTCTTTGTTTTTTTAAACTCTTATGGTATTCAAGCATCATCTTTCTTATAAGATCAATTTGAAAAAAAACCCAAAAACACTGAGTCAGCAGACTCAAGAGCAACATGTAGAACTCCAAGGGAATCTCTGCTAAGATGTGGAGAAGTTTATAAACTGTTATTACTAATAATCAGTTACAAAAATACCACTTTTGGGTGACTGGTATCTTGAAAATTCTGCAGTGAGGATTTTTTGTTCTTGTGGAGCTACAAAGGGCGAAGTTCCCTTCAACAGCATGAGTCTGAGGAGTCTGTGAGAAATGGGGGTTTTATCACCATTTTATATATATGGAATGGAAGAACAGAAAGGTTAACATCAAAAGTGCCCACTAATTTTAGGTGCCCAATTTGAGATGCCAAAGACTTGAGTTTTCAGGGAACTTAGCATTATATAGTAGTTTACATATTCAAGCATAGCTTTTTGAGATTTCAGTTGTAGCTATGAGTGCTCAGCGCTCTGCAAATAAGGCTCCAGGGCCATGTCTACACTAGAAAAAGTCGACTTAATGTTGACCTTATTAAGTCGACTTAACAAAGTGGTTACCCTGAACAGGGACTTAGTAAGTCGACCGAACTGTCCTTAAGTTGACTTAATAAAGTCAATTTAAGGGTTAATCCATGTCCACACTGTGCTTTAGTTGACCTAAGGAGTTGACTTAAGGGTTAGGTCGACCTAACTGGTGGTTCTTACTAAGTCGACTTAAGGAATTTCTTAAGTCGACTTAATGAAAGCCCAGTGTGGATGGGAAGTAATTTAGGTCGACTTCAGACTACTTAAGTCAACCTAAATTGCCAGTGTAGACATGCCCCAGGGTGTCAAATTGGGTGCCCAAAGAAAGAGAAACATACGTACTGCTCTCCTCTGAAAAAACTGGTTTGCGTGGCTTGCCTAGTGTCACATAGGAGCTGCAAGGGAGAGAATTCCAGCTTAATTTGTGCCAGAGCTTGTCATGACTCAGTCCTGGGACCACTTTTTAGGCCAGGGCATAGCACCAGCACCTGCATGGTGCATGTGTGGTCACACTGTGTGGAGGCTGCCATTTAGTTCTGGAAATGTTGTTATTATTGTTGCTTGAAATCTGGCACCTCTTTCTTTACAAATTAACCACTGGATAGACTCCAGTTCTCCAGGGGAACATTTAACTGTCTTAGCCACGAGATCTAGCTTTCTATTCTCATTATCCCTCATTCACTACACAACTTCCAACTCATGCAACAAATGAGGCTGGTGTCCTATGGACAGCATGCTCATTCATTCCACAACCCCGATTCATCCTCAGACCAGGTATATTCTGTGCTCTGAACAAGACAGATTTCCTGTGGAGAAAAAGTTTTATGATTCTGTAATTAGAGATTGTTCCATAATCTATGCACACAAGAGGTGGGAGGGTGAGAATTAAGGTTGCACTGACTGGTCTGGTCAGTTTTATGGCTGCTTTTCTTTGGTGGACAGCAGTGAAAAAATAACATGGATCATATCAATTTCACTTAGCAACTGCCAGGGATATGGAGAGCATTGTTTTCCCCTCAAATGCCCCTTTATTCTATTATTCCAAATTTTTTTTAAAAAATCAGAATTCCTGGTTCATGGGAAATTTTAGGGGAAAGTATTTTTTTTCTACATAGGGGACCCAAATTAAATTTTGAAATATTAGAATTTCCCATCAAATGGAAATTCCAATTTTTGGCCACTTCTATGCCATTTATTTTCTGACAGACAAATGATGAGACTCTGGAACTTTGGGTTCCATTCTACGATCTGTAAGAGAGTGTTCCCTAGACCAATGTTCTCAACTGTTTGATATCAGAAGCTGGCTTGCTGCCTTCCTAATCTGTGTCAGGGAGATCTCAGGGATGGGTGCTGCTCTATTGAAGAAACACTGCTCTAGACCTTTCCTCTTTCCCAACCTCCCCAGCCTGCCCCAGTGCTGATTCTCACCTCACCCAACCCAAGTCTCTGCTCCTCAGATTTCTTAGGCAGGTTTCAGTTTCTACTGTAGCTGCTTAAGTTGACTTAAGGAAACTGTAGTGTAGATGCAGGGTAAATTAAGTCGACTTAAGCAAGCTTAAGTCGACTTAATTTACAAGTGTAGATGCACCTTCTTCTGCCAGCCCAGAAGGTCTGAAGACAGATTTATAGGTCTGAATGAAAGTACTGAACTTTGAGAATATAGGCAGGGAGTAGTTGGAACAGATCCAGATTTCATACAAAAAGAGTATTCAGAATTATGGGTGGAAATGTGATGCCAGTTGTAATGTTTTAAATAATTATTTGTTTTATTGCTTTTCATGTTTTTTAAAAAATATGGGTGAGTCATTTTTTGATAAAACTTAAAAATCACTTTAGAGAACTAATCTGGAAAATTAGAGTCAGACAAGTGAAAATTTTAGGAAATTATGTGCAAGTTATAGTGAAGCTAGAATGCAAACAAATATGCACCTTTAACTAAAGGGTTCACTGTTGTTACCACTGTAATTATCACTTATTATCAACACCAAATACAAAGTCATCCATCATATATATGGCACAACATGAGGAGACTAGTTGAACACTTTTAGTTTCCTCTTATTTCATTAAAAATATAGCCTTATTTCTAGTAGGTTTAATTTTTGCTCTGGAGGCAACTAAAAACAGTTCATATATCTCGTGTTTACCACAGTGGCTGCTACAGAGTTTGTAAAATGCATGAGATAGGCACCACAGGTAAATCTTACATCTAGCTTTATTTCTTTGGCATATTTTACATGTATTGTAAGAAGTGAATCTGTGTTTGCTCAAGCAGCATATCCCAAGAGAGATGAAGCTCTGTATTCTGTCTACTGAGCAAGCACTCACAGTTCCACAATTTACAGGTATTAAGTAAATGTTTGCACAAATTAGAACTGTTTTAAGTGCAACAAAATCAAAAACTGAAAAATGAAATGCAAACACCAGCCATTCTAGTGCATCTGATGAGTGATGAAAAATTAAGCTAGATACATAGCAACCGTTAAACATTCAGTAATGATGTTTACAAATGCAATATCAGTTCCCTTTAAATATTGTTTAATATTAAGCTTTTGTGAATTTGGAAGCATGTTGACTGTTAAACAAAATTATTTAAAAAATTCACCCACAAGCCTATCAGAAAGGAAAAGTGATTTGCCTCCAAAATACAATGAATGTACAAACTCATTTATTACATTTTAATCCCTCTCCCTATAGTGGACTCTTGTAAATGGGGCTTTTGGCAAGAGATTGTGTCTTATGTCAAAATAAGACTTTGAATCAGACAATTTTGTTCAAAATTTATCATGGAAATAAAACTGGACAGGAACATAAAAGATGAGTGTAGAGATGTTGTGGACATATTCAGAAAGGGAGTGTCAGAAATAGGCTTAATACACAAAGGATTTTCAGATGAGTGAGAAAAAAAAAAAAGCCTGGGCTGGAAAGATATGCGAGTGCATTGGATTGTCCGATAAATGTTCTTTAGTACAACAGGGATTTAAGTTAATGAAGACATGCCACAGAAATAATCTGTTCCCAGGTTCAAGGTAGATATTTTGCTGGTAGTTGGAGTATCATGCATTAAATAAAGTAATCTTTCTATTTCCTAAATTTGCATAGAAATGTTCAGATTAGGACATTTGACATCTGGTCAGATGGTCTATTAAGGCTACACTCAATATTGGCAGGAAAAATAACAAATGTTGTTTGGTAGATAATGTGGGGAAACTGTAGCAAGATAAGAACAAATTGAGGAGAATGAACACAGAGAACAGAAGGCTTCATTAGGTTAAACCAACATAGACTTCTGCTTCTCAGGCTGTCTGTTTAGCAACCCCACATTCCTGAGTGAGTGTCAGCATTTCAGTATGCATAAAAGACAAAGAAATCACACTTGTGACTAATACTAAATCTCAAGCCCTAGCATTCAGAAAATATGTAGGGGTTAAGTGCTACCTAGAACAGCAGAGAAAGTCAGAATCAAGGCACTATCTGTTCTTAACTTCTCTCATTGGCTATGTCTACACTTGCAAGTTAGTTCGAATTAAGGAAGCTTAATTCGAACTAACTTAAGCCTTGGCCACACTAGCCTTTATTAGTTCGAATTAAGGGCTTCCTTAATTTGAACTAATAAATTCAATTGCTTAGTTCGAACTAACCCTTAATTCGAAATAGTTTGTTCGAATTAAGTCAATGTGGCCATATTAGTTCAAACTAATTGCTTAGTTCGAGCTAATCGGCAGATTGACCGTCATGCAACTGACTAATTCGAACTAAGCAAGTGCCCTGCATGGACATGGCTAGTTCGAACTAGCATTCTAGTGGGGCCATGCTAGTTCAAATTAAGTTAATTCAAACTAACTAAAATTAGTTTGAATTAGTTAGTTTGAACTAACTAATTCGAACTAGCTTTTGTAAGTGTGGACATAGCCATTGTGTCTTAACTACAGCATATCCTGTGTGGTATGGAAAAATCTACTACTAGTTGTGCAAACATAAAGAATAGTATGAATATCATGACTTCCTGATCATAAATGGGGCACAAAATTGTTCCGCTGTTAATGAGTGGTTCTGAACGATGTTGCAAAGGTTATGCAGTCCTTGAAAGCCAATAGAAGATAGTTACTGATATGATATGAGACAATCATGGAGAGCCATTTAATGTTTAAGGGCACCCCCGAGGGGGGCGTAAATTTACCACTGGATTATATTGACCATTTTGACTCTTTATATATTAGGGAAAAGGAGTAGGTAAGAAAGAGCTTCTCTGCAGAAATTCTGTTCCTTTTAGTTAAAAGAGATTCTTAATTTGGTACTCTACAGTCTTCTTCCTGGTCAGCTGGTGGAGTTAGGAGGGGAAAAGAGGACTGACTCGGAAGGAGAAGAAGCAGTATATTGTACACTACCATGCAGGGCTACTTGTGTCTCATTCAGTGACTGGTATCTGTGAGTAAAAACTTAGGTCCATTCTTGATCTAATGCAGGTATGGATAGGGTTGAGGCAGAGAGGTTGTTAAAGAAGGGAAGGGAATCCCTGTGCAAAAGAAGCCAGACAGTTCTCAAGTCCTGGTGGCTGTGTCTCTGAGAAATTATGTAGAGCATGGTGCTTGGGAAGCTGGAAGAAAGATTAGTGTAACAGAAGAATTTTCCTTCCTAACCTCTAACTCAGTGGTTCCCAACCCCTGGCGCTTTTTAAAATGGCCCACACTACCTGGGTCACTGGCTGGGAGCTGGGCCACAGCCACCCGATCCCAGTGCTCAACTGGGAGCCCGGCCACAGGCCTCCTCTCCGGTCCCAGTCAGGGCTCCAGGGGCTGAAGGCGGGGCCGCGTGCCAGCACAGCTCAGGAGGTGCGAACCAGCATGGCACGGCACCCGGCTGGGAGGGGGAGTTGGGTCGGCGCGGTTGTGAGGCATGCTGGTTGCTGGGGGTGGGCAGCATGGCATGACAGGGTGGTCGGGAGCACAGGCTGTGCTGTTGCTAAGGCCCACCTGCCTGTCCACAAACTGGCCCTGTTCAGGGGCATACAGCCCCCACCCCCACTTTAAAAGAAAAACCCTTTCAATTTTATTTTTCAAATTTTAAAAAAATCTTTTTGGCTCAAGGGCCACAAATATAATTTTTACAACCCTGACAGGCCACAAGTCTATTTAATTAAAATTTTATTTCAATTTAATTAATTGCTTTTTAATTAATTTTAATTAAAATTTAATTAAAATTAATTAAATGATTTTAATGTAAATTTAATTAGACTCGTGGCCCCTCAGGGTTCTAAAAATTATATTTGTGGCCCTCGAGCCAAAAAGGTTGGGAACTGCTGTTCTAACTCCTATGAATCTGGAAACTGGAAGAAATGAGAGTAATCTGCATGCCAGATCCTCCATTTCCAACCTTATCCTCCTTCAACTCCCACTTTAATACTCATTTCTGCCATGATATATACTGGAAATTCCTATTTGATAACGTCTAGGTAGATGGGGAGATGTGATTATTGCTGTTGCTTGGCTAAGAATTGCTCATGTGGTTTGTCTGCAAAAACATCTCCCTATCCTGCCCACTTGTTTGCTTCATCCACCTGAGAAGGCTTTTATTTCAGATGCTAGATTCTCTGGGTAAGGTTTGTCTTTTACCATGTTTGTGCAGTACCTTCTACAATGGTTCCAACCTGGTAAGTCCTCTCAACACTACTGAAATTTAAACAATAAATACATAAATAGTTTTGAACTTCAATGAGCCTTGCTCATCGAGGTCCTGAAAAAAATGTTTCTCTGTCCCATGGGCTCTTCTATTTCTCCAAAACAGCTACTACTGTATTACCAGCCTGTTTACTCACTATATACATGAATATTTATTTTTACAAATGGCACCTTTTCCATATCTGAATATCAGGCTTCCAAAATCCAGTTAGAAATGTCAAGGCCCAAAACAACTGAAGACATGAAAATTGTTGAGGAATAACTGGGTAGTCTAAGGATGTTGTTTCAGACTTGACTTTAAATGTGTTCTGATTTTATGCACTAAAATGGACAATGTTAAGTAGTCTGTGCACATATATCTTAAGGGGAATATAAAGTTGTGGGCTATATCTACAAATCCAAACAATGTCTCTGTGTGACCAGTGTAAAAAAAAAATTGGTACTTTATTTCAGTCTTCTTAAAATAGAACACCCAGTTAGTCCCAGTATTGTATCCGTTCTGCAGAAATCAATAATATTTACAAATGAATCAGAGCCAGGCTGGATTCTACAGTTGTAAACAATCACTTTTTTAAAAAGAAGTGATGGGGCATAGTGGATTCTGTTATGTAGCACCATTTGAATCCTAAAAGGTTTGGTTTGAAGGGCTTGGCAGGGAAAAAAACCCTGTAAGTACCTTGAAACAAAATCTGTAGTTTAAGAAACACAGAAGCTTCATAACTAAACTCAGGGGAGCTTGTAAATTCTCAGAGTGAAAACTCTCCTGCTAAATGTATTGCTATTAAGGGACTGCAATCAGAATGTAGGGCATTTCATGTTTCATACCGATCAATATAGGCTTCTCATGGTTCTAAAAGGCTGGCACTATGGAAGTTAGCTCAGTTGGGCCAATAATTGGTTCCAGGCACTCCAAAAACTGAGTTGACAAACTCACTGAAGCTTCTCAATTCCAGAAAAGAATTAGATGTAAATTATTCAATCTGTTCTTCCTGTTCCCTGAGTCTCCTAAAGAGTGAAAGGAGCCCAGCTGCTTCTCCTTAATTGAAACTCTTATGCTTCATTTTTTAAACATATACATAACAGTAAATTGCTTTTCTTCTGCAAAATAGCTTGCAGCTCTTAAGGTGTTTTCTTAAGGATACCAATGTGCAGATTATCAGCTATCAGTGGAGATATGCTCCAAGTTCATGGAGCTATGTCACTTGTAAGCAAGGTCTAGTTACTGGGCACTTCCCTAGCTCAGCAGCAGAAGGGGAGGGGCACCTTATTTGCATTATGCCAGCCCAGGAAAAGGATCTGCTCTCCAGAACATTCCCCAAACCAGCTTTTAAAGAGGTAGAGTTGGAAATAGGTGTTTCAAGAATGAATGACAGAAGAGCATTTTGGTGGGTGCTGTGTGATTTGGAGTAAGGACTTCACAAACTTAATTCTGACTCCAAATTCTGCATAGGTGGTTAGTGGACAGGAATATAGGTAAATACATATTCAAATGAGCTCAGTCATTTTTTCCTATTAAGAAGGACAACCCTAAACCTATTGTTAGCAGAAAGAAAGGTGTGGATCACTCCATAATTGTTGTGGTCTTCATGCTCCCCTGAAGCTCTGCTGCGGGTCACTGTTGGATACAGGCAAAGAAGGACAATGATCAGACCAAATAAGTAGGGTCTTACATTGTAATACCATTGTAAAAGGTAAAAACAAAGATACAGTATTTCTAGTAACACTGTGGAAGGATAATCTGATAAATGGTAAGGTATGATCTCTATATGGAGGAGAAGAAATGAGAATCTTATATCTCTGTCTCAGAATGGTCTCATACCTGGGACTGATTTGTGGTTATTAAGTGTGTATTTTCTGCGTAAGTGGGAATAGTAAGAATACAGTCTGTGTTGGATAAGTAGATTGTTTAGGCTTGATGGTAATAATGAAATTTCTGGTATACAGGAAGCAGTGTGGAAATAAAGTGGTGAGAGTTAAGATTGTTTGTAGAACTTCCAAAACCTTACCTCCAAATTATGTCTTACAATATGAATTGTTTTGTTTGTGCTTTGAACTATTTGTTTGGTCCTGCAAGCTGCTGGGCATTGTGGCTTCAATCCAAGAAATCACTTAAGCATCTGCTTAACTTTAACCATATGGTAGTATCATTACTACTCCTATGGTAAAAGTTAGACACATGATCAAATGCTTTCTTGGATCAGGGCCAGAGTGCTCTGCACATTAGAATATAGAGTCCTGCACTTTGAAGAGGCCCTCTAAATTAAGGTATACAGTAAAAGCTGTACAAGAGTCTGCCTTTATTAAGCCACAGTCATTCTTAAGAGACCCAACTCAGAGTATCCCCAAATGGATTGACTACTACCCTTTCATATTTCATTAGAAGACAGCTTCTATTACATTTTCAGTCCTTTTAGTAGTTACATAGATTAATTTAATTAAGATAAAATTGGAAACATATACAGTTCAGTTACTAATTGTTTAGTCTATGAATTACAACAGACATATAGGTGCTACTCTATGAAGTTTCATAGTCTACACTTGGTGCAGTAATCATGTCAAAGCACCTAAAGTTTAACACACCAGTTTTGTTAGTGACTCACTGCAGCAGACAGGCCTGTGAGTGCCAATTAGCTTGGGCTCAGGGATGCTTGGCCTTATGATTTATTAAGGACACATGGCTATAACATGAACTCAACTTTAGAAGATATAAGAGTGCTGGTGTATATATATTTTTATCTAACAAGGTCTGATTCTGAGCCTCTCTCATCCTTATTCCCATCTGACAGAAAGTTAATTTTCAGAGTGCAGTTTTTGTTCCCTCATGCTGACTAGATGTAAATTCCTTGGGGGTTCCTTTTGATTTGCATTCCCCAATTAATTGTTACCATTAACCTTGATAGCTTTGTTCAGAAGGTTATGGAATCTAATTGTACATTCTTCTGGGACATTAGACTTTCTTGATTGGCTTATTTTGCTGGGTTTTTTTTTCATCCTTAGGAAGAATTAACCAAATTAATACTTTAGTTTTTACTTTGAAGTGAATATTTGCCTCTCTGCTGAAAAAGTTCTGAGCCTCTTGACATCCTTGTTACTGTGACTGGCTAATTCATTGTTGTCGTTTCATGTAGACTGCCCTGTGCTTTAGATTTGAAGAAAAATGTTCCTCCATGTTTTATTTTAGTCCGTTATTTCTCCAGTTGTGTGAATAACTGATTGTTTGGTTCTCTGGCAGTACCAAAAATAAAATAAAATGAAAAAATTGCTCCAGGTAATACCAAAATAGAAAATTTTCATTTTATTTTTCAAATCGGAATAGTCAGAACACATTTGTTTGGGGTTGTTCTGGGTATACTTAATAATATGCTTGGGCTTAGTGCGCAGGGTTGTGTTGGTGGCGGTGACATTCAGGAAGTCAAACTAGATGATTTAGTGGCCCCATTTGGGCTTAAACACTATGGGTGCGTCTACACTTGTAAATTAAGTCAATTTAAGCCTGCTTAAATCAACTTAATTTACTCTACATCTACACTACAATTTCCTTAAATGCTAACGTCGACTTAAGGAAATTTTAAGTGTAGACTCGGATTAGCGCTAAGTTGACTTTAAGTCAACTTAAAGGGCCCCCAGGGCTCCCCCACTGACCTCCCTGCCAGGGTGGATGGCACAGCCAGAGCCTGGCATGCCCACCCACAGGGCAGGACACAGCTCTGCCCAGCCCGTTCCTATACCCTGCCCCTGTCCCTGTCCTGCTCAGCCCCCATTGTACCCTGGTACAATGGGGCAAATGCTGAGCCCCCTGACACTTTGAAAGGGGTTCCCCCACCCACCACAGACCAGTCTCAGGTCCCCTACATGTCAACCTAGGCGTCCAATGTGGACACTCTAAGTCGATTTGGCAAGGTCTACTTTAACTCAACCTAATTTTATAGTGTGGACATGCTAAGTCGACTTAACAAAGTTGACATAAAGTCGACTTTGTTAAGTTGACATAGAATCATAGAATAATATGGATGGAAGGGACCTCATGAGGTCATCTAGTCCAACCCCCGGCTAAAAAGCAGGACCACTCCCACTAAATCACCCCAGCCAGGGTTTTGTCTAACCGGGCCTTAAATATCTCCAAAGATAGAGATTCTACCACCTCCCTAGGTAGCCCATTCCAATGCTTCACCACCCTCCTAGTGAGAAAGTTTTTCCTAATATCCAACCTTGACCTCCCCAGCTGTAATTTGAAACCATTGCTCCTTCTTCTATCCTCTTTTACCATCAACAACAACCTAGCTCCCTCCTCTTTGGAGCACCTCTTCAAGTACTTGAAGGTTGCTATCAAATCTCCCCTCAGTCTTCTCTTCTGTAGACTAAATAAGCCTAGTTCCTTCAATCTCTCCTCATAAGTCATGTGCCCCAGCCCCCTAATCATTTTTGTTGCCCTCCGCTGGACTCTTTCTAATTTGTCCACATCCTTTCTGTAGTGGGGAGCCCAAAACTGGACACAGTACTCCAGATGCGGCCTGACCAGTGTCGAATAGAGGGGAATTATCACATCCCTCGATCTGCTGGCAATACTCCTACTGATGCAGCCTAATATGCCATTGGCCTTTTTGGCAACAAGGGCACACTGTTGGCTCATATTCATCTTCCCGTCCACCATAACCCCCAGGTCCTTTTCTACAGCGCTGCTACTTAGCCGATTGGTCCCCAGCTTGTAGCAGTGCATGGGATTTTTCCGTCCGAGTGCACTTGTCTTTGTTGAACCTCATGAGGTTTCTTTCGGCCCAGTGTTCCAATTTGTCCAAGTCTCCCTGGATCCTGTCCCTGCCCTCCAGAGTATCTACCATTCCCCCCAGTTTAGTGTCATCCGTGAACTTACTAAGCACACAGTCTATCCCATCCTCAAGATCATTAATGAAGATGTTGAACACAACTGGTCCCAGGACCGACCCCTGGGGTGTTACACATGGAATATGTATGTGTATAAGGAAGCCATGTTTTGTTTAATGTTAAGGTTAAAATCAAGATGGAGTCTGTATCAGCATGTTTGGTTGTCAGCAGCTCCATAAGTGTTTGGTAAACTGGCAGTTAATGTTGCAACTGAAGTTCTGCCCAGAGACACCACCGAGTTGCGGGTGGTGTGCACAGAACCGAAGAGCCGGGTGCAAAAGGACTAAAGTGCTGTGTGCACAACTGGGACTAAGGCGCGGAAAATCCCTGCCTTGGGATTGGATTCTGGACTCTATATATGCACCCAGCTCTAAGGGTTCGTGTCGCTTTTTCGTCTCTTCGTCGTCGGTTCCAGAGAATTGCTGTTCAGGACTTGTGGACTTGCTGAAATCACTCTGAGCTGAAATCACTCCTCACCTCTTCGGACCAGGAAGAGAAGCAGACGGGGCGTCGCGGAGCTGCGGACGTGGACCCTGAAGCAGACGGGGTGATCCCGGCGGAGGCCGGACCTCGACCCAGACGGACGGGGCAAGCTTGGAGGACAGCGGACCAGGACCCTGAAGCAGACGAAACTGTGGAGGGCCACAGACCTAGAGGATCAGACGATCCAAGTCTGGAGGGACGCCGGACCAGGACCAAGAAGTAGACGGTTGCTCTCGCCAGAGCTAGAGACTTGACCGCTTACCCATCTGTGTTCCTGCAGACGATCGGGTAACCAACTCCCGGGATAGGGAGAAGACAAACAGTAAAGTTTGGGCCCTCTGGGTGAGGGGCGGTCAGGGAGGTGTTATTGTGTGTTGTTATATTCTGCCTCTGGTTTTTAATCCTAAGGCTCAGTCCTAAGGTTTTTCTGAGGTGTGTTTAACTGTTTCCCTTGTGTTGTTAAATAAAGGTTACTGTTTTCTCTGAAACAAAGACTGTCTCCATCTATTCCTCATAACTCTGTTAGGGTTGACAGATGCCCACTCAAGACCGAAGGCCCTAAGTACATTTTGTGTACAGGGGCACTCCACTTGTTACCGGTTGCCAGCTAGACTTCTAGCCATTGATTCCTACCCGCTGAGCCTGTTGATCTAGCCAATTTTGTATCCGCCTTACGGTCCACTCGTCCAACCCATACTTCCTTAAATTGCCAATGAGAATGCTGTGGGAAACCATATCAAAAGCCTTGCTAAAGTTCAGGTATACCACGTCAACGGGTCTTACCGCATACACAAATCCAGTCATCTCATCATAGAAGGAAATCAGGTTGGTCAGGCATGATTTGCCCTTGGTGAATCCATGTTGACTGTTCCTGCTCACTCTATTTTTCTCCAAGTGTTTCAGGATGGATTCTTTGAGGACCTGCTCCATGATTTTCCCAGGGATTGAGGTGAGGCTGACTGGTCTGTAGTTCCCCGGATCCTCCTTTTTCCCTTTCTTGAAGATAGGTACTATATTTGCCTTTTTTGCAATCCTCTGGGACCTCCCCCATTCACCACGAATTCTCAAAGATAATGGCCAGCGGCTCTGCAATCACTTCAGCCAACTCCCTCAGCACCCTTGGATGCAGTTCATCCGGCCCCATGGACTTGTGCACATCCAATTTCTTTAAGTAGTCCCTAACCTGACTTTCCATCACCGAGGGCCGCTCTTCTCTCCATTCTGTGTTATCCTGTGTAGTAGCCTGGGAGCTGGCCCTCCCTGTGAAGACTGAAGTAAAAAAAGCATTGAGTACTTCAGCCTTTTCCACATCATCCACCACGAGGATGCCTGCCCCATTCAGTAAGGGACCTATACCACCCGTGATCCTTTTCTTGTTGCTGACATACTTGTAGAACCCTTTTCTGTTATCCTTCACATCCCTTGCTAGCTGCAACTCCTATTGCCCTTTGGCCTTTCTGATTTTATCCTTGCAGTCCCGAGCAATATCTTTATACACCTCCCTTGTCATCTGTCCAAGCTTCCACTTCTTGTAAGCTTCCCTTTTATGTTTCAGCTCACCGCAGAGTTCTCTGCTAAGCCACGCTGGGCGCCGTCCACATTTGCTGTTCTTTCTGCACATCGGAATCTTATCTTCCTGTGCCTTTAACAGGGTTTCTTTAAAATACAGCCAGCTGTCTTGGACACCTTTCCCCTTCAGATCAGCCTCCCAAGAGATCCTGCCCATCAGCTCCCTAACGGAGCCAAAATCTGCTTTTCTGAAGTCCAGGGTGTGTGTTCTGTTTCTTTCCTTCCTTCCATTGATCAGGATCCTGAACTCTATCATCTCATGATCGCTGCTGCCCAGGTTGCCATTCACTTCTACTTCCCCAATCAATTCTTTTCTGTTTGTGAGCAATAGGTGTAGAGGTGCAAGGCCCCTAGTTGGTTCCTCCAGCATTTGTACTAAGAAGTTGTCTTCAATATTCTCCAAAAACTTATTGGATTGCCTGTACACTGCTGAATTGCCTTCCCAGCAGATGTCAGGATAATTGAAGTCACCCATAAGAACCAGGGCCTGTGATCTGGAAACTTCTGTTAGTTGTCCATAGAACGCCTCATCCACCTCCTCCTTCTGGTCTGGCAGTCTGTAGCAGACACCCACCATGACATCTACCTTGTTTCCCAGGCTCCTCGCGTTTGTGTACAGACACTTAAAATACTGGGCCAGTTGCCCTACTTTGCCCTGTCGATTCTCTCTCCTGTCACATCTTCTTCCTTGCAATTTTTCCTGGTGTCCTCCTTCCCCACTCGCCTGAGGTATTATGACTTCATTAGGACATAAAAAACAATTATTTGATTTCCCCCCCCCACACACACACAGTTCCAACTACCCTCTCTTTTATTCCTGCTGTTACAGCCCTAGCATCCCCCAAGTTCAATCCCTTCCCCCAGGTCTCCCTCAGTTTCACTTACCTGTGGGCTTTGGTCACTTTCCCCTTCAAACCTAGTTTAAAGCCCTCCTCACTAGGTTAGTCAGTCTATGTCCAAATATGCTCTTCCCCTTCCTTGATAGATGGAGTCCATCTCTGCCTAGCAGTCCTTCTTCCTTTGCTTCTTCCTGAATATGGTGTATCTAAGAGAAGACTGAGGGAGTTGGAAAGGTGTATTTGAAGAGGTAAACAATAAGGAGGGAGAGAAAATATTTTACTTTGTGCAATGAAGGGAAGAAATTAGAGAAGGAAAATTTAGAAAGGGCTTCACCTAACTGCAGCATGGGGCACAAGTCATTTGCTGGTGAATTCTCTGTATCTTTAAGTCTTTAAATCATTATTTGAGGACTTCAGTTACTCAGCTATAGGTTTGTAATCTGTTACAGGAGTGGCTGGGTGAAGTGCTATGGCCTGAATTGTGCAGGAGGTCAGATTAGATGATCATAATGGTCCCTTTTAACCTTATAGTTTATGAGCATGAAGAGTAGGGAAAAAATCCTAATATTTAGATCTAATAGGCTGTAAAATGGGATCCCAAAGGAAATAAAGGAAGTCTCACCACAAGCTAATTTCTGTACCAAACTTCATCCAATGTGAGCAATCCTATATTGATGGGTTGATGGACTAGGCAGTCTAATCACTGATAGGACTTCTTCCGTCTCCAGCTTGTGAGTCTATACTGAAAGCTATTCATTTTTCATCATAGTGACCACTGAGTCCAATCCTGCCTAGTTATAAACTATTTATTGGATTTCCAGATCACTCTTGGCCATGCTTTTTCTTGCCAGAAGGGTGGAATACTATTTTTTGTAATAACAGATTGAATTTAAGCACAAATAAAGAGTTTATTCTAATACGGTACAGTATGGAATTATGTTTTTCGACCAGGCTGCCTTATATTATACCATCTACAAAAAGAGTAAAGATAGGAACACTAAATGTCTTATCTTATAGTTTTGGTAGAACTATAAGGTAGAAGGTCTACTCTCTCAGTGACCAAATTAACAAAATATAGCCTTGGTTATATTGCCTCTGTTTACTTCCCACCTATTTCCATGTATCCTGAGCCTACCTGAATAACTCCCCAAATTACTCATAGACTATATCTACACTGGTATGCAGATTAAAGTACAAGCCTGTGTACTACATTCTTATATATACTGCCAATACTTGTGCCCAATGTCCACATTGGCTATGTCTGCACTTACTAAAGTTAGTTCGAATTAGTTAATTCGAACTAACTAATTCGAACTAAATTTTGCTAGTTCGAATTAACTTAATTCGAACTAGCAAAATTTAGTTCAAACTAAGCAAGTGCCATTCATGGCACTTGCTTAGTTCGAATTAGCGAATTGCATTGAGTTCAATGGGCCGGTTAGTTCGAATTAAGCAATTAATTCGAACTAACATGGCCACATTGGTTAATTCGAACTAACTATTTTGAATTAACTCTTAGTTCAAATAGCCTCTTCGAATTTATTAGTTCGAATTAAGGAAGCCTTAATTCGAACTAATGAAAGCCTACTGTAGACATAGCCATTATGCTGTGCTGGACATAGGTATAAAAGATACTCAAGGAACTGCCTTGCTGTAGGTTGTTGGTACTTTCATCCACCTTCACACATTTGCCAGTGGAAATTCCTGCTCACGTTTCTCTCTTGCCAAACTGGATGCAAGACATGAAATAATGGGATGATGATATGGTTCTGCTCTTGCTTTTTAGGGACAAATGTTTATGCAGTGAAGTAGGCAATCAGCTAGAAGCTGGATGGACTTTGGGCATAGTTTTTTTAACACATCAAAGACAACTGATCTCAAGGATGAATGACAATTCATTCAGTTTACATGGGACAGCTATGGTGAATGGATGGGCCCACATGTCTAATGCAGAAGAACTAGCGTGTTGGGGTGGGATCACATTGCTTTGGAAACCTAGGCTGACCAGAAGTGACTTCAGCTCATCCAAATGAGGAAAAAGACCATCATGGTCTTGCACTAAAGCTCCAGCACCAGAATACTTGATTCCTGGAGGCCACACTGGTTCAGAAGCAAGTTGCTGATGCTCTGTGAAAGCTGACTACACCCAACGTTATAGGTCCATGGAAAACTGCTTTGGGTTTGGAAAGTCAGCTATTGGAGTCATGGTTATGTAGATTTGTTAGACAATTTAACACTGTGATCCACCCCACGTGGCTGCCATAAGGTAAGTTCCAGAAATAATAGCTGAATTTCCGGGGGGTGGGATTTCCAAACTGTGCAAGGACTTTGATGGCCACCATACCCCAACACTTTGTTCACAACAAAGGGCAAGGGATTATGGGCAAGGTTCAGTCTGCAAGTTTACTGAACCACAGAGGCAGATTCAAAGGCGGGGAACACTGCAAAGGTTCATGAGGCCTGGATGCTGAGGAGATCAGGATTTTTCTTGAAGGGAGATGGGATTTTATTCTCTGAAACAATATTTTTTGGTGTTTTTTTGCCAACTATTATTTTCAGAGACCACTAATACTTGCTCCTGCCTTAACTCATGAAGCTGTCCCCCAACATCAGTGACCCTGCAAAAAAGGAATTCACTTACAAGCTTGGTAGCTGTAGAATGGTCACGGAGTGTGCATTTGGTATGCTGATTTGGCGCTGCCTAGGCAGCCATCTGGATGCCAGTGTGATAAATGCTGTTTGTATAATAGTTGCTGACTTTGCACTTTTTACCCTTTAGAGGATAAAAGTGAATGCTTCTATCCTGAGTGGGCTCAGGATAAATCTGGTTTACAAACTCCTTACAGGCAGGTGGACCACCCCTACATGCACACTGGTCTTGGTTCCTAACTGGGAAAGGAAATTAGGAAGGTGCATATCTCTTGGCACAGCAGAGAGGCAGATCACATCTGCCTGTGTTGAGGGACCCTTTGATTCCCCTGGAAATGCACATGAGAGAACACTGGTACACACAGGTGATGATACATAGCTTTCTCAGTGTTTTGTTCCTCTCTTGCAGAAGATCATTAATGGTTTGTTCCAGTGACATTGCACATATTAAAGACAATGATAAGAGAGCATCTCCCTTGGATTATCACTTTATGATTGGGTTCATGCTGTGGACAGTGATGCCAAATTATAATAAAGTCATTGTACAATGTTTTTGTCTTTGCATGATTACAAAGCTTTGTTACTGGGAGCACTCAATCTCTCTTAATGATCTTATGAAGATTTGCAGGAAGCAGTATTCAGGCATTCCTCCTTTTTTTTTTTAAAAAACCATTCATTGTCACTTCGTGGCTGTTACAGAATACTAATCTCTACTATGGTTGAAAGTGGTTAATAATGTTTCTCTGCCTATAACAATGCTGGAATCATGTTTCAATTTTCTGCCTATGAAGTAGGCCACAAAGATGTTCATCTGATCCCCTTACTGTGCTTTAGACTTCTGTTGTGTTGAAAACTAACAGTGCTTTCAGTGAACACAAAACGCTAACTGCAGTTTCCTCAACTCCCTTCTGTCCTTATGACTTTGAATATTTCTGAGATGGGGGTAGAGAGGACAGACAGAAAAGTGTTTGCACTATCATGGCAACACGGTGCCATGTGCTGAGAACTGTGGAGGCCAATCTGGAACCTAAAAACATTTTTAGTTCATCATTCTTAAGAGGCAGGGGCCATGCAAAACTTAGGGAAAATATGACTTTTATTAAAAGTATGCAATGGAATGTGTAATTAAAAAAGGAAAGGTTAACCACAACCCTTTACAAAATTAAGGGAATCCAACAAGACACAACACCCAAATAATAACATCTCTGAACCCGAATCCTTACCCTCATCCTGAGAAGGGGGGAGGAATGGAAGGATATTACTCCTGGGGAAAGGTAGGGATGTCTCCTGTGAGTGGCTTTGGAGTGTGGGCACTTGTTGGGACTCCCTCAGGCTCAGTTACCTTCCTGGGTGCTCAGGAGGGACCCACTGAATCGGATTTTAGTGTCAGTGGAGAGTGTGATCCTGAGAGTCCTGTAGGCTCCATGTGCTTCTCCCAGCCACTCAGGGGTGAAGGGTGAGCATCCCTTACAAAAGAATTCTTTACTTCAGCAGCACCCTAGGAGGCAGTTTGAGTAGAAGATGGCCATGGTTAATGACAATCAAGTGACATTATGGACTTGGCAGCAAGTAGACCCTGAATTAATTTGGCCACCAGTTCAGTGAACCTCTGCATTGAAATGGAAATGCTCCTGTTCACAGTGGTAGGCCTCCTGCTCCATGAACTAATTCCTCAGTGTCTCTTCCTGATGAAGAGCCTGGTCTTCCTATGCTATGAGGCACTCAAACTACCCCAAGTTTCTTTTGTCCATCTCTATGAGCAGCCTCTTCCAGCTCTGTCTGCTTCTGATGTCTGTGGTATGCTGCTTTTGCCTTCCTGCAGTAATGGTTTCCATCTCAAAAGCTGAAGATCCTACCAATTCAAAGACTAGAGTAGCATTATGTATTTTTTCCTTTGAAAGAAGCTTTGAAATTCCCTCCACCTAGTACAACTTTGCTGTAGAAGGCCATGATTTGGTTACTTCTCCTTATTCCAGAAATGTGACTGTTGTGGTGTGCTGGGCGGAAGGTGTTATTATTGATGTGGTTCTGTGTCCGACCCGAATGTCTGTTTGGCTACATGCGTGAGTCTCAGTATGCATGTTCCCCCAGGATTACTTTGGCTGAGATCTTTAAGTGGGGACTCGGTTAGCCCAGTGATCTGGAGCCTGGCTTGGATCTTAAGCAGGGACTGAGTTAGCCTGGGGATCCTAAGCCGAGGTGTTCCTTTGGTTAACACTTTGGGTTACCTTTAGCTCAGGTCTCTTGTGAGGACTCAGCTGAGTGGCCTTAAGCACAGGCATACCCTATGTGCAAGAGGTAAACTGAGGCAACATTCATGATTGAAGAAACCAACATGACCACAGATCCTTGTAGAAACAAAGGTGCCAGGCTAGGCTTCATTACAACATAGCACAATGGCAAACAATTTATCTCAACAGATATGTTGGCAGCATTCATACTCTCAATGCAACGGAACAGCTCAACTGACGGCGAGATTCTGTGTCACCCTCTTTGGCCTCACGAAATCTGGGATCTTGGGCTCCTGCTTTTATACCCTGCTTGGACCTACTGACTCAACCCTCTTTGGGGTATGAATTTACCTTGTTTGGTTCATGCACCCCTTTTTTGATGCCACCCATAAATTTGATAGGTCCGTGCATCATAGGACTTTTCTATTCGTCAAGAAGTCAGATTTGACTGAAACATTACCTTTATCTCCTTGGCACTAGGCCAACTCAACGCCTCCCACCTTTCAGGTACCTTTCCACTCTTGCTGTAGCTGCAGCTGACTTCTTGCCAATTTCTGTGATGTCAAACTACTCCTGTCAACTTGACCCTTTATCCAACTTAGGCCTGATGGTTTGATCTGTTTTGCTAGGCCTTAAGCCTCATTTCTGACCATTTCTACTTGTCTTTTTAATTTAGCCTTTTATTTTCTCCTACATTTGTTAGACTCTCTTGGTTCTCAGCCAACTTTTGCAGCCCATGAGGAAGGAAGAAAGACTACTAATGGTAAGCAAAATGAAAACTGTACTAATATTTTTTAAAAATGTAAAATTTTAATTACATTTCAAGTGGTGGGGCGACAGGGGACAGTTTCTTTCAGGGGCTATGTTACCAGTTTGCAATGTTGTCTTTAAAGGGAGACCAACATTTAGAGAACACAATATTTTTCAAGATACCATTATGGAAAACAGAAGTAGCTTTTCAGTTCTGTTGAGTAGATCCAGCAATCTATGCCAGGAAATATTTCTGCTGATAATCACCCCTTTACACATTGCTGAATGGGAAGATTTGGTCAGCTATGCAGATTTACACTGCAGTTGAACTTAAAGACTCAACTGGAGTTTCTGCTACATCAGAAATTTGCTGTATTATGTTTACAGGGTTGGGAGACAATTCAACTGGAAATGGATTATATTCTCAGCTACCATGCTGAGTTTCCATTCAAGAAGAGATGTGAACCATGAAACCCATCATCATCAGAAAGTCCTGTCCCCGTGCCTGCCTAAGAGGGGTGAAATTTACCAGGAAAGAGACACACCAGCTTTATTCTGTTCCCAGAAATTTCAGATCAGCTTCAGAAGCCCTTTCCTTTCCCATTGCAAAGAGACACTGCACAATGTTTATCCAGTCACCAGACCTGATCCTTCTCCCACCATTATTTCTCCTGGTTTGTGCAGAGATAGGAACAGTAATAATGTTGTAATCTTCCAAGGAAGAAAGGACTGTTGTGAGTTATTTTTCTTAGATAACCAAAGTGTTCTGTAATTCTGTTTTGTTCCCTACCCCTACTACTCTCCCCTAAGACCTGCTTGAACTAAAAATGTTTTCAGGTTCCCCATTCCTGGATAGAGTCTTGCTTAGTGAACAGTTTGAGGTGGAGTGGAACAGGGAATGGATGGAGGAGGTAAAGTTGAGGACTTTGATAGGGGGATAGGCTGTGACAAGACTGTGCCTTTAGCACTGAAGTTCAAACTCAGAGACATAGCAATGCAGGGAGGAAAAGTCAGTACATGCTACTTCAAATATCCTGGATCTTCAAATCAGGAATTTAGCACTAGAGCAAGAGGGAATATTGGCAGAGAAGATGGAGGTCAGTTGTAAGTTACCAGCCACAGGTTCTAGTTGCTGCTCTCCAGCACTCCTCAGGTTCAGCCTGCTTCTCCAGATAGAGGTGCAAAATCACACGCTCTCCATACTTCATATGCTCTTCCTGCTGCCCCTTCACCCAGGCCCTCACCAGATAGAGGCCTGCAGCCTGTGATGTAGGAGAGGTCATGAGCCATTTCAGGCACTGAGTCAGAAACCCTTGATAGCAGCCAGTGACCTCTTTGTAGAAGGGGTATTGCAATGAGCCCTCTTGTAGTGACTGTAGTTTTTTTCCCCCTCCTGTGCAGGAGCCTCAAGGGTTTGATGCATGCCTGGACTACACAGAGTGTCTGATAGGCTCCAACCTCTGTGAAATTTCATGGTAAATTTCTGGGAGAAATCCTGGAGGATGGTGTACTCTGACCACATACGGATCTGCATCCAGGTGTGGTTGGTGGGTTGAGTGGCTGCTCTTGGGACAGGATCCACTGTCATCTGTATTGACCAAAAACATGCAGTGAGAAAGCTGTTCTTGTGTGTTTGGTGCACCATGCTCCTGCCAGTGAAAACCAAAGGACAGAGGCCTTTCTAGACTGGGTGTGGGGCAGGAAGAAAAGAGTTCGGTTCATTGTAGGAATGGCTGTAGAGGACTTATTAAAATTTGAGACTTGGTACACACCCTTTATTCCCCTGCACAGTGGTATGGGCATGAGCTATACCACAGCTGGAAGCACGTACTTATCCCCATCCCTCAGGCCTGCTAGCTTACTAGCCTCTCCTTTCACCATACTTCATGGGTTCAGGTGTGGACAGTAATGAGGGTATAGCACAGCCCAAACACCAGGATACATGTATAGTCATGAGGGTAGATGTACCCCTAGTTCCATTGGCTTCAGTGGCACGGTTTACCTGAGTAAGTGCACGTGAGCATGGGTAGGAGATTGTGCAAATGGATCTTCCTGAGCTATAACTTCTGGGAGTCCTAATTGCTTTACATATTAAAACAATTTTTATTTGCACTGCTAGAGTGAGTACTGTGCATTGCATAAAGTAGGAATCGAGAAAGGAGAGAGAGTGGACACCTGGACTAAATGGCTCTGTGGTTTAATATCTGCAGAGAAGGATGGCCTTGTGATTAAAGTGTTGTGCTGGGACTTGAGATCTATACTTCTTCTGCAGCCAATCTTAGTAAGTTTATGTGGAGTCACTTAACCTCTCTGTGCCTTAGTTCTTCATCAGTAGTATGGTTCCACCCATGTCGGCCTTGTTTGTTTAGGCCTTGATTCAAGAAGGCAATGTATCCCTCTTCAACAAAGCACTAAAGCAAACACATAAGTGCTTAGCACAATGAGGCCTGATCTTGGTTGCAACCTCTATGGTAGCACAAATAAGTAAGGATAAATAATCTGTAGATCACAAGCTCAGATACTAACCAGTTTGATAGCAAAGGGAAGTTATAACCAGCTGATAACTGGGACTAGGTCTACACAGCAATTTAACACCTGCTGCTGGCCTAGGTCAGCTGACTCAGGCTCACTGGGCTTGGGCAGTGGGGCTGTAAAATAACTGAGTGGAATTTTGGTCTCGGGTAGGAGCCTGAGCTCCTCTGTTAGCTGGGAAGGTCCCAGAGTTCACGCTCCAGCCCAAGCCAGAATTCCAACATAGCATTGTTTAGACCAACAGCCTGACCCAGTTGACTGGGTCCAGCTATTGTTGTACCACGTCTTTTATTTCAGTGCAGATGTTTCTTGTGTGGTCCCAGCACAGTTCCTGAAAGACATGTGTCCATGTCACAGAAACCATAGCTGGGATTCCCATTATAGACTCAGATTTTAAGATTAGAAGGGACCATTGTGATCATCTAGTCTGACCTCCTGCATAATATAGGTCACAGTTCTTCATCCACCCATTCCTGTAATAGATCCCTAACCTATGAACGAATCATGATTTAGAGACTTTATGTGTAGAGAATCCACCAGCATGAGACCCATGCCCTATGCTGCTGAGGGAGGTGAAAGACCTGTAGGGCGGTTGCCCGTCTGCCTTGGGGGGAAATTCCTCCCCGATCCCAAATATGGCAATCATCTATACCCAGAGTATGTGGCAAGACTCGCCAGCCAAACATCTGGAAAAAAATCTCTTGATGGTCTCCTCCTAGTCACAACTGAAGAACATTGAGGGGACAGTGGGAAAGCCTGCTCTCTTGCATATGATGTTACTTGTTTTGTAGATAACCATATAGGGCTTCATTTTTCAGTGCTGTCAGCCCAGCATCCCTCAGACATTAAATTTTTAAACAAATAAACAATCAAACATACAAAATTAAATTATCACAAGAGATACCACAAAGAATAATGTTTGTTGCTTGTTGTAATGGTCAACTCACTTCCCTATCACCTTGAGTCCTTTCAGGATAATAGTGGTAAGTACTTTTTTTTCCAGCTGATCTCCAGTCCCTCCAGAGAGTCTCAATTTCTTTGTGTGTCTATTTTAAAATGACTCTCCCCATAAATGCAAGTGATATAGAAAATGGCCTTCTAATAGGCTAATTTTTATATCCAGTATTAACTCCAAGTGTGTCTCACTTACTCTGCACTTTGCTACCAATAGCACTGGAGTCAAATAGATATTGCTACAGAATTGCTTCACATGCTAGTGGCAGGTAATTTAATGTCCCTCACTTTATCATGGCGCTCCTGATATATGCAAATTTCATTCCTTCTGTGTCTTAAGTTAACTGCAAGGGTTTTGTTTTGTTACTGATTTTTTCATTGTAAAAGAAACCAGTTAGAGGCAAAAAGACATCCTTTAAAAAATGGAAGTTAAACTCTATTGAGAAAAATAGAAAGGAGATAATCTCTGGTAAGTGAAGTGTAAAAATACAATGAGGAAGGCCAAAAAAGAATTGAAAGAACAACTAGCCAAAGACTCAAAAAGGTAACAGCATAAAAAGATTAGAAGCAGGATATATGCTAAAAAAGCAGTGGAGCCAGGGGACAATCAAGAAGCTAAAGAAACACTCATAGAAGATAAGGCCATTTTAGAGAAACTAAATGAATCCTTTGCATTGGTCTCCATGGCTGAAGATGTAAGGGAAATTCCAAAACTTTAGTCATTCATTTTAGGAGAAAAATCTGAGGTGTCATTAAAAGAAGTTTTGGAACAAGTTGATAAATTAGACTGTAAAAAGGCACCAGAACCAGATGGTATTCAACCAAGTGATATGAAGGAACTCAAATGTGAAATTGCAAAACTACTAACTGTGGTATGAAACCTATCATTTAAATCAGATCCTGTACCAGATGATGGAGGATAGCTAATGAGAAACCTTTTTTTTTAAAGGCTCCAGTGGTAATCCAGTCAAATTCATTGAAACTATAGTAAAGAACAGAATGATCAGATACATAGGTGAACATGCTTTATTGGGGAAGAGTCACGCTGGGCAAAAAAATAAAATTCAAAGTTGATAAATGCAAAGTAATGGACATTGCAAAACATAATCCCAATTATACAGTAAAAAATGAGGGGGTCTAAATTAGCTACTACCATTCAAGGAAGATCTTGAAGTCATGGATAGTTCTCTGAAAACATCCTCTCAATATACAGCAGCAGTCAAAAAAGTTAATAGCACGTTGGGAACTATTAGGAAAGGGATAGATAATAAGAAAGAAAATATCATATTTCCTCTATATAAACCATGGTGTGTCCACATCTTGAATATTTCATGCAGATCTGGTCACCCAAACTGAGGGGGGGGGGAGACATACTGGAATTGGAATAGGTACAGACAAAGCCAACAAAAATTATTAGGGGCATAGTATAGCTTACATAGGAAGAGAGATTAATAAAACATTGACTTCTTAGCTTGGAAAAGAGACAATTAAGAGGAGTTATGGTAGAAGTCTATAAAATCATGATGTGTGTAGAGAAAGTAAATAAGAAAGTATTATTTACTCCTCAGAACTTCAGAACTAAGGCTCACTAAATTATATTAATAGGCAGATTTAAAACAAAGAAATAAAAAGAAAATATTTCATCACATAACAACTGTGTTAACCCGTGGAACTCTTTGCTAGAGGATGTTGTGAAGGCCAAGACTATAACAGTGTTCAAAAAAGAACTAAATAAGTTCATAAATGATAGATCCATCAATACATATTATCCAAGATGGCCAAGGATGCAAAACCATGCTCTGAAAGATCTCTAATCTCTGTTTGCCAGAACCTGGCAAGGGGTAACAAGGGGTGGATCACCTGATGAATACCTGTTTTGTTCATTCCCTCTGAAGATCTGGTATTGGTCACTGTCAGAAGACAAGATACTAGGCTAGATGAACATTGGTCTGATCCAGTATGGCCATTTTTATGTTCTTATATAACTTAGCATAGATGCTGTAATAGTATTGATACTTTAGCATAGATTATATAACAGCTGTGTGTAAGGAATAACCTCCACATGAATTTTCTTTAGAGAACTACATTTGAAATGAACTTATCCTAGCAGGATATTGAGGACAGAAGTTACCTCCTAGATGATTTGTGTCTCTTTTGAGGTTTGTTTAAAATAAATATCAAGCTCTTTTTTTTGTAACGTGTAATTATTTAGCATCTGTCACTTGATAGTACCTCTATCTTCTCCGCAGTCAAAATACTCTATTATTCCCTGCCACAGCTGATCCCATTTCCTCCCTAGCCATGTGTTCAGTGCTTCTCATCTTTTAGCAGGTGCTGAAATTTGTTCTGTAAATGGTAACTGAAATGGTAGAAGGCATTTCAACATTCGCTAGCAAATGTCCTCACAACACCAGCAGAAGGAACCCAACAAAAGTCTCCTGCCAGAGACTATTTGATCATAAACCTCTCAAGCAGAAAATTGGCAATCACAGCAGAAACAATTCCTCAGGAAAGTATTCAACTTTCAAATAACCCTGAAATGAAACTCAATAGTATTTGATTTCTAACAAGGAAGCCTAACAGTCCATCCTTGTATTAAAACTCCAGCACAGGGTTAAGTCCAGCCTGCAGTCATTGCAAATGCCATACTCTAGGAAGCAGAATGCATGCAAAAATCCTTTGAGGCTCAAAGGATGACGATTCCGTACAATTCATGCTTCTGGCTGACTAAAGGGGCACTGAGACAGTCCTAGAAATTCTTGATTGCTTTAAAGAGAAGCACTAAGGTTATTTTACTGAACTGATGTCAAGTGTGCAAATTAAATAAAGCAGGCACCATTAAGATCTGATAGCATCAAATTATTCCTGTGCCCTCTCTCCAAGTGCAGGCAGTAATATAAATACATACACACATTATGTGTGTGTGTGTACTAAATATGAAGAAATGTGGTGTGAATGAGATTGTTAGCTACTACTGCACACAGCAAGAGGAAAGGATCAAACACACACAAAACCACCCGCACCCCCTTTTCTGAGAAACCTCTCTCACTTTACATTTAAAGGTGAAATAAACTAGTATTGGTCTGAGGGAAGGCTGGGGCGGGGAGGGGGAGGATTGATAAGGGACCTACAACTGTGCTGTACAGAAGAAAATAAGAGACATAGATCATTGCCTACATTTTGTTAGCCATTCATTCAGAAGTGCAAAAGCAGCCACTCTGATATGAAACAATGAAACGTGTTGAGGTCAGAACTCATATTGCAAAAAAGTTACAATAGGAAATTCTGTGTAAATGAACAGATGGAAATGTTATCACAACCATAAATTGTGAGATATCCTTTGACACTCAAACATGAACAAAATAATACTTATGCTAGAAAATGCAAAAATTGTAAGTTCTCTCGTTTATGAGCATAAGTGGAACATGTAAGGGAATAATCTACTTATTCAGTAGGCTAAGGCATTATGGGGTGGGGGGAAGTCATTTGTCTGACAGGATAAATGAGCTTAAATATGAGATACTATATGTGCACTTTGGTTACATGGAAACTCTGATGGCAGAAATACCAGTAATTCAAAAATAATTAGACTTGTGAACCTTATAGTTAGATACAACGGGCAAATAGTAAATCCTTATTTGACAGGCAACATAACAAACCTGGGACATTGCCTGAAAGGGATGGGGAAAAACCTAAAGGGGGATGGGGGGGGGAGTATGTTAAAAGGCAGCAAAATAACATTTTTATCTACTACATTTGGTTCCACTTCTTTTTAATCATTTATACAAATGTAGAAGAAATAATCCAAATATAGTTGTTAGGATAACTGTTTCTTTGAAAATGTAAAAATATATCATCAGTCCTTCAACAGTCTTATTACTATTTTTATTTTTACATAAGTCAAACAAGAATATAATTTTCTATGAAACTCTCCTATTGAAACCTTCCCTTCCCCAGTGGTTAAGGCTAATGGAAAAGTAAATTAAAAAGAAAGCAAGAACGAATCCTTGGCTTTTTTAAATGTCATTTACATCGTGTAAGCCATTTATTTCAATGGAATTTACTCTCCATTTTCACCAGCATGAGATAGGAATTTAGGACCTTCTACCCAGCTAGGTCCTAGTGGCCAAACTAAATTCCAACATTAATCTTGCCTAAAAGAATTGAAATCTAATGGGGGCTTGCTTTTTATCCTACCCCCCCATGTGCCAGAGAGTTAGGCAGAGCTGGTATTTACAGACTATGTGATGATGTTTGCCTGTGCATTGATGGCAGAAGTTACATGCTCAGTGGTGTAGTGGGGTGTGGGGAGTAGGGTTATCTGTCACACGTCCACTTTACTCTCTTCAGAAAAAAACAGTAGCAGAAGTGAAATGTTTAAGGTAGGGTTATTATTATGGGGGGAGGAGGGAACATTTCAACTTTTGAGTTAAATAATAATGCAGTCAAAAGAATAAAAGAAATATGTGAAACATTTATGAAAAGAAAAGAGCAAAATTTTGTAAATCTCAAAAGAAACCATTGGCAACGTCTACACTTGCAAATTAAGTCGACTTAAGAAGGCTTAAGTCGACTGAAAGAAAGCCACGTCCACACCTGGCTTTCATTAAGTCAACTTAATAACTACCAGTCTTTAGGTCGACCTAACAATTAAGTCGATTTGTTAAGTCGACCTAAAGACGGTGTGGCTGCCCTGGGTCAACGTATTATATAAGTCAACCTAGGGTGCCCCGGGACCCTGCGGGTCCTGGCAAGAAGGGACCCATGGCTCCTTTCTACCAAGGACACATGCACGGGTCCTGGCAAAAAGGGAGCACAGGGCTCCCTTCTGGCTGGGACCCGCTTGGGTCCCTGGGAGAAGGGAGCATGGGGCTCCCTTCTGGCTGGGACTCGCTTGGGTTGCTGGAAGAAGGGAGTGCAGGGCTACCTTCTCCCAGGGACCCGTGGGGGTCTGGGCAAAAAGGGAGCGGTGCTCCCTGGACAGGGGATCCCTATAGGTTCCCCGGTCAGCTGGAGCGCTGGGGGGCCGTGGCTCCCTTTTTGCTGAGACCCACTACTCCCTTCCTGCCACAACCCGCGCGGGTCTGGGGAAGAGAGGAGCAGCAGCTTCCTTCTTGCTGGGACCTGCGCGGGTCCTGGGCAGAGAGGAGTCGCAGCTCCCTTCTTGCCGGCACCCGCGGGAGTTCCGGGGAGAAAGGAGCCTGGTTCCCTTCTTACCGGGACCCAAGGTGGTCCCAGGGAGAAAAAGCTGCATCTCCCTTCTTTCTGGGACCTGCGGGGGTCCTGGCAAGAAGGAACCCTCCACTCCCTTCTTGGGGACTGCGGCTTCCTGGGGAAGGGACCCATGGGTCCCTTCTCAACAAGGAGCCACTTCTGCCGCATCTACACTTGAGAAGTTAAGTCGACTTGTTAAGTCTACTTAACAGAGTCAACTTAACTTTTCAAGTGTAGACATAACCATTGAGGATAACATTTATAACATTTTAATGGTTCAGTGTCAATACATGGCAGAGTAGATGATTCCAATAAATCTTGCTTCTGAAGTACAGAAATTACACACTTTCTGTATTAGAGGCATTCTCTGGGAATGTGACAGGCATTTCCCAAAGATTTTAGTAATTTTATAATTTCAGGGAAGATAAAATGACACTTGTGTTCATGGAAACAAAGGAAGGGGGGAATTATAATATATTCTAGCCCTGAGATTGAAACTATTCATAAATCACTCAAAATTTCACCCGCTGGTGACGGTTTTTGTTTCACTTCTGGTATGGAAAATGGAAAATGTTCCATTACTGAACTGCTAATAATTATAATATTGACCACACAAGGCTTTAAAGTACTTTCATCTTTAAGGTACTTAATCTAAAAATAACATTATCTCTATGTTGTGCTTGTGGAATCTGAGGCAGGAAAGGTAAGTAGTCTGCTTATTTTCAGTAAGTCTAATTAATTTTTTTTCATGTTTCAGAGTATTTTTTTTCAAAATTACAAAAACGACTTATAGCTTGATGTACAGCCGATGTGATTAAGCATGTGAATAAAGATTTACAACTAATGTGAGTAAAGATTTCAATGGGCTTTGGATCAGATTCTAAGTCTATATGACATTATTTGGGTATTGGTAGAATGTCACACGGAGTCAGGTGTTCCATTAATCTATTTGTTTAACTTAAACCTAAGGAACTCTTTACTAGGGACTAGCATGTTTATCAGTAGTGACAAAGCCAACCCATCTTATAATTTTGGTGGAGTTTAGCACAGTTGGTAAAAGTATCTCTTTAAATCTGAAAATATTGTTTTGTAAATAAGGAGGATCAAGATGTACTGACAGAGCTGTGGGAAAAGCTTTTTCTGTTCTTCTCTCTACTGTGCCTTCTTCTGTGTATCACATTAATATATACCGAAGGGGAAATTAAGAAAAATTATCATATCATAGTTTTCCCCAGAGATTGATCAGCAATAAAGATTTGGATTTCATGCTTCAAAGTGGTGTTTATGACTTAAATATTGACAGACTTTATTTATAGAGTAGCAGTAAATAATTTCCCATAATGTTACTGCAGGATATATACCACCTATAATAATATTGAGAAAGATGTAACAAACATATTAAAGATCTGATGTTTGCTACTGTGTGATTAGAAGGATAAACTAGGGAATGGGAGGGAGAAAAGTGGGATTCCTTTGGGAAAGGAGGGAAGAGAGGAGGCCTGATTGAGACTGTCCCCTTATGGGCCAGAAGAGTTTTTAAATTGCATCAAAGGAAGGATATTTTCTGGGACAGATTTTAGGCCATTTACTCATTGGGTACAATTCACTCTATCCTTCTGAAATCCAAAAGTCTGAGATAAGTGTTGGGATGAAAGAACATGACCATCACAAAATGCACATCCACCACAGGGTAGTAGTGGGCATACTATGGATAACATTCCGTGCTATTTTCTTAAAGACTCAAAATACAATTCTTTCATCCTGCAACTCATCCTCATTCAGTTTTAATGTTGTAGAAAGTTATCTATACATGGTTATCACTGCTGTGCCCAAGAAAATAGGCAGTGCTATGGACAGTGCTGTGGCTAGTTGATGCGACAAAGATAGCAAAGGCAGCACAAAACCACTGATTCCTCTTTACATTAAGGCCTACCAAACAACTACTTTCTCTTTAATTTCTCAGCACTGGGGGAAGAATTCTTTTTAAAACAACTAGAATACCCCCTACTAGATTACAGCAACATTTGTGTTAGCCCTGAATTATTTAGTCGTGTCTCTTTAAAGCTCCATATAGCAAATGACCAAGAGCTCCTCTGTTCCACCTCCTCTTGGCTCACAAACCACTCAAGAGGCCCTCCGGTTCAGCAATCACCAGTGCAGGTTATTTACCACACACAGTCCCCCAACCTTCATACTGTACACATCTTAGGTTAACCATCCCAGAACTTCTCAGCTTCTGCAGACCGCACCGCTACTTGCTCTCAACACTTCAGCTCCACTCCCATTTCCTTCACCTGAGCCTGTATTTAACCCTGGTTAATTAGGCTGACAGCTGCTTCTCATTCACCAGTCAGGTACAAGTGTCTCAACCCAGTTCCACTTTACCTTGCTTACTTGGGGCTGGTGTGACAGAGGGCTGTTCCATCTAGCATGCTGTCAGACTTAGATGCACACACACATTTCACCAGTCCATTACTGTGCTTTGTTTCATGCTCCCCTAGTCAGTTTTTTTTCTGCTTGCTTACTGCTCAGTGAGCATACACTTAAATATCCAAGGATCAATGAGACCATTTTCTTAAACTAGTTAGGAATTCACCTCTAAGGACTTTCAAGCTGGATTTCTTTCCCTATGCATTAACTTTGTACGCTGAACATGTCTTGAGGACAGTAATCTACTAGATGTGATCGTTCAATCATTTCAGCTAATTTTCCACTGGAAAACCAGGCAGCATGTAATAAAACATGGCTACTTGGTCTTCCTACATTAATACCTTAAATGCCAGATTCATCTCTCTGGGTGGTAACTTGCATATTAAAGACGCAATCCCATAAGTTTGAATTCTGCTCAAATATTTCTTTGCTGACTTTGAATGGATTGAAAAAATGGAAAAGGTATTTGGTGTTAGTTCATTCTGTGTATTTTGGTATTTTTTAGTTGAGATTATGGGTTTTGTTTTGGAATATAAATAGTAAAATTGAGTTCTGTGTAGGTGTGCTAATCATTATGTGGAAAAATTCTGGAAGAAGTGGGCTGTGGAACCTTAACAACAGATTTATAGTGTACCAAAACTAATTTCTATATAAAACTGGGATACAGTCAATGTCTAGAGATAACTAAAGAGTCCAGAAAAAGACTGAAGACCACCCTGAATTTCTGCCCAAACTCTCACTAAATATAAATTATTTCAAACCTTAAATTCTGAATCTTTCCCATGCCATCAGATCTCACAAAAGTCATAAACAGGGCTCTGCAATCAATGTTTATCCTGGGATGCTTTTTGCATGTCCTCTGTGTCATTAAACCCAATGGCTGCATCTACACTTGTAAATTAAGTCGACTTAAGCTTGCTTAATTTACCCTGAGTCTACAATACAGTTTCTTTAAGTCGACTTAAGCAACTTGCTTAAGTCGACTTAAGGAAAATAAAGTCAACTTAATGAAAATTAAATCAACTTTATTACATCTAGTTTTAATTCGACTTAAGGCTTAAGTCGACTCCATAGATCAACTTAAGCCAGTGTAGACGTGGGGTAGCCCTAAGTCTACTTAGGGCTACCCTAGGACTGCACCAGTACCCTCCCTGCCGGGGTGGGGGGAGCCTGGCATGCCCCCCTACAGGGCAGGGCAGAGCCCTGCCCACTTTGCCCTTATGCCCTGCCAGGGTCCCTGTCCCCCTTTGCCCCATTGTACATATATATACAATGTGGCAAAGGCTGAGCCCCCTGGCACTGGGGAAAGGGTGCCCCCTGCCCCCGTGGACCTGCCCAAGGTCCCTCTAGCCCCTAGAAGTCGACCTAGGCATCCAGTGTTCCCCCCAAAGTCGACTTAAAATTTAGGTGTAGACTCACTAAGTCAACTGAACTAAAGTCGACCTAAATTTTCAAGTTTAGAAATAGCCCATGAGTTGTCCCTCTTTGAGAAGTCTTTGTTGGAGGGATTATTCAAGGCACCTGCTGTTCCATGGTCCTCTAGCTGCCCAATGGCAGTTGAAGATTTATAGTTTGGTATTTAACTTGTAGATTTTTCAATGGCTAAATCGTGTTTAAACTGATGACAGCAGCTGCTGCCTTGACAATTTGTAACAGTATTTCTTTCTAGATGTCCCTATTGACATTCACTGTCTTATTGCCAATGTATGAATTAACTCACCTCTTGTTTTTCTTTGTCTTTTTACGTAATGGTTGAGTTGGAAATTGCAGGGATTCTCATTAGATTTTTTTCATAACTTATTATTAATGTGATGCTGTCTGGATTTAGGGGACCATTTATGATATTATTTCATATCGATATCTCAAAATTGCAATAATCTATATGAGATATGCTATGTTGAGTACTGATAGAAAATGTCATAATTTGTTAAGAATGATGACATTCTATGTGTGTAGGTGTCATATCTGTATTTGAAGTTAGCAATATGTTTGTTATATCTGTGTTTCATCTTATGTGATTCTGGGAAAACATCCCAGACAGGATGTCTACAGCAATTGTCTCCTCAGTGGGTCATTAAGAGAACCAGAGGTACAATAAACTTAGGGAGAAACCTGATGAGTCACCATGTGAGCCTAGTCTCCATTTTGTTTATGTATAATTCCACACACAACATGGAAAAGGCCAGAGGTGATAAAAGGCCACTACAACACTTCCATTTTGTCTTCAGTCTAAGCTTTTAGCCAGCATTCACCTCTGGATATATTCATCTGCAACTGAAGCTTGGAACAAAGGACTGAGATCCACCCAGGTGCTGTATGTACACCAGAGAAATATACAAGCCTGCAAGCTCCAAATTCAAACAAGGACTTGATTTACATAGACTTTTAATCATTATATGTATGTTATTTGCTTTGGGTACGTCTACACTGGAGCCTTAGGTCGACTTAAGAAAGGATAAGTCGACCTACAGACTCCTGCGTCCACACTGGGCTTTTATTAAGTTGACTTAAGCACTAGGGCTATGTCTACACTTGCTAAAATTAGTTCAAATTAATTAGTTCGAACTAACTAATTCGAACTAATTTTAGTTAGTTCAAATTAGCTTAATTCGAACTAGAAAAAATTAGTTCGAACTAAGCAAGTCCCATTCATGGCACTTCCTTAGTTCGAATTAGTGATCCCCATTCATTTCAATGGCCGGTTAGTTCGAACTAAGAAATTAGTTCGAATTAACATGGTCACATTGGCTAATTCAAACTAGTTAGTTCGAATTAACCCCTTAGTTCGAATACCCTATTCAAATGTATTAGTTCGAATTAAGGAAGCCCTTAATTCGAACTAACTAAAGCCTAGTGTAGCCATGGCTTTAGTTAGTTCGAATTAAGCTGCCTTATTCGAACTAACTTGCCAGTGTAGACATAGCCTAGATGGCTTCAAAACTGTGGCCTCATTGCTGTCTTACAGGGCTCCCGCCACCTCGCCACCTCCTCCCCCGGTCACTCCCCATGGCCTTGCCACCCCTTCCCCACCCCACAACCTTGCTCCCACTGCCCCTCTTTGGGTCCCATGTCTTACTGCCTTCCTGGGCCGCTTCAGTGGCCCACACCTCCTTGACTCCCTTACCCCTGCCCATCCCCCCCGGGCCCCGGGCGGAAAGCGGGTCTCCCCCCCCCCCCAACCCACATGTCTGAGCATGCACAAGGAGGGACATTTTAAAAGGCCTCGGCCTGGGTCCAGCTGCCAGGGCTGGAAACCAGCCCCCTGGCAGGCCATATTCTGGCCCATGGGCTGTAGGTTGAACAAACCAGCTTTAAACCATGATTTGAGAACTTAAATAATTCAGTCATAGATTAGAGGTTTATTACAAGAGTGGGTGGGTAAGGTTCTTTGGCTGGCATTGTGAAGGCAATCAGAGCAGATGATCATATTTATCCCAGCTTATCTTAGAATATATGGCTATGTCTACACTAGCAATTTAGGTCGATTTAAGGAGGCTTAAGGAGGCTAAATTACTCCATATCTACACCAGACTTTCATTAAGTTGACTTAAGAAATTCCTTAAATCGATTTAATGAAAGCTTAAGGCGACTTAATAAGAACCACCCTTACGTAGGCTTAAGCCTTAAGTCGACTCCTGAAGTCGACTTAAGGACAGTGTGGACGTGTAGTTACCCATAACTCGAATTTATTAAGTCTACTTAAGGGCTATTAGGTCGTCTTAACAAAGTGGACTAAGTCAACTTAAAGTTAAGTCGACTTAGTCCACTTTGTTAAATCGATTTAATAAGGTCGACTTTAAGTCGACTTAACAAAGTCGACCTAACTTTTTCTAGTGTAAACATAGCTTATAAATCTATGAGAACCTTTTGTGATTTTCCCATCATTATCTGTGTGTCAATACACAAGGGGGCAGGGAATTCGTCTGTACTATGGTTAGTGGGTAGTGTCTTGCACAATGGAGAGGTGTGGAATAAAGGAGCTAACCTGCCCAGGCAGATAAACCATTAAGTTCTAGATTGACGCCTCTGGGAGGAAAATAGAATAAGCTGGAAAGTGTGATTGGAAGTAATTTAAAAGTGCTAGCATTTAAAAACCCAGAAGATAGGTCCGTGAAGAATCCTTAGGGAGAGGGAATGAAAAACTTGTTCCAACGTGGAGCAGCCCATCCCCTTAGCATTACAAGATAATGAGAGCACATCGCTCCAGTGTGCAGCACACTTCATTGGGTCTTTTACCAGATTAAACTCAAATTCCTGATCTTCATCTTCAAAGTACTTCATCATCATTGTAGAAAAGGCCCTGGCTATCTCAGAAACTATCCTTCTCCATCTCATGCTAACATCCGGGGCATTCATTTATGACAATGAAGCTCAAAGTGCCCGTGGAGAGGCTTGAAGGAACAATTTCTCCTGTTAGAAATCAGCATGATCACACATCTTGCCACTGTGAGTGAACTGTCAACCCCACACCTGCACAAGTCTTCCTCCAACAACAAATTAATAGCCTGTAATATAACCTGACTATGAGAAAAAGAAACATTCAAATCACTAAAAAACTTAAATAAATTTTACACATAGTGCAGCAAGTTGTTACCCTGAACCAGTCACGCCAAACAGGTTCTTTAAATTGCCTCCCTCTGGCTCCACTTGAGACTGGTGGCCACTCGAATAAATAAAGCTTAAATGAAATATTTATGAGCAAAAACATCCCATTCTTCCCAGAAGTCCCTGCTAAGGTTGCTTTCCCAGTACTACTGCACAACCTGAAGGCATAGTTCAAACAATTAAATTTTGTTGGCTGAGTGTGGGCAGGTGGGCAGGCAGTTCTCTTTCGTGAAGTCTGCCTGGCAGCATAAGAGAGTGGAGAGCCTTGTTCTATACTACTGAAAAGAACAGTAGCCTGGTGTGTTTCCCATCACCAGGACCTCTTCCTCTTGCTGAACAGCTGCCTTTGCTATTTCCTGGGTCTCTGCCTGCTATGGAACGGATGGATGGGGTCGCTCAAGTTTTCACCCTCTGGCCTTAAAAGGGTACTCTAATGTATTACATACACTCTAAGGGTGCGTCTACACTTGTGAATTGAGTCGACTTAAGCCTGCTTAAGTCAACTTAATTTAATCTGCATCTACACTACAATTTCCTTAAATCGATTTAAGCTGCTGCTTAAGTCGACTTAAGGAAATTTTAAGTCGACTTTATTAAACCTACTTTATTAAGTCAATTTAGCTAGTGTAGACACAGATTAGCCCTAAATTGACTTTAAATTGACTTAAAGGGCCCCAGGGCTCCCCCACTGATCCCCTGCCAGGGTGGCAGGCACAGCCACAGCCTGGCGTGCTCACTCATAGGGCAGGACACAGCCCTGCCCATCCTGCTCCTATTCCCTGCCCCTGTCCCTGTTCTGCTCAGCACCCATTGTACCAGGGTACAATGGGGCAAATGCTGAGCCCCCTGGCACTTTGGAAGGGGTGCCGCCCCCCACCAGTATGGACCAGTCCCAGGTCCACCTAGCCCATAGAAGTCAACTTAGGCGTCCAGTGTGGACGCTCTAAGTCTATTTGGCAAGGTCCACTTTAAGTCGACTTAATTTTATAGTGTAGACATGCTAAGTCGACTTAACAAAGTCAACTTAAAGTCAACTTCGTTAAGTCAACTTAGCAAAGTCAACTTATTTTGACAAGTGTAGACATAGCCTAAGGATGCGTCTACACTGGCAACTTAGGTTAACTTAAGGATGCTTAAGTCAACCTACACAAAACCGCATCCACATTGGGCTTTTAAGTTGACTTAAGCACTTCCTTAAGTTGACTTAATAACACTTAAGTCGACTTAATAATACCACCTCTGAAGGTTGACTTAAAGCCAGTGTGGACAGGGAATAGCACTAAATAGACCTTAATAAGTCGACTTAAAGCCAGTGTGGATGGCTATGTCTACTGTTAAGTTGACTTAAAAAGGTTGACTTAAGTTGACAAAGTGTAGCCACTCTGTTAAGTTGATTTACCAAGGTCGACTTTAAGTCAATTTAAAGTTGACCTTGTTGAGTTGACTTAACAGAGTCAACTTAATTTTAGAAGGGTAGACATAGCTTAATTGTGTAATAGGGGAAGAAGGAAATACAGTCCTGCCAATTACCTGTAGGTTTACATACTTTTGTTGGTGTCTGGATATTATAGGGGCTCATGTTAGCAGTACCTAGATGGGCTTAAGTCAGAGGTTCTCAACCACTGTGTCGGGTGTGTCGCGATGAGCTGGGAGGTATGTCATAGAAAATTGGCAGCTCAGCTTTGAGCCAGCTTGGGGCTCCTGCCGCCCGCCACTCTCTGCTGCCCTCAACAGCCTACTCCTGCTGCACAAAATAGGCAGCAGCCAGGGTCAGATGAATAAAAGGATTTAGGGGCTGAAGCCCAGAGATCCTGGGCTGTGAGGGCATCATGTGTCCCATAAAAATAAACCCAGCCCTATTGAGCCAGACCACCAGGCACGAGCCTGTGCTGGTTTGACTCTGCCCCCACACAGGTCCCAGAGTGCTGCATTCTTCCAAGTGCTCCCAGCCCAAGTGCCACCACCACCGGCAAATTGTAGTGTGTCAAAGAGGGGAACATCATCTGTCAGGTGTGTTGTGACAGAAAAAAGGTTGAGAACCACTGGGCTAAGTGATCTTCCCGAGGCTTTTTATCTTCCTGTATGAAATGACATATATTTGCTTTCTGAGCATATATGCCTGGTTATAATATTCATATTCCCTAAACAATTTCTAGAGCAATACTATGTGATACAGTAATACACATCTTGAAGCGTCCTCAGCAACCATCTGAAACAAAATAGTCCATGCTATTAATGTATATTTCAATATGTTGGATTTTTTCCACCAAGCATTTACTAATGTTGAGAGTGTCCCATATGACACAAGAATATCAGATTTAATTTTGCTTAAGAATTCACTCAAATCCTCTTAATGCTGAACTTCTTTTTAGTAATCTGCGAGAATGTAAGATTAGGAACTTGGGTTACAGTAGTTGTCTGGCATACCTTGACAGCTTCTTGATTTTGGGGCCCGTCAAGGAGAAGAATCATATCACTATGTAACAAGAAGCAATTATCTACGTTCAGTTCACTTGGTATCACTGAGTTTAAGGGGTTTCAGCTTTTCTTCTTTTGCTGTGATCACGCAGTATGTGAAAATTAATTTTTTATTACTTTTTGAGGCTTGACTAAAAATTCATTTCCACTGTATCATGGCTGATAATAACTGTCTTACACGTGCCTGCATGTGGGTCTTTCAGGGAAGGCATCTAATACAATACAGTAAGACAAATTGCACTTAAGTTAAAAATAAAAAGGAAATCAAGAAATATGGGAAGGCCAAAAATGTTAAACACCAAAATTAGCAATAGATATGTGGAACTCAATTTCAGCCCCATTGAAATGCACAAGACTACATCCATTTAATTGGAAGCAAAGGGTTTATTTTGCAAGCATAAAATTTTGCTGAAGACACAGTATTTTTCCTTCCTAAATATGCATACTTGGCATGCATGGAAAACTGCTGCAGGTAAAGCGATCAATAATTAGATGGCTTTTATTCACTACTTCAATTCTATTCTTATTAAAAGAACTTATTAATGCTGGGTTTTTTGTTTTGTTTTTTGTCTTTTTGTTTTTCATCTAATACATCTCATGAAGTGCTGTTGGCATTCATAAGTGATAGAATGTCTTATCCAGAATAATGGAAAAAACTCTATTTACATACAAAATCAAGGGAGACTATGTTTGCAGAAGAAACAACTTTCAGAGTCTAACTTCTAGTAAGATGTAAGAGAGAATCAAAGTTTTTTTCCCTGTAGTAATCTACTTTAAAGAGGTAAATGATCATTGCAGTATAAAACACCTATTCTTTGTTGCATGGTTTATTTTTATTATGAATTATGCAGATTTAACCCATAAAATGCAAGTGATTTCTGACAAAAATCTTTCTGTACTTTCATATGTATAACAAAAGAACACTAGCTGTGAAAAGAGGTTAGTAACCATCAAACACAAAAGGGTCATGTTGAGAATCTACTGGAGTTTCCTGCAGTGTTCTGGGACTTTTAGACACAACACAGAAAGGTAGTGGCATGTGAAAATGAAAAACATAACAGCAGAAAAATTAGTCGACCTTTTTGTAATTTATCCACTGGAAAAAAAGGGTTATTTCATATTTGGATTTGGATCATATTTATTTATCCAAACTGTGTGGGTATTGAAAAACTGGATTGGTTGGCTATTGATTCCCTCAATACTTCTGGCCTGCTTCTAGGCACAAAGGGTATCTTTAATGCCTCATATAATAGTTTGTTAGTTTTTGTTTAACTATGCATTTTAACACTACAGTGCTCCTAGATCTTATGATCGGTGTAATAACAGTTTAAATTAAGGATACGGTAATCAAGAAATCACCTAATCTCGAAATGGCTCTTTCAAGAGCACTGATACATGGGATTAAAGATGGTCAAACTACACATAGCAAATTAATCAACTGAATGCAGCCTTCTCTTTCCAATTGATCCTAATTTCTGCAAATATAAATATAATTGAGAAATATTTGCCAGAGTCTATCCATACATTTCAGGTTCTGGAATACTCGCAAAGGGTACGTCCACACTAGAGCCTTAGGTCGATTTAGGGATGGTTAAGTTGACCTACAGACTGCTGAGTCCAAACTGGGAGCTTATTAAGTCGATTTAAGCGCTTCCTTAGGTCGACTTAATAACACCACCTCTGAAGGTCAACTTAATGCTTGAGTTGACCTTATTAAGTTGGCTTAAGCCAGTATAGATGGAGGATGGCCCTTAAGTCAAACTAATTGGCCTCCAGGCCCTCTTGCAGTGGTCCTGGCCACTCCTCCATCGACCTAGCACTTGCCAGTGTGGACGCAGGGCTGTAGAGCCTCTAAGTCAACTTAACAAAGTCAACTTTGTTGACTTAAAGTCAACGTTGGTTAAGTTGACTTAACAGAGCCTGCAGTGTAGACGTACCCAAAGAGTTCACTTCAATTGGTAGAATACAACTGGTTATCTAAATCATATTACGATTTTTTTATTCTTTGAATGAATGACTGAATCTTTTAAACCGATGAATAAGAAATAATATACAAGAGATAACAAATGACATATACAGAACACTCTTGTTCATAATCTTTTTCACACACAAATGCTCTGTTTTGTATGTGACATAGATATTCATATGAGGAATAGTTATTTCCCACACATGAGTGCAACCATTAATAGCAAATAGAAGGGATAGAGAAACAGTCATTTGGAACTCGAAGGGATTTTTTTTTCAAACCCATTCTATGATGGAATTTAACATTGTTTACTTGAGACATTGAAAACCCTATGTTCAAAATGCCACACATACCTGTAGACATCCTAACAATTCATTGGTACTAAGGTACCCTAACTTATTCAAATAGTTTTTACTAACCTTTTTCTGTTGAGCTTGTCAAATGTCCAGTTGGTTTAACTTTAGAATCATAGAAAATGGAAGGAACCATGATAGGTCTTTGAGTCCAGTTCCCTGCACTCATAGCAGGACCAAGTACCCCCAAGTAACTTTCTTAGGCTATGTCTACACTTGTTAATTTAAGTCGACTTAGCATGTCCCCACTCAAAAATTAAGTCGACTTAGAGGGGACCCTGCCAAATTGACCTAGAGCATCCATACTGGATGCCTAGGTCGACTTGTAGGGGCTAGGTGGACCTGGGACAGGTCCACAGTGGCAGGGGGGGCACCCCTTGCCAAGTGCCAAGGGGCTCAGTCTTTGCCCCATTGTACCAAGGTACAATGTGGGCTGAGGGGGACAGGGACCCTGGCAGGGCACAGGAGCAGGGTGGGCAAGGCTCTGTCCTGCCCTGTTGGGGGCGGAGGGGGGCATGCCAGGCTGTGCCAGCCACCCTGGCAGGGAGGGCAGTGGGGAAGCCCTGAAGCCCCCTAAGTCGACTTAAAGTTGACTTAGGGTTACTCTGCATCCACATTGGCTAAGTCGACTTTCTTAGACAGAAAAGTCGACTTAAAACTAGGTTTAGTAACGTCGACTTTAATTTTCCTTAAGTCGACTTAAGCAGCTGCTTAAGTTGACTTAAGGAAAATGTAGTGTGGACGCAGATTAAATTAAGTCGATTTAAACTTAAATCGACTTAATTTGTAAGTGTAGATGCACTCCTTATCCCCTTTACCCCATGTGTACATGCAAACATATTATTTGAAACTTAATGACTCTCAGCAGTTTACAGTAATGTGAAAATTTTAAAGTAGACTTTTTTTTCTGAATGAAACTGTTGTGTGTGCTGGGATGGAGGGCTGAGTTAGAGGGATGCCTGCCAGATGTGGTAGCTGTGCAGTCATGTTGTTTACACTGAAGCCTCTCTGGTATGAATGATATCCTGCTCTGCTGAAATAATGGCAGATTCTGAAATGAAATATGCATTCATTACTGTCTTATCCAATCTTTTTGGAATGCTAGATATCTGATATGTGTCCAACTTGGCTTAGAAGAATTTCATTTTCAGCTGGATCAAAATACACTTGAGAAATAATGTTTATAAGGTTTTGCCTAATCATTTAACACTCTGAACTAAGTGTTTTAGCAGGTTCCTTAGATGTAGAATTGTTGATCGCTGTTCCATAATGGCAGTGCAAAAATTATAGCTCCTTATAAATGTCAAAGCCATAAAATTCGTTGGATAAGAGTCTCAGGTTTTTAAATCCAGATTTAAATGTATTAACCTCTTGAGATCTTGTTAATCCTTTAAATTGGATTCCTCTACCAAAGTGTCTGCTATCCGTAACAGTGAATTTCAGGGGTAAGGGAGGGAAAAAGGGAAGAAGTGTGAGAGTTCTGACAATAGGATGGGCGGAAAAAGCCTGCAGAATTTAACTAGGATTAAATTAATCAGGTTCTAAATAAATTATTCCAGCGATGTATAGAATTTAATAAACAATGTATAACTTCTATAGTTTTATTTTTAGTTTTTCTAT
>ML685835.1:1917455-1952666 GCA_007922175.1 Pelusios castaneus
TCTATCTATCTATCTATCTATCTATCTATCTATCTATCTATCTATCTGATTAAAAAGTAAAATAACATTTAATTATGATTGTTCATGCATTCTTTGGCTTAATGGAATTTTTTTAAATAAATCTCCTCATTTAGCTATCTATGTATAAAGAGAGAATTTAATTTTGCTGTTTCAAAACATAATGGGTATATAATAAACAATAAGGATTATATTTAAAGGTAAACTGAGGGACGTAGGCAGAATGGAAGCAAAAGCAGTTTGCCATTGCCGGCCTGAGGAGACGCCAGACCCCTGGGACCTGAGGGAGCAATCCTTCATGGGAGAGCCGGGCAACCAACACCCTGACCAGGAGTCCTGGGACCCGAAGATGCTGACCGGCCCCTGTGACCTGGAAGAGCTGCCCTCAGCTGAGGATCCGGAGGAACAGCCCATCGCCCTATGGACTTGTTGATGCCCCTGGCTGTGTCTGGGGTTGCGCACTGGGTAACTCGAGGGGGTGGAAGGCCAAAGTGTCGATGAAGCCCCTTTGCTCCAGACTCAGACACAGCTGGGACATAACTGACGCCCAACAATCCAAATAACATAGCCTTGATGTTTCCCAGTTGCAGGAACTGATAACCTGTTCCCCATAAAGGAATAACAGTACTAGTCTCAGCCAGTCTCTGCTTGCAATAATAATACAGCCTTGAAAGTTTGGTTTTCGTCCAAGGAGAAGAGAAGGGGGGTAGAATCCTTTACACACACAGACTGGGAAATGCTGACAGCCCAGGTCCAGCTAGTATTCAACTATATAAAAGCAATTGTAACCAAAGGGGGGTTGCGCATGATTTGAGACGTGCCTGTCTCCGTGTGCCTGCTTGAGATCTCAAATAAATCTTAGGGTGCTTCTCCGCCCTGGTGTGTTTATTGGTGCTGCGCACTCCGGGCAACGAACCCAAACTGTTGCTAGCCCCAGCCTGTCTTCAGGCCTCCCTGCAACAGTTTTTGGCGACTCCGCCGGGACTTAGGGGCTCTAAACAGCCTTGCTCGGACCCCTCCGAGGGCGAGGGCAGCCACCACTTCGACGCCCACACGCACTGGCATTTTGTCAGAGGGCCTCATTGCATGAGACTGTCCTGCCTGGAGGGCACTCCGGTGCAAAGCACCTTTGATAAGCGGAGAGGCACAGGCACAAGGTGGGACCAGTCCATTTGGTGGTAAGTCCGCTTCCCTGGGGACGCCCAGGGGTAGTCTCTGGTATGGGGCAAGGACAAGCAAAGGGCCCGGGGTATTGCATCCCTTTGGAATGCATTCTGTTAAATTGGAAGGAGTTGGGGTCAGACCCCATGACTAAGATACAATTGAAAAGGTTTTGTTCTGTTGATTGGCCACAGTATCAGCTGGGGAATCAGGAGCAGTGGCCTCAAGGGGGATCCCTTAATTATAACACCATTCTCCAGCTTCTTTTGTTTTGTCAGCGAACCGGGAAGTGGAACGAGCACATGTATGCCCAGCTGTTTATGGCTCTACGGGACTGAACAGAGCTGTTGCGGAAATGTGGTCTGTTCGCCACTGGGTCGGAGACGTTTTCATATCTGCCACCCCCTCCCCCGGTTGTAATGGCGGAACCGGAGCCCCCTTCGGCCCCAATACCTCCCCTAGCTAGGGATGAGGGCCCCAGAGTTCAGGGAGTGGGTGGGGCCCTGGGCATGTACCCTCTTGTAACTGAGACTGCTATCTCTCGTCAAAGGGGTGATAATCGACTGGCTACCACCATGCAGGTCTACACCCATGTCCCCTCTAATCCGATGGACTTGGCTGCCTTCAAGGCACAAGCCGGGGAATTTTCAACCAACCCCAGATGCTTTATGCCTGTGTTTGAAGGGTGTCTGGCAAGTCACAAGCCTGACTGGGATGACAGTATTCATCAAAGTACTAATGCTGACCCTGACGCTGTGGCAACGGAAGCCATAATAAAAGGTATTTTTACCAGCCAAGCAGCCCCTGACATTCTGCGGAAGCTGCAGAAGAAGGAGGATTTAATGGGCATGACAATAGCCCAGATTCTGGAGATTGCCAATCGGGCCTACTCTCTCCGAGAAGATGAGAACAACAAACGCCAGATAAAGATGATGGTAGCCGCAGTCTCAGCTAATGACCACAGAAGAGCACAAGACAGGAGACCGCCCAGAGGGCGAGGACGAGGTAGGCCAGGACGGTTGGGGCGAAGTCAGTGTGCCAGATGCCGGAGGGAGGGGCACTGGAAGAACGAATGCCCGGAATGGGAGGTGACCCCCCTGATGGAAGTGGCAAGTACTGAGTAGGGAGGACGGCAGGGCCCACCCCCTGAACCCCGTGCAACGTTAAGGGTGGCCAACACAGAAATAAGTTTTTCTAGTGGATTCAGGGGCAGTTTGGACGGTGGTCAACCAACCATTAGACCTGCCCGTCGAAGATTCCCTGACAGTAATTGGGGCAACTGGAAGGGGGGTTAAATGCCCTGTCTATGTCCCTGCAGAATGTACCTTAGGAGACAAACATATTTCCCATCGCATAGTATATCTCCCCGACTGCCCCACCCCTCTGTTGGGAAGGGACCTCCTTTGTAAGCTGGGAGCCACTCTGCATTTTACACAGGATAAAATTAATCTCAATTTACTCCCAGAGCATGTCTGGCTAATGGTAATGAAACCTCAGGAAAAAGCTTGAGAAGCTCAGGATTGGGCACACTGGGAGGATCAAGTTTATCCCCTAGTGTGGGCTACAGAGGCTCCGGGGAAAGCCTCTCACATTACTCCGGTTACAATCCAGCTCCTCCCAGGGAAAACACCAGTGAGAGTTCGCCAGTATTCCATAGGGCAAGAAGAGCGGGAGGGGCTTCAGAATACCATTGAAACATTCCTAAGGTGTGGGGTTCTCCAGGAGTGTCAGTCAGCTTGGAACACTCCCATTCTGCCAGTTAAGAAACCTGATGGCACCTACCGCTTGGTGCAGGATCTAAGGGCTGTAAACGAGCGAGTGAAGCCTTTGCACCCCTTGGTGCCTAATCCTTATACACTGCTTGCTTCTATAGGGAAACAATATATGTATTTTACTGTTCTCGATTTAAAAGATGCCTTTTTTACCATTCCGGTGGAACAACAGTCCCAGGAACTTTTTGCCTTTGAGTGGGAGGACATGAAGCAGGTGAAGAAACAAATGTGCTGGACTGTTTTAGCCCAAGGCTTTAAAAACTCCCCCACGATTTTTAGCCAGGCACTTGCTGGGGACTTACAGGAATGGGACAACCAGGAGGGGGTACTCCTGCTGCAATATGTAGATGATTTCCTCCTGGCAGCCCGGGAACTGGAGGACTGCCTGAAAGCTCTACGGTAAGCCTGCTAAACTTTCTCGGGCTCAGGGGATACCACATGTCACGTAAGAAGGCTCAGATCACTGAGGTTCGGTATCTGGGTTCCATATTCAGCAAGGGCAGAGACGGCTCTCTAATGAAAGAAAAGAGGCAGTCTGCCAAGTCCCCATCCCGACCAATTGAAAGCAGCTGCGGGCATTCCTTGGCATGGCTGGGTTCTGCCGCATCTGGATCCCCGAATTTGGCCTCATAGTGAAGCCCCTTTACGAATGTCTTCAAGGTATAGACCAGGCGCCATTCCACTGGACGCCTGAGGCGGAAGCTGCTTTTAAAACTCTGAAGCAAAAGCTGATGAAGGCCCCAGCCCTTGGTCTCCCGGACTTGTCTAAGCCATTTCAGCTTTTTGTTCATGAACGAAGGGGATTGGCCCTCGGGGTTCTCACCCAATATCTAGGAACCTGGCGACGTCCAGTGGCATATTTTTCAAAGCAACTAGATCAGGTGGCTGCGGGATGGCCAGGATGTTTGCGGGCAGTGGCTGCTACAGCCTTGATCATTAAAGAGGCTGAAAAGTTAACCCTTGGGAGCAGCATGACAGTTTATACTCCCCACATGATCCAGGCCCTCCTAGATAGCAAGGGGGGTCTGTGGTTGACTCAAGCACGATTAGCCCAATATCAGGCCAAGCTTATTGAAAATCCGGAGGTGCAGCTGCGGACCTGTTCAACTCTTAATCCAGCCACCCTCCTTCCTGACTCAGAGGGTATAGAACATAATTGTTTAGAGACTGTGGACTTACAACATTCCAGCAGGGCAGACCTGAGGGACCAGCCCCTGCCTAACCCAGACTTTGCATGGTATACTGATGGGAGTAGCATGATAGTTAATGGCCAGCGTAAGGCAGGATATGCTGTGGTTTCTCTTTTTGACACCATTGAAGCACAGCCCCTACCACCTGGGACCTCCGCACAACTGGCAGAGCTAATTGCCCTCACCCGAGCACTTGAGCTGGCCACCGATAAGCGAGTTAACATCTTCACCGATTCCAGGTATGCTTTTGGGGTACTGCATGCCCATGCCAGGCTATGGAAGCAGCGGGGAATGCTTACAGCCCAAGGGAATCCTGTTAAGTACGGCCTACAAATCCTCCGCTTGCTGACAGCTGTTCAATTGCCTGCCGAAGTAGCTGTAATACATTGCAGGGCCCATCAGAGGGAGGATCAGGATATAACTTGGGGAAATGCTCGAGCTGATCGAGAAGCCAAACGTGCAGCCTATGCCCCCCTTGTGGAGGAAATTGTCTTAGAAGGTGCTCTCATTCCAGCTCTAGAAGATCTTCCCCGTCCGGTTTACTCGCAGAGTGAGCAGGAGCTGGCTGCAAAGCTTCAGCTCGTAAAATCAAATGGGTGGTGGCATACCTCAGACTGAAAGATTCTCCTACCAGGTGCTCTTGTGCCTAATGTGTTGAACCAGTTACACCTAGCAACTCATGCAGGAAGGGAAGCCTTAGTCCAGATGGCCACCAAGTATTTCCTCGCCAGTAGTCTCCGCCCTCAGGCCTCCCGAATTGTGGCAGGGTGCCCCATTTGCCAGAAGAACAACCCTCGTTCCGGAGGAGCCCACCAGCCAGCATCGCTTGAACAGACCCCCGGACCCGGTGTTGTGTGGCAAATTGACTTTACTGAGCTGCCACGGACCCAGGGGTATCGGTATTTACTGGTGATGGTAGATCGTTTTACTGGATGGCCAGAGGCATTCCCTTGCCGGAATTGTACCGCTAGGACAGTGGCTGTAAAATTAATGAAAGAACTGATCCCCTGGTTTGGATTACCTCAATGGATTGAATCTGACAATGGAACTCATTTCACAGCAAATATTGTAAAAATTATTGCTGAGACTCTACAACTACAGTGGAAGTTACACTATCCCTGGAGACCCCAGGCCAATGGGGTCATTGAACAAACCAATCAGACTCTCAAACGACATTTCTTTAAAATTTGCCAGGAAACTGTTCTCAAGTGGCCAGATGCCTTGCCACTGGCCCTGCTTCGGGTACTGCCTAAGGGGAGGTTGGGTTTAAGTCCCTTTGAGATCCTTTTTGGACGCCCCTGGCCAATGAATGGTGCCCCAGTTCCACTAGGGGAGTGGGTTTTAGGAGAATTAATGCTATCCCAATATTTGTTCTCGCTGTCTGCTGTTCTTTCTTCTCTTCACAGGTTTATAAAAAATGCTCAGCCTGTTCCGCTAGAGACCCCGGCTCACTCCCTCCAGCCAGGAGACTCTGTCCTTGTCCGGAGCTGGAAAGACGAACCTCTCCAGGAGCGGTGGAAAGGCCCCTTCACAGTTCTTCTGGTTACCAACACTGCAGCTAAAGTTGAGGGACACAAGAATTGGATCCACTATTCCCGCCTAAAGCCAGCACCCCACCAATCGGATCAAGATTCTTGGACTGTGCAATCCTCCGAAGACTCAGGCAATTCGGACCTTGGACTGAAACTCTTGTTTAAACGCAAGCCTCGCTGAGTCGTCGCTGAGTGCAAACGCCCCGGGCTCCAGGCCCTTAATGCCATGCTTTCGTTTCTGATTTTTTCTGGCTGCCAACTGTAACAACCATCCACGTCTGGTGGGCTGGCAGGGGGACTTTAACCAGTTCTAAAGACTGCCGTTAATACTTTGAAGCTTTGAAAAGACAATTTGCCTGCTCGTTTAATTTTTTTGAATTGTTGAATTGTTGAATGTGGCCGTAATGCTTATTCTTGGCTTCCCCATGGCTGGTGTGGCAGCTGCTATTTGGGAATTTTGGCCCCTCCCCTCTGGGTGTTGTCTCATGCCCCTGTTGGTCGGCCATGGTGGCGACGAGCCCTGCCTAGCACCCTGGAGCCCATTGGGGAGGGTGACCGTTTTAATATGATTATTCTGCCACAGTATGGGGTGAGCCGTTTAGCCCAATTATACCGCAAGCTATCTGTATTTCTTCCCCAATTTGCTAATGATACCTTAAATGTCAGCCACGACCTCAGTGCTGAGCTGTACCAGCTTCGGCTCCTAGCACTTCAGAACAGACAGGCCCTTGATTTTGTGCTAGCTGCTCAAGGGGGGGTCTGTGCCCTTATTGGGGAAGAATGTTGTACCTATGTACCTGAAATTTCAGAGGATGTTAATGCTCATATTTTATCTGCTCAAAAGGTCCTGGATCAATGGAAAGTTGGGGAGCGGGAACCCACAGTGTTCGATACCCTTTGGAGTTGGCTCCCCAATCTTGGCTTGAGTGCTTTGGGGACTAGCATTGTACACCTTCTCCTCACCGGCTTAGTTTTGTGTATTTCCTGTTTTTTTGTTTTTAGCCTGCTGCAAAGCTACTTTGGCCCGCCTCTGTGCTGCCCCTACCCCATCCGTACCGGTCCTGTATACTCAGTCTGAAATTTCCTCTGATTTAAATTCCCTTTTGTCACAGGAATATGTGAGGACTCAGCTTTCTAGAATCTGAGCCCTCCCAAAGGGGGGAATTGTTGATGCCCCTGGCTGTGTTTGGGGTTGCGCACTGGGTAACTCGAGGGGGTGGAAGGCCACAGTGTCGATGAAGCCCCTTTGCTCCAGACTCAGACACAGCTGGGACATAACTGACGCCCAACAATCCAAATAGCATAGCCTTGATGTTTCCCAGTTGCAGGAACTGATAACCTGTTCCCCATAAAGGAATAACAGTACTAGTCTCAGCCAGTCTCTGCTTGCAATAATAATACAGCCTTGAAAGTTTGGTTTTCGTCCAAGGAGAAGAGAAGGGGGGTAGAATCCTTTACACACACACACTGGGAAATGCTGACAGCCCAGGTCCAGCTAGTATTCAACTATATATAACTATATAAAAGCAATTGGTCGTAGCATGAGATGTGTTTCTGTAAGTTAGTAAGAAGGTGTCCAGATTCTTTTGAATGGACAAATGTCCCCAGTCAGATTTAAAAATCTGTTTCATTGTCTGTGTAAACCTTTCTACTAGTTCATTGGTGGACAGGAGGTACAGTGCTGAAATGACATGTAATATCCCATTTGCTTTCATAAAATTTTCAAACTCCTGAGAGTTGTCCGTTGTCACTCACAAAGTTTTTCTTCCAAAGGGGTAGCCGTGTTAGTCTATTGTAGAAAGACAACAGAGTCTTGCGGCACTTTTAAAGACTAACAGATTTATTAATCGCATGAGCTGGATGGTGCTTTTAGCAGTAGTGGATGGCATTACAGAGATTTTTGTCATTTGAAGTGGGCGTCGACAACAATCGAACACATTTCCTTCAAATGGGCTGGCAAAAATCAACGTGATTATTCTGCCACAAATTTTCAGGCCAGTTCCATGCGCCTAAGGGTGCCATTGGGATGTGTTCCTCACACTCTGACAAGAAGTGCAAGTTCTTGCCTTCTCTTCAATGACACTGTACAGGACAGGCCACCAAAAATAGTTTAGAGCAATTTTCTTCATGCCCACTATTTCACAGTCACCTGAATATAGATGTTCTAACATCTGCAGTGTCAGTAGTGGTGGAATAATGATGCATATTCCCCACAAAGAGCAACCAGAATGGGTTGATAGGTCCATCCTCTTGGACATGTAGGAAAGAAGGTTGGGTGAGACCTGAGAGTTCCATAGGGCACATCTACACTTACAAGTTAGGTCGACTTAAGGAGGCTTAAGTCGACTTAAACTACTCCGCGTCCACACTGGGCTTTCCTTAAGTCAACTTAAGCATTTCCTTAAGTCAACTTAAGGAAAAGTTAAGTCGACTTAATAACACCTAATTTTAGGTCATCTTAATGCTCGAGTCGACCTTATTAGGTCGACTTCAGCCAGTGTGGATGGGGATTAGTGCCTAAATCAACCTTAGTAAGTCGACTTAAAGTGTTACATTAGAAAAGCTAAGTCGACTTTTGTTAAGTACACTTAATAAAGTCGACTTAACTTTTCTAGTGTACACGTAGCCATAGAGATTTCCATGTATCATGAAGTCCTTAACTTGGGACTGTATTGAGGCAACTCAAGTTGCCTTCTTTACTTGAGTAGCAGTGATGGGTGTGGTCTCCTTCTGTTCAAAGTAAAAGATTTCCATTTAGCCAATATCTTGATGGTTACCCGGTTCAAGCAGTCTTGAGAGAGGATCTGCATTGCAGTGCAGAGTGGATTTCTGATCTCATCTATGTGTGTAGAAAGCAACAATGCCCACCACTGAATAAAAATAGTAGCCAATGGTGGAATGCCTGCACGTGGTCCCAAAACTGATGTTAAGGGTCAGTAGTTGGTGAGAAGTGTAAAGTTCTGTCCAAACAGGTACAAGTGAAATTTCCGAATTCCAAAAACAATTCCAAGTTCTCCACTTCTAATTTGGGCATAGTTAGTTTTTGCCATCTTAATGTGTATGATGCAAAAGCAATGGTTCTCTCTTCTTCAGAAGGCCTAATATGTGACACAACTGCTCCCACACCATAAGAAGGGGAATCAAGGCCAACTGTAGAGGTAAAAATGCGTCAAAATGTGTCAGAACATCTGAATTTGGCAATATAGTTAGCCTTATTAAGTGCAACATCACAGGCTTCAATCCACTCCCAGACCTTGTTTGGGCAAAGGAGTTCATGTAGTGCTTTTGACTAGTATTGCTAACTGTGGGTGCATCTACACTTGTAAATTAAGTCGACTTAAGCCTGCTTAAATCGACTTAATTTACTCTGCGTCCACACTGGAGTTTCCTTAAATCGACTTAAGCTGTTGGGACTTCTCACTGATCTGCATCTGTAAATATTCCTGACACAGATCAATTTTGCTGAATTTTTGTCTGACAAACAAGCCAGTAAAGAGGCCGTTGATGTGGGGAAGACGGAATTGCTCTGTACACAACACAGAGTTAACAGTAATCTTAAAATCCCCACACATCCAGATTAAGCCATTTTTCTTCCATACTGCAATGATTGATTTTGCCCATTGGCTGTGGGTAAGATACACGAGGACTCCATTCTTGACCAGGTACCCCAGATCAGCTTCAGCATTTGGTCTGATGGCATATGGAAGTGTTTTGGCTTTCAGACATTTTGGTTGACTATCAGGTTTAATGTTCAGTTTCACAGTGATTCCTTTCATACTTCCTAGGCCTCCTTCAAAATCAGCAACATGTTTCTTTTATACAGTTGTCAGACATGTTTCTTCTTTAGCCATCATGTGTACTTCAGCTCAATTCAGCTGGATCTTCTTAAGCCATGACCTTCCAATTAAGGCTGGGTAATTTTGTTTCATCACAAACAGTGGCAATTGAGCTGTTGAGTCTTCTTTCTGCTCCCTATTCCACACCCGCCCCTGGCATGAATGTGGAGATTGTGTCTGGGTAGGAGGGGATGTCGAGGGATGGTCTTAGTATACATGGTCCCGCCACAGCACAGGAGGCTGGACTTCTCAAGCTCTCTTCCAACCTTGTATTTCCATACTTCTATGTATGATGTAGAGGAAGAGAGGAGATTTCTCTGCCTCTCCCTGATGCTCTTTGGTAAAGCTGTGTGGAAAAGGTGAGTTGACTGTCTATCATGGTCTCCATTTGTGTGTTAATCCTTCAGGGCATGCAACAGCCATTCTTCCAGGATTGCTGCCTGGATCTCCCTGTCTTAAAATGGATGGTTTTTTGAACTGTGTTTCCAAGATGCTGTAGATCTGACTGATCACCATTTTTCAGGCTCAGGAAAGCATTTTTCTCAAGGCAGGGTTGGCAGATTTTTTCCCCCACTTTCCTCACAGCACCCTGGAGACCAGTTTTAGGTTAATAAGGGGTAAGCACAAGAATTTAGAAGTTGTGCATTTATGGAGTTGTAATTTTGTTGCAACCTGCGGTTGTGTCCAGTGCTGCGGAGAAGTTCTAAGCAGCCAGCTCCCAGAGTTAACATGAGACTAGGATAATATATTACTTTGGGGAAGAAGGGGAGACATTAAGTCTTTGCAGATTGTACTACCTGCATGCCCCCTAACACAGGGAGTTGAGAGGATTCAGAGGTGAGTGGAGTCATAGGTGGTAAGCTGAAGGGGCCAACTCTGAATGGTACTTTTTGGGCATGAAGGCCATTTAACATTACACTGGACTCAAGAGATGCCTGGCATTGTGAGGGGAGGAAGGGTTAGCATTAAAGTTAAAAGTTAATAAAGTTGTAGCATTCCACTTTAAAATCCATTCCTGTGTCGTATGTGTTTCACCCTCTTGCATGTACCAATCTAAAGGCCTTTTCCAACTTTGCTGTTTGCTGAACTAGATATTTTCTCTGTGGTGTACAGTGTTAATGTAAAAACAAAGCATTGCAGAAAGATAATAATTTTTGCCTTCCAATAAAGCTGTGAAAATGCAGTAAAATCTATTATTCTGTAAATGACTAGTATTTGGATGAATTTTCTGATATTAAGTTTCTAAAAATGGGAGCTCTTATCATTGCGAATACTCCAAATCTAACCTGGAAATGTTGCACAGCTTCTTTTCCTCTCTCTTTCCTAGTTCTTTTTCTCTCCCTTCTCTAGTTCTTTTTTCTCTCTCTCTTCCCTTGCTCAAGACCTGGCCTCTAATTCTTGGCCACAGTGGTATAGAAGCAACCTGCATATTTTGAGAAGTCAGGATTCAGCTGTATACTTCTCACTTTAAAATAAACTGCTGTGCTCTGATATAAGGGGAAATACTTAGTCCTGCATTGAGTACCTGGGACTGGACTAGAAGACCTCTTGTGGTCCTCCAGTCCTCTGATTCTAGGAAATTAAAGTGGAACAATGAACTGATCCAACTTTGGCTATAATTATCTGATACTCAACTTATGATGTTACATTATTAATTATAAAGAATATGTTTAAGAAATTTCCTTTTTCTCTTTATCTTTTAAGGTTTTTTGGGGCCTTTTAGGAAGAATTGGATGATGAATATTTGTGAAGGGTTATGTGCTTGAGGCTTTTATTATAGGTAGAGGGATTATTTAGTGATCTTGGGCAAGCCATATCTCCTGTCGGTGCCTCAGTTTCCACATCAGTAAAATGGGGAAGATGATACTGACCTCCTATGTTTCTACTCAAGAAAAGAGCTCTATTGTTGTTATCATTTATTATTGCCATTTCTGCAGCTTATTAATCTTGTGGATAGTGTGATATTGACCTTTTCAATGTTCTTCTTAGACTATAATTCATTTTTCATCATATGTGATTCAACTCCTGGGGTATCAGAAGAGGCAAAATGGCTAGACTAGTCAAAATTATAAGATGCTGACAATGTTAAATCATTCCAGCATACAATATGACATTCTTTACCAAAGACCACTGAGCATAATAATTCCTGATTCCTTGTACCACTACCGCAGAAAGTTTAAAAAAAAAAATCTGTTCTCATGAATATGCATGATGGTAATAAGACTAGAAAATAGTACACACATTTAACCTTTTCTTGTTCTAATTTGAAGATTATACTCTTGTGGTCCACTTTAGGAGACAAAGCTGAGCTGAAAAGCAAGATTTTCATGGCTTTTGGTCTTTTAGAACTCTTGTATTTGTATGAATGTGTCATATGATTTGATGCTTCACTGGTTTAGGCTTACAAAATATAGCTTCTATTTCTCTTTCATTCTCTCAGAGGATAAGTCAAAATGTAACTTTATGTAGACAGCTAATCAGTAGATGACAGCTTTGTAAGTGAAAAGAATTGGACCATCTCTGCACTGTACACTGCATGTTTCTGTAGCATAGAATGCATTTTTTCTCAAGATAGCAGAACAAATGTATTCTTCCTCTGAACTAAACTATTTTTGACAGAAAAAACACAATTTTTTTAACAAAAATAATAATAATTGTGGTTTATGTTCACAAGAGGATCTTATTAGGCAATAGCAAAAATAAATGACTTTTTATATCAAACCCAACTGAATTAGCAATGGTTTAACTGCAATTACCATAGATTTTAGGTAGGTGTTATATCTGAACCCCGCAGAGAAGGAGATGGGGACACAGAGGGAGCTGATAGAAACATAGCTGTCTGCTGTGCTCACTTTATTTTTCAGGCAGCAAAAATGAAAACAACACTAAAATGGAGCTTTGCACTGGGGAGGCAGACATTCCTCAAACATTTAAAGGGACAGAATATCATATTCCTGCACACATCATATTCCTCCACCCTACCTTAGAAATCTTCCCATATATATATATATATATATATATATATATATATATATATATATATATGATACTCTGTGCATGTGTGTGTGTGTGTGTGTGTGTGTGTACGTGTGTTTACACACAGTATCATTTACAGGTAAACCACTGTAGAATTTTAAACTGAAAGAGATTATTCTGCCCTGGAATAGCAACTAAACAATTTATAAAGTCAAGGACATAATTGGTTTTCACATTGTCCTGGGACAATGTGCTGATGACGATGCACCTGAGTCCTGAACAACAGGAACAATGGATGGTGAGGAATCAACTGGATCTAGTGTCAAAGTTTCTCCCAACAAGTCATTGTAATTAGGAGTTGAAACAGAAGGAGGTTCTATTGCAGGACTAAAAAGTCCTACTGGAACATCCAAGACTCCAGTACTCATTGAAACTACAGCTGGTTCTGTCCACAAAACACCATCAGATATTTTACCATAAACGAAACAGGTCCCGTGGATTTTACAAGTGCTCCAGCTAGCCATTTCACACCACGGTTGTAGTTGTGAGTCCACACTAAGTCTCCTGCTCAAGAAGAATGACAACAAGTCTCATATCATCAGTTTTCATTACTTGGGAGTTGGCTACATGTTAGGCAATATCAGGAGGTAGCAGATACCCACAGGCACACAAAGGCTGCTTCAAGAAAAAAGAGGCAGGTGATGGCTGGTTAGTATTATATGGTGTGTTCCTATAGACCAGCAAAAAAAATTCCTATTGCTGTTGATAACTTTTAAAGCATGCTTAAATGTTTGTACAAAGCATTCCTCTAGTCTGTTTGTAGCAGGATGGTTTTGGAGTACATTGTATGTGCTGAATTCCATTTGAAACTAGGAACCCTTGAAATTCTTTATAGCAAAATTGAAGTCCACTGCTACTGACTAACTAAAATGGTAAACCAAATTGGTTAAACAAGGTACAAAAATGTTCAATGCTCTTGGTAACTGTATCTTTAATAATTTTTTATTGCTCTTCTCTGTATCTTTTCCAGTTCTAATAGACATATTGTCTTCTAAAAAACAGAGATAATATTCAGCTTAATTTTCAACTTCTATGTTTCACTGAATACTATATTTTGTGGGTATTTTACTACAAAATGATGCCTACAAACATGTAAGTCACACTGTTGCTCAATTGGACTGGTCACCCATATTGGAGGAAGCAGTATGGGTTGATCAGCATCTACAGAAGCAATTGTTCTTCCTTTACAAGTGAGTGGGACTGGTCAGGCAGTGGCCAAGGCTCCATCCCACAATGTGCCAGTCAGCGCAGCTGAGCCAGTGTGGTGGAGAAGGAATCTGTGGCAGGTAAAGGGGAGGCACAAATAATTGCTGGCTTTGGTCCTTGAGCAAAGTAGGAACTGAGGCTAGACTGTGACTCTGAGAATAATTTAGCTGCTTATGGGGCCAATCCAGCTCCTACTGAAGTTAGCAGGAGTCAGATCAGACTGGAAGTATATTTGGGTGCGACCCTTAGGCACTCGCATTTTTTTTTAAATGGCCTATGCATAATACAAAGGCTACATCTGTGTGTAGTGCAAGGCACAATGCTGTAATAACATGTACCTGCTGAACAAACTGAAAGGTGTGTTTTCTGTGACAGCTGGGACCTCTGGGCACAATACATGATTGAAATTCAAATTTGCTCAGTTGCCATGTGCCAAGATCAAAGATCACTATATTACAGCTTCTGTGTATCTTGAGAGACGTTTCAGTGGCAGAAAAGCATTGATAGCATTCTGTGCAAGTGAATGTGATTGGATTTCATGCTTTTTGTGAGGTCAGTGTGCAGATCCTTAGAATTTGGCACCTTTGGTGTCTGGAAAATGAATTTCAATTATGAGTGTATCTTGTAAATAAGAAGGATTGGGGTCATTGTAATTCAATAACAATTCACATACAATTTAAGAAGTTTCAAGTATCATTTTGCAGTGACTATGCCAATGGGAGGAAATGATTGTCTTAGAAGACTGTCACAATGGCAGTAAATATTTTAAGAGAGTTCTTTACAGGAATGAATGTAAAGTGTGCAAGGTACAGCCTGGACGTTCTGCCTAAGAAAGCTAGGATTAGTTTATAGCAATTATTATAGCTATTATTTTGAATTAAGATGTTCATAGTTCATTGCCTGCTTATGATTATCCATATGGTTTAAGGAGGCACATGGTGCCTGATCCTGGAAGGTGATGAGTATCCTCTAGTGTCTTTGATTTCACTGGCAGTTGAGGGATCTTTACTGACTAGGTCCTACATGAAGGAACAAATGTCATTTTTATTTAGGACAGAGAAATAGTGAATCCACTCTTCACTTTTCTCATGAACTACGTACATTTGAGGATTAGAGTCCTAAGTCTTACCAGCTGTCTGTGGCTGTGCTCAGCTGGGCCATTGTCACTAACACAAAGACACAACAGAGATGAAGAGCTGGAAGAAAACAAGTGGTTAATGATATAATATGTCAGGTCTCAAGTCATTCTTGCCTACTTGCAGGCAGGCAGTATTTTATAGGTTGGATGCTTGATGAATGAATAAGATAAAGTCTGATTTTATTTTAATGTTTACACTCTGAAGTTCTAGGTGTCTAAATTGTGGAATGTTAGTTTACTTTAAAAATAATATAACCTCACCATCACTGTTCTCATTTTTGTTGTTTGAGTTACATAAATGTGGTTGAAATTGCAAAAAACTGGAGGCTTAGATGTATGAGAAAGAAAGAGCATATTTAGCTCTTGTTTCCAGTACCATACAGTAAACATTTTTGCTGTATATCGTGACTTTTATGTTCAAAACAGTTTTTATGTGACAAAGATGAATTTGTACAATAATATTTGGAGAAGCAATTCAGTAAAGAAACTAGACAGCCCCCCAAAATGTTTTGTAATTTAGTCACTAATAGAACTACATTTTGGAATGAGACTGGCTAATCCTCAGAGCATTCATATGCCTTTAAGTCTTTTCTTTATGAAGGGTAGGCAGGTGTATCTAGCAACAATGCCTGTTCTGCTTCCTCATGATGTTTTTCTTGGGGGTGAAGCAGGGGGAGGGGAAAAGTCATGTACAGTTGTTTGGGTCAACTGGCAGTGCTGCCAAGGTTATAGAATGATTTATGTAAAAAACAGGTACTAAAGTGAGAATCTTAATCACATAATGACATTCCTTTGTTGCCCATGACAACAGGCAACTCTTCCATATTCAAAAAATTGCAGACTTGATGTTGTGCTATTAAAACATGAAAATACTCACTTTTAATTGATACAGTGTGTTAACAAAATAATTATAGAAAAATCTACAACTAAGTTACAGTTCTCTTGGCTCATTCATATATTCCATAACACAAACTGAAACTGCTTTTGTTACACAAGTAACTCCTCCTCCTCCAGACCTCTTTTTTTGCACCATCAAAAGTGATTTTTTTCTTCTTCAATATTTTATTGATGTTCAGAACATTAACACAGTATGCACATAGGAGAAATATTAGATCAAAGCCCTAGTGCAGCCAAAAGATTTCACATTACATTGAAAAGGAGCTTTGGTATAAATGTATCGAAAAGCTCTACTTTGGTTTAGAAGCAACCTACAACAGACCAAGAGAACTTTCTGAAGTGAAATCATAGAATCATTCTTGCAATAGCCAAGGCAGTTGGTGATAAGAGACAAAGTAACTAAAGCAATTCATAGGCAAAGGGAAAAATAGTCATATATTTCTTTGATACATAAGACAAGAAAGACAGTGCCCAAATATCTTTGTACAAGACTATTTCTGTATGTACAAAGTGATAGCACATCTTACTGCCACACATTCTCCTTGAGTTCTGTCTTCTATTATACTCTTTTTCCTCAATTACATAGTATTTCTTTAAGCTGTTCACCAAGGGATGGTGGTTTACCATTCCTCCAGTGAATTGTGTTTCCTACAACAAGATAGCAAAATATGAAGAAGACTGAAGTGATTTTTCAAGGCAACTGTTTAGTGTTGTGCATGGGATATGATATTTAGATTAATGGTGGGTCTTGTGTTCAGGAAGTATTCAAATTTAGAGTTTCCAGTGATGGGTTTTTCCCCCCAAAGCAAACAGTTTGCACAGTGGCATGGGTTGTTCTCTGTCATCAAATGAGTGGTTGGGGAGTGTAGGGCTAAAGCAGAAGATTTTGTGATGGACAGGTAGTGGCGCACACATACCCTCCATCCCCCATGAGCAACCGACCGTTAGCTGGTCTTCATGCTTGCTGGAGCCAGTCTCCTGTATGAATCGGCTGGGGCCTGATATAAGGTATTTTGCTGGTTTTTGCTGTTTTGCAAGGCTTGGCTATGATGTACTCCTTTTATCTGTTCCTTCAAGTTATCTTGACCTTGGATCTGAGCGTGTGAAGGAAAAGTGGGCTTAATCACACTGCCTTTTCGTGAGATGCTATATGTTAGCATAGCCCCTCGGAATCTGTGTACTTCACTGCAGAGCGAAGGAAGCAAACTTTGCTGTGAAAATGAGGAGCCTTGGAACCTTCCTCGGGGTCATCCACAGTCATGTAGGGGGTCCCTGACTGCTGAAGGGATGTAAGCTTCTCTCCATAGTGTTCTTTGCTTCCTTAAGGATTTTTATACTCAACCTGGCATTCAATAAATACTTTAAATGGTCTCTGACTGCATCTGGTGAATCCAAAGGTGAACCTACCCCTTGGGGTACCATTTGGGGTAACAGGGAGATAGCATCTTAAGTCTATGCTGACCATGAATTTCTGTCTGAATCTTTTCTTGTCTCCAGGTTTTGGAGAGGTTGGTGCCAGCAGATGTTTCTTCCTATGGAGAATTCAGAGATGAGCTTCTCCTCATTTCTAGAGGCCCAAGTGGGTGAGAGGGATGAAAACAATAAGCCTGCAGGCCTGTGAAGGGGAGTCATGAAAGTCTTTGTCCTCTTACCCCTCCTTGTTGACAAGTTCCAAGTTTCTCACTGAAGCTTTGAGTTGTACAAATCAGAAAGTGCAGAGTTGGAATTCATAGCAAATTTGACACTGTTACCTTGGGCTTAAATAGGTGTATCTCCTGGTTTCCTTATTACAAAATGGTGATTTTGCTGTCTCTTTTCCTTCTTTCTACCTCCACTCCTTCTAATATGCTGTTCTACACTGTCTGAATCTAAACAACTCCTCTGATTTGTTAAAACAGTCTGACCTGATCCTATGACTCACATTCCCCTGCATTTATTTTCCTCCCATTCTGTAAGTTCCCCATCTTCAAGCATCTGATGAAGTGGGATTTTCTCCCATGAAAGCTCATGCGATAAATAATGTTTTTAAATCTTTAAAAGTGCCACAGGACTCTTTGTTTGTGTAGAGGGAGGGGTTTGGGAGAAGGCTGACTTCCTACCTATAAAGGAGGGGAGAAACTGACAGGAGAGCCTGTAGAAACAGAGGTTGAGTTTCCAAGTTACAAGCCCAAGGCCTGGTTTTCATAGGTTGTAACCATTTACAGACACCATTGTTTTCCACTGCAGCTTTAGTGCTCAGGACCTCTGAAAATTAGATCCTAGATATCTGAGCATCCCAAATTAGAGGCCACTTTGGCAAATTTGGTCAGTGTGTGCTATTTAAAACTGTTTTAGATCTCCTTTCTTTTAGGTGGCACTTGTCTTGTGCATATAGGACCTGAATCCTTTCAATAAGGATGACCAGACTTTGTTTATGGCATTATGTGTTCATTAGTAACAGGATCAGAGGTCTTTAAGTACTAGTGTTCTGTAGAATGGAATTTCCAGATGTCAGGTGGTGTGGCTTATATAATGTTCTATGAAGTCAGCAAGTCAGAACAAGAGCAATAAGAAAGTTCCTATTGCCAAGCACTACAGGGACATGTTTATTTGAAAGCAGGAAGAAAAGAAGCAAAAGGCAACCATCAATAAGCAAACAAAAGATTACTCAGGTCAAGCAATGGTAATGTGATGGCTTCCTAAACCCTGCATGCTCCAGCCAACCTGTGCAATTCCCATCCCTTCTTCCGAATGCCTAAGAATGCATCCTTATTGCTAGGAGGCTGGAGTATGCATTGATCTCCACTTTTTTTTTGTCATGATTGGGGCAGACAGACTGCTATATCTCATGCCCACTTAATGTGATGGTAGAAGTCTTTAACAATAGTTGAAGAACGGGAATAGTAAGTGGAGAACTTATGAAAATGACCAGTTCACTCAGGGAGCTTGTGTGTTTATGTGGATCTATTCAAGCAAAGTCCCAATCTCAGATTTTTTTCTTTGAGTCTAAGTAAATGTAAATAGAGTTTTGGGAATAACCCCAGGTTACTCATAAGCAATTCAGATAGATTTCTTCTGCTCTTTTGCTTGATGAGGTGTGGTTTCTATGGACCTTAACACTTGATCAGCTAACTAACATGGCAAGGCAGCCTGTGCTGAGGACAGAACTGTGCAGTGCTCGCGCTCCCCCCCACCACCTTTCTCTTCTCTCTCATCCCTGGGAAGAGTGAGCGTGATGTGTCTAGCTGCTCTGTAGCAGAGCCCAAATGAAGGCTGTCTCTATCCTGGGCTAGTCTGTTCTTTTTCAGTTAACTTCTTTTTTCATCTCCTGAGCCAATTATGAAGAAATCTCTCAAAGTGATTGCTGTTTAATTGCAGTTTCCTATTCCCACTACCCTCAGCTCAGGTTTCCTCCATCTCTATAAAGAAAAAAGGTATTTTGTGCTTGGAGATAGGTTGCAGCTCTGGTTTGTCATGTCATATTTATACTTTCCCTGCTCAGTACCTTGACATCCCCAACATTCCTTCAACAGGGCTGGCTCTTGGCTGTGCAGCTTACTTGTTTATGCCAACAACTCATGTTGGGCCATGCCAAGTGTCTGGTAGCTGCCCTTGCTGCCAGTACTAGGTGGGCAGCGTTCCTTGCTTTGGTTCCTCTTATAGTCAGTGTACTTGGTAATGTTTTCCCCCCCTTCTATGGGGATGCATGTGAAACTCTGGGTTACAAATGGACTAAAAAATAAAATGTTGAATAAAATTCTGCAAAAATCCAGATTCTGCATAAATTTGTTGCAGAAATGGCCTCTTTTTTAATTCATTCGGATTTTCGCCCTCCTTTGCCTCCCCTTGCCTGAAATTTGCAAGATCAAGCTAGCAATGCTTTCCAGGCTGGAAAGAGATAGCTCTCAGTAACTGTCAATGGTGTACTGAGGAAGCAGCAAACTACTGAGGGAACAGATTGCTCACCCTGTGGCTAGAGACATAGGGAGGCAGTATGCACAAGATTTCTCCTAAGGTTGACATCTGTGAAATTCTAAATCAGAACTGCTACTGCTGCCATAACTGGTAAATATGGCCTTGCGCTAAGAGGCCTTGGAAGTTGTCAAGGCAGCTGCTGCCTGTGCTATGCCTAAATACTATTTTATACAAATTACTTTTCTACCCTGTGTCTGAAGTTCCCTACCTGTGCTGTTATGGTCTGTTTTATTTTCTCTCAAATAATACAGATGTGTGAGTCCTTGAACAAAGATTATATTACAATGGCAAGCATTAAAATGGGTGGATTTGGTCACTTTTTAAAACTTGATATCACCCTGCATCTGATCAACCATTTCCTGATTCACCAGAGTGCCATATATCTGTGTTACGTATATACCTGACTCGACAAAGATGAATTATTTCAGAAGAGTCAGGAGACAAACACAGGAGACTCTTTGTGTCTCAAATGGGAGAAGGATCCAGAATGACTACTGTTTTCTGTTCTGCTGATGTAACGATGGTAGAGGAAATTGTCTTCTATGCAGTTTGTCTGCACGGTTTGTTTCTGTGCAGTAAGATGCTGTCCCGTATTCTAGGCAGAATTCCATTATATACCCATGACCTAATTTAGCTTTATAGGGGACAGTTGGTTTTTTTTGAGGCAAAAAGAATATTCATGTTCTTGGACTGTGATGGAGGTTTGAAAGAGGCAAAGACACCAGTAGGAACCACCATTGACCTTCTCTTCCTGCAGCCAGAACCACTTTCCTTTTTCTTCCATGGCTGTTTTATATAATATAATAGGGTTCCAGAGACAGCCAGTATATAGGATCAGCAGTTAGTAGGTAGCAGTATTGCCAACCTCAAATGTTAAAAAATCGTGAGTCTGGCTCACCAAAAATTATGATATTGCCTGTAAAATCCTAAGATTATTTTTTTAAAAAAATAGGTTTGGTGTTCTTTTAATTTGGCACCTTTTTTTTTTTTTTTTGGTCTTTAGGGTACATTGAGGTTACATTTTGAACCTTTCTGCACATCCATGAGGGCAAGAAAAATTATCATGACACTCATTATAAAATCATGAGAGTTGGAAACACTAAAGAAGTTCCACAGCCTCTCCAGTCAGTGCATTCTCTAATATCATCGTTTAAGCCAGAAGCTTCTCTGCCCCTAAATGTGACCTACCCATCACCTCAGAGTAGCTTTTCATTGAAAACCAATGTTTTGCCTTCATTTGCTTCTTCAGTGACTCTTCATTACAGAGCTGTACTAGAGAAAAGATCTAGATGTCACCCATGCTCTACTTCATTTTTCCACCAAGAATATCATGCTTGAATTCTGGTTCCTCCTCCCATTCACATAATTAAGCTGTCTTTTCACATCACATCACATTACTATATCTCCAGCTCTGTTGTTACAAGCTTTCCTATTTTATCCTCTGTCAGCTCATTGTCATCTTGTTTGGGTGGACTCACAATTGCTCAGCTGTATCTTGAACCCTTACCTGCCAACAGGGAGACTATTGTTCAACTTGAGTTGTAGGCTCTTTCTCATCATTTTTGTCTCAGGATGGATGGAGTGCTATCCATACTGGCAACATGCCGAGCAGCATAGTGATAATGGTACGGTCCTAGGTGGGTAACTTACATAGATGTTATAATGTTATTATATCAGACCGGACTTTAAAAAGCTAGGCTTCACTCTCTTGAAACTTAACTTCACATTTCACAACTTCCTTCTTGACTCTGGCCATCTCTCCCAGTCCAGGCCCACTCTTCATATCCATCCTCTCTTCCATTCCTTAATACACTACCTTGGCCCAAATCGATTCCATCCCATGCGTTCTTCTCTCAAATGCTCTGATATTTCATACCCAGTGAAATATGGCACTGTCCTATGACTCAGAAGAAATGAGTTCTATTTCTGGATCTGCTGCTGGCCTTCTAGGTGACATTGGGCCACTTGTGTCACCTCTCTGTGCCAGTGTTCCTGTAAAATGAGGATAATAGTACTTACCTCCTTTGTAAAGTGCTTTCAGATCTATGGATGAAAAATGTAACACAAGAGTTGTTTTTATTCATATCCTCCTTTCTCCAGCTGCTTCTGGACACTTCCTTTATCTCCCACAGGATCGTCTCAGTCTATAGACTCATGGTTTGTGGATATACCCAGAGTGTAGGATGGGTGCACTTTAGAGATAAAGATAAATGTTGCTAACTTCAGCCTGATCTTGTCCTGCTTGAATGGCTTTAATGATTTTTTTTTTTACTTTCCAGATACTAAAACTACAAACTAGAGGAGAGAAAGAGTGTGTGAAACAACTGTGGTCCTCAAGTACTTTAATTATCTTTGCGCCACAGTCAGTGAACACACTCACTGTTCATTTCTGTGAAAAAGAGCCATTCTTGTCATTTCAGTTGTTCTTACAAATGGAATGTCTTGTGAGCCTTTCCAAATTCTCCTAGACACAGTGATTCCATTTTCAATGGGGTCTTGCAAGGGGTTACAATGAATGAAGAAAAGGAATTGATGAGCAGTGACAGCTATGTAATCTAGTATCTGATTATTCTAGTAATAGCTGATGGTCTATCTACATATGTGCCATAAAATGAAAACCTCTCCTCTCAGCATCCAAGTTCCTGCTTGAGTAAAACTGGTAAGGCTCAATACAGTTTTGATTTTCATCACAGGAACTGATGTCTCACAGGAACACTGTTCTATGCTCTGTGTCCTGGATATCACTGCTTTACATAAATGAAAATGAATTGGTGTGTATAGATATCTTATCCATTTATTTTTTTAATGAAAAATATCTCTCCTAAGTGTTTTGAGGAAGTATATCTTTCTCTCAAATGTTAAAGAGTTAATTGTTTGCCACAGCTGTTAAACACTATTTCAAAGGAAGCCAAGAGGACCTATTGTATCAGTAGCACACACATTAGTAGGTTAAGGTGCTACAGTGCTAGCAAAGAAGGGTTTGCTTTCAGATATGTCATCATCCATTCCATTATTCTGCTATGTCATAAATACTTCTTTCACTGTGAGTAATCATTGCTGGATGATAGATTTTTAAGTAATATTGAGGCTATTTTCCTGTATGTTAAAAATATCTTTACCTCTACTTATGTTCTCATGACATATTGCAGATGGTGCTGTGCATAAAGAATCAATTTAATTGCCCGAAAAAAAAACACAGAACACAGAAAACATGCTGTTCCTTTCAGTAGTAGTAGGGGTACTTGATTTGGATTTCCTGCTACCATGGCAGTTTCAAGAACTAGTGGAAGTGGCTGGGAAATGACTATTTATTAGATATAAACCTCTAAGTTGGTTACATTTTGCAGGATTTGAGAGGCAACAATTTTTTCAAAATTTTAATCACTTGCTTAAGATGAATTTTTAATAAAAATCATTATTGAAAATGTTTTGCTTTCTGAAAACTTGGGGTTTTGGTAAACAAAAAAAATCAGAAATCATTTTGGTAAAATTTTCAATTAAAAACGCCAATGAAAAAGTCATTAAAAATCTTCAAGGTGTCCTGTAGTACTTTTAAAGACTAACAAAATTATTTATCGCACAACTCCTTGTTTGTTTTGCTGAACTAGATTAACACAGCTACCCCTTTGGAAATTAAAAATCTTATACCATTTTTTTAAGAGGTCAGCTTTTTTTGTTAAAAGTTTACATTTTTCAGGGAGAAAAGCCATTTTTCAACAACAAAAGGCAAAAAGCTTTTGTTTATTTTTAGTAGTAAGCAATATGGCTATGTCTACACTTGGTAATTTAAGTTGACTTTAAGTCGACTTAGTTAAGTCGACTTAGTGTGTCCACACTTAAAAATAAAGTCGACTTAAAGGGAAACTTAGAAAGTCGACCTAGAGCATCCACACTGGATGCCTAGGACGACTTCTAGGGGCTTAGGGGGACCTAGGGGAGGTCCACGGGGGCAGAGGAGGCACCCCTTGCCCAATGCCAGGGGGCTTAGCCTTTGCCCCATTGTACCTAGGTACAATGGGGCAAAGGGGGACAGGGACCCTGGCAGGGCATAGGGGCAGGGTGGGCAGGGCTCTGCCCTGCCAGGTGGGGGGGCAGGCCAGGCTGCCCCTATGCCCCCCCTGGCAGGGAGGGCATTGGTGTATCCCTTGGGTAGCCCTAAGTCGACTTAGGGCTACCCCACATCTACACTGGCTTAAGTCGACTCTAGGGAGTTGACTTAAGCCTTAGGTCTACTAGGAAGGTGGTTTTATAAAGTAGACTTAATTTTAATTAAGTTGACTTAATTTTCCTTAAGTCGACTTAAGCAGCTTGCTTAAGTCGACTTAAGGAAACTGTAGTGTAGACGCGGGGTAAATTAAGTCGACTTAAGCAAGCTTAAGTCGACTTAATTTACCAGTGTAGATGCAGCCTATAATTGGTATAGCAGCCGGTACAAAACTACTACTATTGTTTTCTACATGCTAACACTTAATTATTATAGAATATTTGTAATAGGAGGATGGCACTAGTAGATGTTGGTCTTCAGGTATAGATATGAAGGTATAAGTTTGTTAAAGATAATTAGTAACCTAAGTGCCTACCAGCTTAACTCCCATTGATTTTGAAGAGAATTAGATGTCTACACACTTTTGAAAGTCCCATTAGGTGTCTTTTTGAGCTTTAAAAAAGGTAGAAATTACTAATAGATGATTTAGTAATAGTATTATATGAGGTCCAGTAAAGAGCAGGAATGTGTCAGGTGGCGCTTGTTTCTAACAACAGCAGCAGAAGATATTTTTTCTCCCATTTAGCTTTTTCTATGGAGAGTCTGATTTTCAGATTTAGAAATCAAATTCAGTTTCATGGTTACTCAATTCCTCCAGAAAAATCACAAACAGAGCACAGCCTTATCAGATTTCTAATTTCCACATGCACCAATTTCTTATTCCTTTAATAACACAAACTGAATATCATTACTGTCCCACAGGGGGCACTACCAGCTGGTGCCTGGGTCTTCTTAGCCACCACAGCACTTCTTTCTTTATTTGTTGGCCCGTCTACAGAATTTATTTTTCCAGTAAAGTAATAGGATTTTTTTTTGTTGGATGTTGTTCCCTTGGCTATCTCCACTGCTAGCTCTAGCACAATTATCAAACATTTTAATTGGTTAAGGCCTAACTTTGAGATCAGTAAGAGAAGTTATTTTATTATCATGACTGTAAAGCTTAGCAAATGTAATCCTTCCAAAAATAAAATAAAAAGTCCATAAGTATTTGCTTAAATGGGAAAAAAAAAAACCCTCAATTTCTATGCCCCTTTCGTGCTTGCTTTCTGCAGACATCTATATGATTGAGCTTTATTCATATTAATGCTTGAGTCTTCCCATTGGACATGATGTATTTTGTAGGAGAGAAAAACATAGCACTACAGGGAGATGATTTTCCCCCAAAGCACTCAACAGATCCCTGACATAGAAACAATTAAATGACCAAGAAGAGAAAGATCTGCCTGCATTTGATACAGGTAGGACCAAAATGCGCATGGAATTTGTGTGAAAAGAACAAATGAAAAATAAATGTAAATTCTGTATCTAGCCAAGCAATCTTAAATAGTATAACATTTGAAAGAATGTTACATTGTGCAAGGCCTGCGTGGTTCACAAAGGAAAAGCGCTTATAGTTTTCTAAAATGTCTTTATTTGTTTTTCTGTCATCTTCACTCAAGAGATTTAAAACTTAGTAACATCTTGATACACTCTTCCTGGTGAAATTCTGTTCAACCAGTTGAGGGACATAAAGAGTATCTTATGTGATCAGCTGTAACTATGCAACCGAGATTGAATAGTAACTATCATGCATCAAATATTCATTGCAAAAGAAAAACACTTATGGAAGAAATTAAGGTCCCTTTAAGTCTGCTACGGCAGCATCAAGGAGCCTTAGAGTGAGTGTATGTGCAAGTCATAAAAATGGTCTCAGTATAAAGGAGAATAAAATCCTCTGTAAGCAGAAATAAACTTGGCTTAGTTTTCTGATCTGGCCTGCAGCGTAAAGTAAAAAGTATTCCCTCTCAGAGACTTCTGTTTATCCCAAAATAGGACCCACTATGAAAACAATGGGAAAATGGTTCATCATGTCCCCATCATGAGATACTTTGTCTAAGGATCTGCAGAGCAGCCAAGTTCTGTCATTTCCCTCCTCAACTATAGAAACTTAAATAACTAAGGGAAGGTCTTGTTAATCATCCTAGGTAACAATCTCTAATTCACAAGAGATATAAATCTCTTTCTCCAACCTAGCTAAACAAAATTCCAAGTTACCAAAGAAGAATTACACACTTCTTTCCTTTGCAAAGTAGCCCATTCATTGCAGGTTGAGTGGCTCAAGAGATGGATGGGAAAGCTTCAAATTAAACAAACTAGAAATGTAGCTGCAAGATTGGAGAGCAAATTAGACCAGTTGTTACCCCAAATAATGCGAGCCACACATTTTACAGCAAATTATAAACTATACATGTTTCCTTGCAAATCAAATATACATGAATAAATTGTCTTTCACACTAAATTAGAATCTTCACTTTTGTTTGCCTTGTAAGTTAGATCGATATCCTTCATTATGTGGAAAATGTCTCTTGTTCTATTATAAATCCTAAATACTGTGAAATACTTAGAATAATCAAAGCATATACAGAGAATGTCCTCCAGATTAAGAAGATTATTGTGTTAATTTTTATTGCAAGTAATTGTTACACACTAGAAGTAATAGCAATTTTCTGGCACAAAGAAGGAGAAATGTTGAAAGATATAAACCAAGGTATACCTTTTGTGATATTAAGAAAATTGCTTATGGGGAGACCCCAACTGATGGAGGGGCAAATAATGAAATATAATCCTTGACATGAACCAAACTTTAAAAGGTTGTATTTCATCTTTTACTCTTCAACAGAAATAGCTTCAAGTTATCTTGCTGAGTCTGCACTCCATTGTGATACCTCAAATAGTCATATTTTAGCTCCTTTAGAAGTCCAAGCAAATTGGCCTAAAAGAGATTGAAAAGAATTGTTTTAAACAATTGCTTTTAATTTTAATATTTTAACTGTGTCCCTTTTGGACCACTCTAGTCAAAGAGAAGTAACCATATTCTTCAAAGTTCCTTAAAGACAAATGCACCCTTGGAAGTATGATAAATGTGTTGGGTACTAAAGAACTGAGAATAGTTGATAATAAGAAAGCTTCATAATTTGCATTGTTCTTTAACATAACAGCTTGCCCTCAACTAATAGTGTCTACATTGAGTGGTGAACTGTTGATGGTATATTCATGGGGAATTAATAAATTGTTGGTTGGTGAAGAATTAGCAAGTGTCCTGATTTGAGAAATACTGTTCAGGTTAAAAGTTGGCCTGGAAAAAGCCCACTAATAAGTTAAGTTAGCAGTTCCTGAACTCAATACAAAGGAGTTATCCCACTGAATTCTATTTATATTGGCTATCCTTGTTTATTAGATTTCAGCTTTAAAATCTAACTGGCACTCTGACAAATTCATAAACTGAATCCCTTTCATACTTACATTGTTCAAGTCTATAACATAACAGTAGCTGAGGGACACAGCAGGGCAGAACAGATAGTCCAACATGTGTGTGATCTTAATAAGGCTTTCAACACTAGTCTTCCCCCCACTAGGGAAAGGAAGAAAAAAAACCAGAAAGAAGTCATGAGAAAATCACTTATTTTTGTTTTATTCTGTCCACCTTTCTTTGCTTCTATCATCCATTTAGGAAGGGATTTTCAGAGGAGTCTGAGTTATGTGCCCACTGCCCATCGAAATTCAGCAGGAGCTGATCATCTAATTCCCTTATGTCCCTTGGAAAACTCCAGCCTTTCTGGGGTAGTTATCTTGTCCTCTTGTTCATCTGTAAAGCACCTAGCACACAGCAGATCCTAAATAAATAATAGGGATAGTGGAAAACAGTCAGACCCTTCTTTATCACCTGAAAAAGCAGTGTGAATGTCACTTACTACAAGTAGCAATGTAACACAAGGGAGAAGCAACTGGCAGGAAATGTACAATTTTGTGGCACATGTCTAATGTTACTTTGGGGAAGCTGAATCAGCAGAGCAGCTATTGGTAGGCAGAACAACAGGAGGCACAGCACACATTCATCTTAATGAAGGAAACAGGAAGAGTTACAAAACTTCACCTTTGTCTCCTCCCCATTCACAAATGACACATAAGTAGTGATGGCTCAATACCAGAAATCTTTAGAGATGTTTGCAATGAAATAATTTGAGAGAAGCAACTGGAAAAGGAATGGAAATGTTATTTTGTCTTTTGGTTTCAATTTAGAAAATGTTCCTCTTTGCAGAATTGGTATTTTTCAAAAGTTACCCACTGCTTTTTCTTTCAGACACCTCCCTGCTGCATAGCATAACAGTGTTCTAGGACACTGATATGACAGCAATTCCCATGAAATTTAAACCCTGGAAGTAGGACCTGAGGTAATAATTTGTGGGTTTTTTGTGTTAAATAAATGACACCATCCACCTTAAAGCCCATACGGCAATGAATTCCCAGTTCAGGCAAAATACACTTGTGTATTCCTTCAAGTGCATTTTGCTAGAAACAAGCACTTCTTTGTCATGTTGAAAGCACAAGGGATGAGTTGAGTTCCTCAAAAGATGCCCAGTTACCTACTATATATAGCAATTATATATAGCCCAATATACGGCCTGTCATATCACATTGCTTAATTTTAAGGGCCATTGATTTTGACAGCATGTCTTTTAAGCAGAAGCCATCAAAGTGGGCATCAGTGTGCTGTTTTTCAGCAAAAGAGGATTTAACTAGAGTTGCAATCAGTATTTGAATCCCTAGGTGGAAACTGTAATTGTTTCGAATTTGTACACAGAGTAATTCAGAATACATATTCAGATGTTGTGAACTATGAAATTATTTTCTTCAACCAAATGGAGCTGCTCATGCTGTAGAAGTGCTTGTTTTCAATTTATAGTTGAGTTGGAAAACATGGAATGGCTGTTTAGTCATTCTCTAAGATAGAAAATGGATGTAACTGGACAGGACCCTGATCTGTTGAGAAACTTTTGGATCAAGAAAAAATGTCTCCAGCTATTGGGGGGAAACGGGGTTCACAAACCTAGAGTGCATAGACTTCTAGCCCAAAGGAATATTCAGATATACACACAAATGCAAATTCTGTAACTGACCCCAGTGCAGGGTATTTATGAATACAGAAGTTGCAAATACCTGAGGCATGACTGGTTTAATGGTTCCAGCAATAATCCAGTAGACCCTGATTCAGCCCCTAGGGCAGTCCAGTGTAGGACTAATAACATGAGAGTGATGTTGGGCCTTTGTTATTTCATTCTTCTGCTCTGTATATCACTGCCAGCAACAAGGCACGTATCTGTCCAGTTCAGTCATCTTGTCCTGATAGTCAGGTTGCTTGTCTCTCAGCCTTCTAGCCTATTATTCCTTCTATTACACAGCCTGTTCTCCGCTGCTCTCTGGTTGTACTTTTCTTTTGTACACTTGAGATTACAAAACTCTCCCTTGTGTGGAGATTGAACTCAGGGGAATGCAGTGTTGAATAATAAGTCAGCCGTTTCATTGCAGTACTATTAAAGGCAATTTTGTCCACAACACAGAGAACATGGAAATTATGGCGATAATTTTATATACAGCCAACACAGTCCAGAAGCATTGTCATAATTTAAGCCTAAATCTTTCAAAATTGAAAAACAGCAGATGCTGTTTCAGTATTTCACACAAAGGAGATACAGGTTGACAACATGTAACTAGCTAGGCTTAACAACTAACTTTGGGTGCATCTACACTAGTAAATTAAGTCGACATAAGCAGGCTTATGTTGACTTAATTTACTCTGCGTCTACACTGGAGTTGCCTTAAGTTGAGTTAAGATGCTCCTTAAGTTGACGTAAGGAAAAATTAAGTTGGCTTAATGAGAACTCGTTGACTAGCGACTAGTTCTGGGGAGACCCAGTCCTGCACGGGGCTGGTTCCCCGCAAGACCCGCAAGCTGCTAGCAGCTTGTCCCGGCTCCCTTCTCCCCAGCAGTCCTGGCCGATGGGAGCCCCCATGGCTCCTTTCTGCCCAAGACCCGAGCGGTCCCGGCCAGAAGGAAGCCCATGGCTCCCCTCTGCCTGGGACACTGTCGAGTCCGTGGCGGGCCTGGGTCAAGCATAAACAACCAATATGATTGCAGCAAGAACGTTTATTGATACATAAGTAAAGATTTTTATACATTTCCATAGTCCCACCACCAACTATGACAAGGCAGTTAATTGGTGCATATATAATTATATAAAACAAACCTGTAAGCCATTGGTTAGATAACCCCTAGATTTATAATTGTGTTTACTGCTCTTCTTACTCCTCACTATCAGTAAATTCTCACAGAAATCCAGACACTGAAATGCCAAGGCCGGTGTGAAAGTATGTGGCAGTATGCCATTGCAGCCTGAAGTATCCTTGTCCGACCTGGCTGTGATCTTCCAATTACAGTGTCATCATGTCTGTGTATGCTGAATGAATCTATTACAGCGTCAGCATATCTGCGTATGCTGAATAAATCCCCACAGGACACCCGCTGGTTTCAGCAAAAAGGGAGCCGGGGCTTCCTTTTTTCTGGGTTTCCCTATCAGCTGGAGCACGGTCCTGGGCAGAAAGGAGCCGCAGGGCTCTGTTCTGGACGGGACCGCTGGGGTCCCAGCAGGGCCATCCCTTGTGGGGAGTGGGGCCCTGGGCCAACTTGCCTAGGCGGGGCCCCACCCTCACCTCTCCACATTGCAGGTGAGCATGGCAGGCCCACCAGCCTGCTCCGCCCCCCAGGGAGACGGCCCCGGAGGCCGAGGCCACTGGAGGAGCCGACTCCAGCCCCAGGCCGGGAGGCCGAAGCCACTAGCATGGGGAGCCAGCTCTGGCCCCGGCCCCGGGCTGGGAGGCCGAGGCCGCTGGTGCAGGGAGCCAGCTCTGGCCCAGCCCTGGGCCGGAAAGCTGAGACCGGAGGCGGGGAGCTGGCCGCATGTGGCCGTGTGGGGCAGACCGGCCCAGAGGCCGGGCCCCACCCCTGTACTCTGCCCCTGGGCTTGCCTGCTTCACCCTAGGGGTGGGGAGGGCCAGCCCAGGGGCCGGGCAAAGCACTCCTGGCCCACCCTGCATGCTGCCTTCAGCTTGCTGCCAAAGGCAGTGGGGAATAGGAGGAAGCGTGGCCGTGGCGCGCGTGGGCCCTGCAGTGCCCCACTAGAAGCGGGACATTGCGGGGCCCATGTAACTGTGGGGCCTGGCGCAATTGCCCCATTGCCCCCCCCTCCCCAGGGACGGCCCTGGGTCCCAGAGAGAAGGGAGCCCTGCTAGGTCCTGGCTAGAATGGATCGCGGAACTCCCTTCCGACCGGAACCTGGGCGGTCCCAGCCAGAAGGGAGCCGAGTAGTCAGGACCAGAAGAGAGCTCTGCGCTCCATTCTCCCTCAGACCGCTCCGGGGCTTGCTGTCTTGGTGAGAGCCAACCCCATGCGGGGCTGGATCTCCACAGGACAAGCCCCCATAGCCTGGGGAACCGAGGCTCCAAAGGAGCCGAGCCTCCCCCTGGACCTAACCAGTCGACTTAGAGAGTCTAATATAGACTCTCTAAGTCGACTTAATAAGGTCGACTTAAAGTCGACTTAGTAAAGTCGACTTAGTAAAGTTGACCTAAATTTCTAAGTGTAGACATAGCCTTTGTTTTTTAGCATTATTATTTTATGATCTGACATTCATTTAATGTTTCTTGTTTCTAGGTACCACCTGGCCAGCAGCTCTGTCCAGATCTCTTTGGGTGCGTCTACACTTACAAATTAAGTCAATTTAAGCTTGCTTAAGTTGACTTAATTTAATCTGTGTCTACACTACATTTTCCTTAAGTCAATTTAAGCAGGAGCTTAAGTCAATTTAAGGAAAATTAAAGTCGACTTTATAAAACCTACTTTAAAGTCGACTTTACTGGCTAAGTCGACTTTATTAAGTTGACTTAGCCAGTGTAGACGCAGATTAGCCCTAAATCGACTTTAAGTCGACTTAAAGGGCTCCAGGGCTCCCCCACTGCTCTCCCGGCCAGGGTGGCTAGCACAGGGAGAGCCTGGCATGTCCCCCCACAGGGCAGGACAGAGCCCTGCTCACCCTGCTCCTATGCCCTGCCAGTGTCCCTGTCCTGCTCAGCCTCCATTGTACCCAGGTACAATGGGGCAAATGCTGAGCCCCCCTGGCACTTGGCAAGGGGTGCTCCCCTGCCACCGTGGACCAGTCCCAGGTCCACCTAGCCCCAACAAGTCGACTTAGGCATCCAGTATGGACGCTGTAAGTCGATTTGGCAGGGTCCCCTTTAAGTCGACTTAATTTTTGAGTGTAGATATGCTAAGTCGACTTAACAAAGTCTTAGCAAAGTCGACTTATTTGGCCAAGTGTAGACATAGCCTCTGTGCTGGAGGGATGAGTATGTGACTGCCATCCTTATCCTTCTTGACCATTTTGATCCCTCATGGAGGCCCAACTAAAGTAGATAGACATTATACCATTGTGCAGACAACAGCCTCTGTAGATCTTGGTCATGAACCCTTGTTGGCCCCCTGGCAGGCTATAGAAGCCACTCTAGTATAGAACCAGTTCTCATCATAAGGTAACTGCTCTTTGTACTTGGCTAGTTTGACTGTATCTACCCAGCTGGATACTTTGATTTTACCTGACACCCTGAGGAAGGCAGCCATGGCTCTGATGAACTCCTGCTGGTTAACATCTGTCACCATGACACCAAGCATCTTCCTGCTGTCTCCATGCTTGTGGGCTCTTTTGCTAAATTGTGAAGTCTTCTTATCTTTTTTAATTTAAATTATATGCCTTCAGTCTAAAAATTCACAATGGAAATACACTAAATCAAGTTCGTACTTATAAGGAATAATTGTATTGGTAAGTAAACAAAAGGACATAAGGGTGTCAATTAACATTTAAGAAAATACATTGATAGCTATTAATTATTTAAATAATTAGTAAGTGTCTTGTGTAATTAGATGCCTTTAGATTGAAGAAGATTTATTTCCAAGTGAAACTCACTAATGAGTATTGGAAAAAGTTCCATCAATGCTATATTTTTTAAAAAGGAGTGTAATTAATAAGAAATATGTATCTAATTAATCAATAACAAGGATTCAAAAATATATTTGTTTTATACTGAAGAAAATGATTCCTTAGATTATGCTGAGAAGCCAGCATACAGAAGTTTGCAGGGTCTCTAGGTTGATATTAAAAGTTTAATAAAAAAGGACATGTACCATGGAAGGTTTAGATTTTAACAACTTAGCACTTTCCAAGGGAAAAACATGATGGAAAATTTCCAAACAGTTGTATATAGCACAAGATGCGTTGTACAAAGATATTTGGGACAGATGCCTATCAGTGATTAAGTAAAGATTCTTGCAGAATGCCTGGGTGGAAGGTGGAAGTTAAACCCAAACACTCCCTCCCTGTCCCTTCTTTTCTGTCTCTTCCCTTACTTCCATCTTTTCCTTCTGGAATTTGATTTCTTTAATGTTGTTATTGTTGTTTTTATATGTACCATAAAACTCCATTTACAGGGAATATTGTAGTAATACATGAGAATACATACGTTGTGTTTGTGTCTTGGTCTTTTCTCTTTTTTGATGTATAATGCTATTGTACTTGTTTTATATGTTGGCACCCAGAATTTGTTTGGTCTGCTATAAGAAAGAAGACTGAAAAAGTTTAATAAATAATAAAGAAAAATCATAACTAGTTGGATCATGACAAATTAAGACATTTGTGAAAATGATGGACTTTCTAATTACATTGAGGACCAAATCTAAAGATCACTGAAATCAGTGAAAGTCATCCAATTGACTGAAATATATTTTAGATCAAGCCATCTGCACCTGAGTGGGCACTGGTAAGAAGTGCACTGTAATGAACAAGCCTACCTAAACAGGAGGATTGACTACAAAGAGGTAATCTATAAATATTTTTTCCTCTAACATCCAGCGCTTTTTTGTGATGTGATGGTATGCAGGTGTACAGAATACCAGCACCTTTTTTGCCAGCCCCACTGCCCAGCTTTGGGGGCAGGAGAAAGGAGCATGGGGATCCTGTCCCTTGCTGGCCCCACTGCCCAGCTGGAGGGGGGGGGGCAGGGTCAGCAGGGGAATGGAGCATGCCACTGGAAGAAGATGGGTGGTACAGGAAGAAGAGGGGTGGGAGAGGCATTTTTCAAATTTGCTATCAAGATATGTGTAGAATCATAGAATAATAGGGTTGGAAGGGACCTCACGAGGTCATCTAGTCCAACTCCCTGCTAAAAAGCAGGACCTCTCCCCCTAAATCACCCCAGCCAGGGTTTTGTCTAACCGAGCCTTAAATATCTCCAAAGATGGAGATTCTACCACCTCCCTAGATAGCCCATTCCAATGCTTCACCACCCTCCTAGTGAGAAAGTTTTTCCTAATATCCAACCTTGACCTCCCCAGCTGTAATTTGAAACCATTGCTCCTTGTTCTGTCCTCTGTTACCATCGAGAACAGCCTAGCTCCCTCCACTTTCGAGCAACCCTTCAAGTAGTTGAAGGATGCTATCAAATCTCCTCTCAGTCTTCTCTTCTGTAGACTAAATAAGCCTAGTTCCTTCAGTCTTTCCTCATAAGTCATGTGCCCCAACCCCCTAATCATTTTTGTTGCCCTCCGCTGGACTCTTTCTAATTTGTCCACATCCTTTCTGTAGTGGGGAGCCCAAAACTGGACGCACTATTCCAGATGCGGCCTGACCAGTGTCGACTAGAGGGGAATTATCACATCCCTCGATCTGCTGGCAATACTCCTACTGATGCAGCCTAATATGCCATTGGCCTTTTTGGCAACAAGGGCACACTGTTGGCTCATATTCATCTTCCCATCCACCATAACCCCCAGGTCCTTTTCTACAGCGTTTCTACTTAGCTGATCGGTGTCCAGCCTGTAGCAGTGCATGGGATTTTTCCGTCATAAGTTCAGGACTTTGCACTTGTCTTTGTTGAACCTCATGAGGTTTCTTTCGGCCCAGTGTTCCAATTTGTCCAAGTCTCCCTGGATCCTGTCCCTGCCCTCCAGAGTATCTACCATTCCCCCCAACTTGGTGTCATCCGCAAACTTACTAAGCCCGCAGTCTATTCCATCATCAAGATCATTAATGAAGATGTTGAATAGAACCGGCCCCAGGACCGACCCCTGGGGCACTCCACTCGTTACCGGTTGCCAACCAGACATCGAGCCATTGATTCCTACCCGCTGAGCCCGTTGATCTAACCAGTTTTCGATCCACCTTACGGTCCACTCATCCAACCCATACTTCCTTAACTTGCCAACGAGAATGCTATGGGAAACCATATCAAAAGCCTGATGTAAGGATGTAAGCAAGGTTAGGAATCTGAGAGCCTCTCTTGCT
>ML685835.1:1967666-1988280 GCA_007922175.1 Pelusios castaneus
TTCGTGGGAGAAAATCCCACTTCGTCAGACGCTGACGAAGTGGGATTTTCTCCCACGAAAGCTCATGCGATAAATAAATCTGTTAGTCTTTAAAAGTGCCACAGGACTCTGTTGTCTTTCTACAATAGACTAACACGTTCACCCCTTTGAGATTTATTAAAGATAGACTTAAAGGTGAAAATCAGAGGTAAGTATTAACATATGAAATCCCCAATCAATTCCTCGCACTCCCCAAACGGGTCCCACTAATCAGGGTTGTTTTTCTCCCCTTCAGGGTGCTGATACACCAATCATCTGCATGGATGAAGGTTCCAAGGATCATGTCCAGAGTCCAGTCTGAGTCAGCAACAGGTAAGTTAATCATCTACTACAAAGTCCAGGTCTGAAGTTCTCCTCACTTGGACCGTCTACTTCGGTTCCAGGTCCACAGATCTTCCTTCCATCACCATGTGAATAAACAGAACTGGGCTGCCTCCCAAACGGACAGCAGCACGTCACTCACATACAGGTCCTTTTATCAAAATTCACAGACCAATCCTAAGCCTGGATTTGCCTGCCACAAGCACTTCCCTCTGTGCACGCCATTAGGCCTCTGTGCACGGCCCTCAGCCTTCTGCACATGTCTCCTGCTGCTGGGCAGACAGCCTGCACTTCTACTTGCCAAGTACCTCGGCCTCAGCTGTCAATAATGGACAGATCTGGCACACTGCCTAGATTCCTGGCCCAATCTCATAGATCCATAGACTCTAAGGTCAGCATCCTCACATCTCTTCCCTGGTAACCATTTAACATTTAACTTATCATCAAAATTATCATTATCCCCAATGGATGAAGAGAAATAAATCAAGGAAGGGCTCACTTGCAACACCATGTTTTACTGAAAGGGGATGCTCTGGGTAAACTTGGAATGGTGACAATTACTACCAATACAGGTACCCAGTAATCTTATTTATCTGAAACCCTGTTATCTGAACCTCAGCTTTATCCAAATCCCTGCCTTGTCTCCCAGCATAAGATACATTGGAGAATGCAGAGGTTTGGATAAGAGAGAAGAGGCTCCTGGCTAGGGCTGTGAGGAAGAGTAGGAGGAGGACGATTCCCAGCCTCAAGAGAGGGCCCCCTGCAACTGAATGGCTACTGTGGCAAAGCAGGGAGTCATCTGAAACCCTGCTGTCATAGTAATAGCGAAGCAGGACCATGACAATGGAGTTGCTGAGTGTTTTGCGCCTGCATAGCCATTTACACCTGAATCCTGTAAGTGTAAAGTGCAAAGAAGGCATTAATCCTGATGGGGCATAGCAGGGTCCTCTCCTGGGGCTTCAACCCTGCCCTGTCAGGACAGCAGCTCCCCCCTGCACATTGTGCCTGCAGGAGGAACACGGGAAGTCCTCTGTATCCCTACTGTCACCAAAAAGAGAGACTTGGGGAAAACAGACCTATCCCTAACCCCGGCGCAGGACTGTGAGGAGGAGGAGGAGGCTTCTCTGGCTGCAGGGAGGGTCACACTGCTGCTGAGTCCTGCACTCTTGTTTATCTGAACTCCTGATTATCTGAACAAAATCTGTGTCCCTCCCCCTGCCCACACATGTTATTTTGACAATCAGGAGTATACCATATTTTACTTTTCACAGTGGTTCTTCTGGGCAAGAAGGGGTTATAGATTGTAAAAAAAAAAAGCTTGCTCCTGCTTTTCCAAAAAGCAAAATAAGTTTTGTCTTTGTCTTCTCCTTCAGAGAGACTGGAATCAGGAACAGGAGAAAGAAGATTAATATAAATATCTTAGAAAATTCCAATTGTTTTGAAAGTCAATATGCTTAGCTAATGTATTTTTCTTGGCCAGTAATATAATTCCACCATGGTTAGCAACAGTGCTGGTCCCAAGCCCAGATAAAAAAGGAGGTTCTGCAGTTGGGTTCGCAACCCATTAGGGTAAAACTTTACTGCAAGAGAAAAAGTTCAGTTAAACCAAAACTTGAGAACAGTAGGTGCAAGTGAAGCTCAAAACCCATGTGTGATGGAGCTCAGTGAAATCCAAAAGGAAGCTGAAATCTCGAGGCATTGAATCCTGACAACCTATTAAGCAACAAGAGTAGGCACATGGAATGTACCCACTTTTTGTAGTACTGGACAACTTGCACAGGTTACATGAGAAATGAAAAAAAAAAACAACTAAAAATAGTTGGTGTGAGTGAGATGGGATAGGCAGGGAGTGGCAAGAAGGTGTCTGATACAGTCTTATACTCAGAGGAGGAACATACAAAATAGGCATAGGAAATACTCTGGAGAACATCACAATGAAGACCCTGCCACCTTGAATAAGGCTAGAATAAAAACAATAAAACTAGCTAAAACAAATAAAAACAGCAGAATAAAAACAGGCAGGGTGCAAACACGAGATGTCAAGTGTATAGTAATCCAAGTTTATCCACCAACAAATGCAGCAGATTACAGTGAAAAGGATGAAGTCTGGAAGTAGGTGCAGCAAGTGTTGGGTGACGTTCCCTAACCATGATATCAAGTAACTGATAGGTGACTTCAGTACACAGATCAACTCCAGCTCTACTGGCTGTGAAGAAGTCATGGGCACATCACTGGAAGGGATCCAAACTGATAATGGTGGACAGATTTTGAACCTGTGATACAACAGCCCTAAAGATTGGAGGCAGTTTCTTTCAGCACAAGAGAATTCATAGGGCCACATGGAGATCACTAAGCAATGTGACTGTCCGCCAGATAGTCCATGTATGTATATCATCTTTGATGGATGTCAGACTCAAAGGACCAGATGTCAGCGCAGATCATTATTATCTTTCAGAGGGAACGTTACAACGTAAACACCAAAAGATCTCAAAGACGGACAAAAGCGAATGTTATAGCAATGGAGAAGTTCATGGAGAAAGAAATACAGGTGAGATTCCAAATTACATTTAGCAACTGTTCCAGTGTTTTAATGGACCACGGTGATGAAAATCTGAATGACAGATAGTCAAACTGGAAGAAGATGGTAAGCAAGATAGCAGAGGAAGAAGTGGGACTCCAAAAAGGGCAAAAGAAAAGATGCATTGATTACATCTGCAATATAGACAACAGAGTCCTGTGGCACTTTTAAAGACTAATAGATTTATTTATCGCATGAGCTTTCGTGGGAGAAAATCCCACTTCATCAGACGCTTTGATGCTTAAGTCGACTTAAGGAAAATAAAGTCATAGAATCATAGAATCATAGAATAATAGGGTTGGAAGGGACCTCACGAGGTCATCTAGTCCAACCCCCTGCTAAAGAGCAGGACCACTCCCCCTAAATTATCCCAGCCAGGGTTTTGTCTAACCGAGCCTTAAAAATCTCCAAAGATGAAGATTCTACCACCTCCCTAGATAGCCCATTCCAATGCTTCACCACCCTCCTAGTGAGAAAGTTTTTCCTAATATCCAACCTTGACCTCCCCAGCTGTAATTTGAAACCATTGCTCCTTGTTCTGTCCTCTGTTACCATCGAGAACAGCCTAGCTCCCTCCTCTTTGGAGCAACCCTTCAAGTAGTTGAAGGTTGCTATCAAATCTCCCCTCAGTCTTCTCTTCTGTAGACTAAATAAGACTACTTCCTTCAGTCTCTTCTCATAAGTCATGTGCCCCAGCCCCCTAATCATTTTTGTTGCCCTCCGCTGGACTCTTTCTAATTTGTCCACATCCTTTCTGTAGTGGGGAGTCCAAAACTGGACACAGTACTCCAGATGAGGCCTGACCAGTGTCGAATAGAGGGGAATTATCACATCCCTCGATCTGCTGGCAATACTCCTACTGATGCAGCCTAATATGCCATTGGCCTTTTTGGCAACAAGGGCACACTGTTGGCTCATATTCATCTTCCCGTCCACCATAACTCCCAGGTCCTTTTCTACAGCGCTGCTACTTAGCTGATCGGTGTCCAGCCTGTAGCAGTGCATGGGATTTTTCCATCCTAAGTGCAGGACTTTGCACTTGTCTTTGTTGAACCTCATGAGGTTTCTTTCGGCCCAGTGTTCCAATTTGTCCAAGTCTCTCTGGATCCTGTCCCTGCCCTCCAGAGTATCTACCATTCCCCCCAACTTGGTGTCATCCGCAAACTTACTAAGCACGCAGTCTATTCCATCATCAAGATCATTAATGAAGATGTTGAATAGAACCGGCCCCAGGACCGACCCCTGGGGCACTCCACTCGTTACCGGTTGCCAACCAGACATCGAGCCATTGATTCCTACCCGCTGAGCCCATTGATCTAACCAGTTTTCGATCCACCTTACGGTCCACTCGTCCAACCCATACTTCCTTAACTTGCCGACGAGAATGCTGTGGGAAACCGTATCAAAAGCCTTGTTAAAGTCAAGGTATATCACATCAACGGCTCTTCCCGCATCCACAAATCTAGTCATCTCATCATAGAAGGAAATCAGGTTGGTCAGGCACGATTTGCCCTTGGTGAATCCATGTTGACTGTTCCTGATCACTCTATTTTCCTCCAAGTGTTTCAGGATGGATTCCTTGAGGACCTGCTCCATGATTTTCCCAGGGATTGAGGTGAGGCTGACCGGTCTGTAGTTCCCCGGATCCTCCTTTTTCCCTTTCTTAAAGATAGGTACTATATTTGCCTTTTTCCAATCCTCCGGGACCACCCCCGTTCGCCACGAGTTCTCAAAGATAATGGCCAGCGGCTCTGCAATCACTTCCCCCAACTCCCTCAGCACCCTCGGATGCAGTTCATCTGGCCCCATGGACTTGTGCACATCCAATTTCATTAAGTGTTCCCTAACCTGACTTTCCATCACCGAGGGCCACTCTCCTCTCCAGTCCGCGTTACGCCGTGTAGTAATCTGGGAGCTGGCCCGCCCTGTGAAGACTGAAGTAAAAAAAGCATTGAGTATTTCAGCCTTTTCCGCATCATCCTCCACGAGGATGCCTGCCCCATTCAGTAAGGGACCTACACCACCTCTGATCCTTTTCTTGTTGCTGATATACTTATAGAACCCCTTTCTGTTATCCTTCACATCTCTTGCTAGCTGCAACTCCAATTGTCCTTCGGCCTTTCTGATTTGATCCCTGCAGTCCCGAGCAATATCTTTATACGCCTCCCTTGTCATCTGTCCAAGCTTCCACTTCTTGTAAGCTTCCCTTTTATGTTTCAGCTCCCCGCAGAGTTCCCTGCTAAGCCACGCTGGTCGCCGTCCACATTTGCTGTTCTTTTTGCACATCGGAATGTTATCTTCCTGTGCCTTTAACAGGGTTTCTTTAAAATACAGCCAGCTGTCTTGGACACCTTTCCCCTTCAGATCAGCCTCCCATGGGACCCTGCCCATCAGCTCCCTAAGGGAGCCAAAATCTGCTTTTCTGAAGTCCAGGGTGTGTGTTCTGCTTCTTTCCTTCCTTCCATTGATCAGGATCCTGAACTCTACCATCTCATGGTCGCTGCTGCCCAGGTTGCCATTTACTTCTACTTCCCCGATCAATTCTTCTCTGTTTGTGAGCAATAGGTCTAGAGGTGCAAGGCCCCTAGTTGGTTCCTCCAGCATTTGTACCAGGAAGTTGTCCTCAATATTCTCCAAAAACTTCTTGGATTGCCTATGCACTGCTGTATTATCTTCCCAGCAGACATCAGGATAATTGAAGTCCCCCATAAGAACCAGGGCCTGCGACGATCTGGAAACTTCTGTTAGTTGTCCATAGAACGCCTCATCCACCTCCTCTTTCTGGTCTGGCGGTCTGTAGCAGACACCCACCACAACATCCCCCTTGTTGCATTCTCCCCTAAACTTAACCCACAAACTTTCAACCATCTTGTTTCCACTTTCATAGTGGAGCTCCGAGCAGTCATACAGCTCTTTTACATGTAACGCTACTCCTCCCCCCCTTTTTCCCTGCCTGTCCTTCCTGAACAATTTATATCCATCCATGGCAGTGCTCCAGTCATGCAAGTTATCCCACCACATTTCTGTTATTCCAATTATATCATAGTTCCTTGTCTGTGCCAGTACTACCAATTCTTCTTACTTGTTTCCCAGGCTCCTCGCATTTGTGTACAGGCACCTAAGATACCGGGCCCATTGCCCTACTTTGCCCTGTTGATTCTCCCTCCTGTCGCATCTTCCCCCTTGCAATTTCTCCCGGTGTCCTCCTTCCCCACTCGCCTGAGGTATTATGACTTCATCAGAAAATAAAAAACAATTATTTGACCCCACCCCCCAGTTCCAACTACCCTCTCTTTTATTCCTGCTGTTACAGCCCCAGCATCCCCCAAGTTCCATCCCTTCCCCCAGGTTTCCCTCAGTTTCACTTACCTGTGGGCCTTGGTCACCTTCCCCCTTCGAACCTAGTTTAAAGCCCTCCTTACCAGGTTAGCCAGTCTGCTTCCAAATATGCTCTTTCCCTTCCTGGGTAGGTGGAGTCCATCTCTGCCTAGCAGTCCTTCTTCCTGAAACAGCACCCCATGGTCGAGGAAGCCAAAGCCCTACTGGTAACACCATCTCTGCAGCCAGGCATTCACCTCCAGGATGCATCTGTCTCTGCTCGGGCCCCTACCCTTGACCGGAAGGATCGAGGAGAACACCACCTGTGCACCGAACTCCTTCACCCGTGCTCCCAGAGCCCTGTAGTCACTTTTGATCTGCAGAGGGTCACCTCTCGCAGTATCATTGGTTCCCACATGGATGAGTAGCATGGGGTAGTAGTCAGAGGGACGGATGATTCTCGACAATCCCTCCGTAACGTCTCGGATACGGGCGCCTGGCAGGCATCATACCTCCCGAGAGGCCTTATCTGGGCGACAGATGGGTTCCTCCGTCCCCCTCAGAAGAAAGTCACCAACCACCACAACCCGATGTTTTCTCCTGGGTGTGATGGCTGTGATCCTCCCAACCTCGGGGGTGCATGGCTTCTCCTCTTCTATCTCATCTCCCGTCTGTAGTGCTGCGTAGCAGTTCTTTACCACAACGGAGGGTGGGATGGGAGCAGGGGTGGAGCACTGTCTGCTGCCAGAAGTAACCAGCTGCCAGTGTCCACCGTCTGCTTGAGCCATCTCATCCTTCTCCGAGGGTGTGGCAGCAATCCTTTGCCTCTGGATAGTTTCTTCATCCTTGCATGTTTCCTCATGGATGCTATCCAGGAACTTCTACAGGGCATGGATACTCCTGAGCCTGGCCACCTCCTCCTGTAACTCCCCCACCTGCTTCCTGAGAGATTCCACCAGGAGACACCTGTCACATTGAATGATCTCCCCAGCCTGACCGTCTGAGAGTGGGAAATGCAGGCCACAGTCCTTGCAAGTCCACGCCAGGATCTGGGTAGAGATATCCATGGTCAGTATGTCTGTCTGGATACAGGCGCAGGTGGAGGAGACAGTAGCAGTGCTGGCACAAGCGGTGCGGGTCCTCTTCACCATAGTAGCTACACAAAGCACAAACTTCCCACCAACTCCCTCGCAAACTCCCCTGTTTGCAGTCCCTGTTCGCAAGCTCCCCCTGGTCACTCAGCCACTGGCTTTTAAGGCCTTCTCTGCCTGGGTCAGCCCTTGCCCCTCGTTAAGCACACAGGGGAAGGGTGATCACAATGAAAATTAAGTCGACTTTATTAAACCTCCTTTTAGTTCGACTTAAGCCAGTGTAGACCTGAAGCAGCCCTAAGTCGACTTAGGGCTACTGCAGGACTCCCACACTGCCCTCCCTGCCAGGCGGAGGCACAGGGGGAGCCTGGCATGCCCCCCCACCCTGCCCCTATGCCCTGCCAGGGTCTCTGTCTCCCTTTGCCCCATTATACCCTGGTACAGTGGGGCAAAGGCTGAGCCCCCTGGCACTGGGAAAGAGGTGCGCCCCCTGCCCCCGTGGACCTGCCCTGGCATCCAGTGTGGACGCTCTAGGTCAACTTTAGAAGTTCCCGTGTAAGTCGACTTTAAATTTAGATGTAGACATGCTAAGTTGACTTAGTTAAGTCGACTTAGCTAAAGTCGACCTAAATTTACAAATGTAGACATAACCATAGGGCCTACCCTTCAGGCTCTCTCATGAACAGATGATGAAAATACATGAACAAGTTAGATGATGACGAAGACATGTCCATTGTACATTAAATTGCCCAAGCCAATGATCATGTACCGGTTCAAGAGAAATGCTAATGCTAATTAGAAACAGAAGAGAGACCAATAACATCTAAGGAAGAAGCCATACAAAGGCCTCAAACAAGGAAAAGCTCTTAGGGTCGACACAATTCAATCAAAGGTACTAAAGGCAAAAGGCAAAATTCTGCTTAGGCAGCGAACAAAATTATCTAACAGAAATAGGATGAAATAATATGGACAGTGTAATGATTCTCAGCATGTGACCCAGCAGATGGGCACCTCCTAGTGATAGTACTGGGAACTGGCTCAAGTATCACCCCTGTCCAGTGATCTGTGCTCTGCCTTTTCCTGATCTGCACCCCGAGTCTAGGTCCAGGACCTCCCTTCCAGGGTAAGGTCCAGTATAGGTCAGCCCACTTATCCTCAGTGGCTGCCACTATTCCTTGCACCACCCATTTGTGGCCTGGGGGGAGGCGGGAGGGACCCAGGCCTGGCCACTTTTCCTGGCTCCAGCCCAGTGACCCTATGAACACAACGGGGCTATGCTTCAACCCCCAGCTCAGTCCATACACACAGTCTATCAGGTCTCCTGGGCAATATCCACACCTCCTCAAGTACTTTTGCACCGTTGCATCAGGGTCTAAGCTATCCACAACCGTGCAATGCCCATGTCTGTGTCCCTGCCCCTGCCGCTGTCACCAGGCTAACAGCCTCTTTCCTCCCTGCTAGCTAGAAGATGACTATCCCAAGCTGGGGCTTCAGCCACCTTACGTACTGGCACCTGTACCCTGATTGGCTCTGCAGCCAACTGCTCCCATTGGCCACTCTCCTGCAGCACTTTTAACTCCTTTCCTTCCGGAATGGAGAAATCACCTTGCTACAACCACAAGACTGAAAAGATATCATTTGGGCATTGCCAGGAAAAAAGGTGATCTTCCTCAGTGTATTAAATGGAGAAGTATTGTATTGTACCAATCATAGGCAAATTATTGGCTATCATTATTCTGAATAGAATGAAGAAGGCAGTGGATAAAGAATTTTGAGAAGAAAAGGCTGGGTTTCATAGATCATGCTGTGAACAAATATTCAGTCTTTGACAGTGTTGAAAAAGCTTCTGTTTGGCAAAAACCCATTTTAATCAACTTTAAGAAAGCATTCAATAGTTTCCTCAGAGAAAACCTGTGTAATGTTGCTATAAACTATGGGATACCAGGGAAGCCAATTGATTTAACAAGAAGTTTATATAATGGAAGTAGATGACCAGTAAGGTCAGGTACAGGCCTGAGTCAATGGTTTTATATTGTGACTAGAGTTAGACAAAGGTATGTGTTATCACCAGCCCTCTTTGTATTGGCAATAGACTGGATGATGAAAACAGGAAACAAAAATCACCATGGACCATTTAAAATAGGTTTGCAGAGATGAGTTATATGACCTTGACTTTGCCAATGATATTGTTTCACTAAGTGGGATGGCGTGCATGTCCTTACATCAGCTGTAGAAAAAGAAACACCAAAAGTTGGATTGAAAGTTGGAATACGTGGAGCCTAAGCAGTAACATCGCGACTATAATGGTATTAAAAGTCAGATATACAGTACACTGTACTAAGGTCTGCTCACAGGAAATTAGTCATGTGATTCCTTTTGGAAGTATATAGAATATTAAGTAAGATGTCAAAATAATACTAATAAATGCAGATGATTGAAAAATGTCTTGATGGAACAGTTTTCCATCAGAAAATGCTGATTTGATTTAATAAAAAATTTGTGAGGAACATACTGATTTTGTTTAATTTTTCAATGGGAAATTATTAAAGCATTTCATTTTCATAAGGTTGCATTTTTTCATTTTGATAAGGTCAGTATAATATAATATATAAAAGTAAAAAAAATAATAATTGAAATGATAAATTTGAAATGATCTGTTTTGGTAAGGTCAAGCAAAATATTATGGACTATTTTATTTTACAAAAAAATTCAAGATTTTAACTCTTCATCCCAATTTGGGACAAAACCAGATGCCAAACACAGAAATTCCATTTGTAACACAGAAATTCCATTTTTACCCAACTTTATTAATAAAGCATAACACAGACAATGTGATCATTTCTGCCCTAAAATGCATAGTTGCCAGGAAAAAGATGTTCAATCTCATACCAATCAGCTAAGATGTTTTTAGATAAGCTGTTAGAGTTTTAACCACCAAGAAAAGAGGTGGCAAATGATTGTCTATCTAATAGGTGAAATGGTGTCTGGAAGCTGATGAACACGTGGGTTAGAAAAATACTGTAAAGGGTTCAGTGGGAGTTGGATGCCTAGCATCCTTAGTGCCCTTTGAAGGTTTCAGTCTGGATTCCTGATGTTTAAATTACACCTGGATTTTATAGAGTCTATTTCTGTTAGTTTAACAAATTGTGTGGTTCTTCTTTTGGGTCCCTGATTATTTTAAATTCCCTGTAAATAAATGAACATGTCATAATTTGAATCTGTATGTCAAGATGGAAATAGTTCAAATATGGCTTTGTACATTGGTTTTGATAAGCAGAAAGAGAGACTGTACATGTATGATTTTAGCAGACTGTTTGGTTCCTCTAACAGTTAATCATTCCAGGATTTCTTGTTATATAGAACTACCCAGAAAAGCCTCTTAACGTGATAGTCTTTTAAGTAAACTACAGTGGTTGGAACTAGGATTGATGAGCTAATTCAATACATTTTACACCAACCTCTTGTAGAGATGAGTTTGCTGGAAAGATAGCATAGGAGGTTTAGGGAATTGCTTTCTAGAGTCATTCTCAATTAGCAGCTAATGGGCATCTTTCTTTGATGGCCATCTGGATCTGGTGCAGCTGGAAGAAAAGCAAAAGTAAAAAGAACTTAGTTTAGATTGTCATTAATATTAATATCTGATATTGTCAGATTAATTCCGGATGCCATAGTAGCCTTCTTGACTGTAAAGAGTGAAATGGCTATCTTTGATTAATAAACTAATCATTATGTTTTTTATAATCTCTATTCCAGTAATTTTCCTCATGGATACATCTGCATCAAAGCCTGGAGGCCCAACTATAACCCATGCTGTTTTTAATATGGAAGAATGCTGTTGTTGTCAGCTAAAATACAAGTTCGTGTTGCTGAACTCAATATACAGATCACCGTTGAAAATGCTTTTCAAAACAATAAGCAGCACACTTTTATAAGGTACTTGTGTTGGAGGGTTCTTCATATTGCTGTTGTTGCTCTTTTTTCTGCATACATGAGCAAACTTCATACTGGTTCCAGAGGGGTAGCTATACGCCAACATCTTGTTGGTTCCTTTTAAAATAATTTCATTTGTGCATCTCCCCCATCCAGATGTGTGCAGAAGGGAGTAAACTCAGGCAAAAGAGCAAGAGCAGTGAAGCAGATATCAATTATTCCACCAATAAGAGTGATGGGATCTTAAGGTTCAGTATCTCTGATAGCAAAGCACTTCTATCTAATCATGAGAGTCCATAAAGCCTAGAATAATTCATGGTCTTAAAATTTATCATAGCCAGTCCCAGAATCTGGACCACTGCAATCTTTAATCCTTCATCTCACCTAATGCAGGTTGCCTCATATGGGGAATCGATGCTACAGTGGTACCTTAATTTAAAAAGGTTATAAAAAGATTGTTTTACAGAAATAAAATATGAGAAGGACTAAGAGCAATATTAGACTGCTGGGGAAAACTGCCAATAATTCTTGTGTTGCTGAAAACTGCTGTAGGGGCTTTTTTCTCTCCCTCCTGCCCCCCTCCCCTTTGGAGTTCCTCAGAGCCTATCCTTTTTTGCCATCTATACTCAACCCCTGGTTGATCACATCAATTCTCCTGATGTCTTTACATATCTCCCCATAATTTCCCCAATCTGTCTAGGCTCTCATGTTTTCCTGTCCTTCCAGTATTATAGAGTGATGGCAGTTTCATCATAGTTAAGATTATAACTGAATTTCTATAGTTAATTTAATTTTTGCCCCCAACTCAATCTTTTCTAAAATCCAAATGGTTGAAGTTGTCCCCTTCTGCGGGCTTCAGAAGATCCACAGGAGGAAGGGAATGTACCAATCCTCCCAAACTGCCCCAAACCATGTAATCTGGCAATGTCCTACTCAGACAGAATTCTTCAAGCCTGTAGGAAAGGTGATCTGATGTTGCTGCTCTTAGGAAATGTAGCATATCTTGAGTGTGGTAGATCTAGGGGGATTCCTAACTGAGAGCTCTACTTCTGCACTATTTAGAAGGTCTGCATGAGTGCAGCTCCTCTTTGGTTTCTCCCCTTGAATATGGATGCTTGACAAATGTAATCTCTATAGCTATATAAAAGTATCTACATACTCATTCTGTTTTTCTACGTCGTGGACCATTTAAATGTAAGTAGACTCACTGTCGGGTAGTTATTAAGATGATATTTTCTGTTTTGTGTGTCTGTCTATGTGCCTGCTGGAGATTTCACTGTTTTTCTTTTGGTGTTTTCTTTAATCTTAAAGAAGTGTTCAGGAAAGAACATTAATGCTTTGCTCCTTGTCCAGCACTTTTTCAGTCCCTTCTGTAGCATTTCAGGGCTTTACCGAAGTATAGATCCTAGTTCATTCCTTCCTAGTTTAGAACTTCAGGAGGAGAATCATGATATGCACATCATCCTGAGGAATATTTTAAAACTGAGCATGGCCCATGCAGATGTATGCATCTGTAGAAACTGCTATTAATATCTAACTAAGCTAGCACATGAGCCTTCCAAAGTCAGTCTTCATCAAATCCAGCAGGGTAGAAATTAGGTGTCTCTGTGCAATGCCATTATATTTGGAAGTATGAAGGGCCAAAAAATCATTAATAAAACTTTCAGAAGTAAAAAGCTAATTTTTTAATCTCTCGCTGCCACCTCCACAATACCATATTTCATTTATCCCAACCATTAAATAATTTTTAAGTAAGTTTTATAAACCCCTCTCCTTCTGACATAAGAACGGCCATACTGGGGCAGACCAATGGTCCCTCTAGACCAGTATTCTGTCTTCCGACAATGGCCTATACCAAGTGGTGTAGAGGGAATGAATAGAGCAGGTAATCATCAGATCATACAGGGTATAAGAGAACCACTAACATATATGGGGTTGGAAGAACCTTCCTCTCTGGGTGCTCGTTTCTTAATTATCCATTACAGTATTTTTTTCTATTTTCTTTTGAATTATATGTTTAGGATCGCATACAGTGAAAGCATATGTCACTGCTAGACCACTGGATCAGATCTGGAACAGTAATTCCTATATACTTGATACCCAGGACTATTTTGGAGCTAATTCTAATTTCCTGGTCAGAGGTTAATTCTGTGCTGAAATCTGGGGCTGTGTCTACACTACAATTTCTTTAAGTCAACTTAAGCAGCTTGCTTAAGTTGACTTAAGGAAAATAAAGTCGACTTAATTAAAATTAAGTCGACTTTATAAAACCTCCTTTCTCCTAGACCTAAGGCTTAAGTTGACTCCCTAGAGTCGACTTAAGCCAGTGTAGCCGTGGGGTAGCCCTAAGTCGACTTAGGGCTACCCCAGGGCTACACAAAGGCCCTCCCTGCCGGGGGGGGCACAGGGGGAGCCTGGCATGCCCCCCCACAGGGCAGGGCAGAGCCCTACCCACCCTACCCCTATGCCCTCCTAGGGTCCCTGTCCCCTTTGCCCCATTGTACATAGGTACAATGGGGCAAAGGCTGAGCCCCCTGGCATTGGGCAAGGGGTGCCCTCCCTGCCCCAGTGGATCTCCCCTAGGTCTCCCTAGCCCCACAAAGTCGACCTAGAGTGTCCAGTGTGGATGCTCTAGGTCGACTCTTTAAGTCCCCCTTTAAGTTGACCTTATTTTTAAGTGTGGACACACTAAGTCAACTTAAATTACCAAGTGTAGACATAGACTGGAAGACTGGGATAGGTCTGGTATTAAATCTTGCACGTGAAATGGTAAGTGCATCAGATTTGGGTTCAGTTATTTGTTTGGGGTTTTGTGATGTTTAAGGGTGGGGCAAAATGGGCACACATGGGGACGCTATCACCAGCCATAACTATGGGGAGCCTAGTGTGCCTCTACGATATTTAAAATGGAAAAAAAAAATCTATCTCTAGTGCAAATCAAATGTGACACATTGATAAAAAGTTCTTATGTGTCTGCTGGATTTCTTTTCTAAGAGACATTGTGTGGTATCTTGTTTTGTACTGTATTACATAGAGTGACAAAAGGTCAGTAATGTTTTGCACAACTCGTTATAGTTTGCCTTTGGTAAAATAGACCTTTGATTCCTTGACTCATATGTAACTTTTCTGCATCCTTCATTTTTAAGCAATATAGTAAGACTTTGAATTCGCTATATCATACTTTATTTTGGGGCCTCCTTTCCCAACAGCCATAAAAGCTGTATAAAAGTACAAAGCAAGCAAACCATAAGTGTTAAATTTCCTAATTTGGTTGGTTGAATTGTTCGTGATTTTATAAAAATCATTTGTAGATCGTAAAATGAGATGTTGTAAGAATGTGTTCTATGTCTCAGTGGTATAGTGAAGGCAAGTTGGTAAATGGGAGCTATGGGAATGAGTACATTGTAAAACACAGTAGCATAGCAATATATAACAAAAGTGCAACAAAACCTTGGAGTAACCTTCCCTTTTTTTTTTTCTTGGTTCTTGTCAAAATTTGCAAGTCAATGAATATTCAGGATGAATGTTACCGCTGAAAGGCTGGCATGCAGGGCTTTTTGTTTTCTCTGTGCTTCTCAGGGCTCTAAATAGCTTGGGGCTGTCACAGAAAAGTAGACACTTGTAAGGAAGGAGTTAGTTAAGTGATGCTTAAATGTTAATGAATTTCACCCCGAGATTAAATAATTTTAGACATTCAGTGGGAGATCTGGTTTGCTAATCTTGTGCATGGTTAGAATGTGAGAATAACTACTTCCAGCTGACTGAATGGTATCTTCATCCTTCCTTTCATTTTATCCTTAAATTTCCATCAAAAGCCGATAATTACATGCAGGGAACATGTTTTAGGGTGATCTTTGCAGTTCAGATCCTGTTAACTACATGCATGATTTAATGCTCACTGAAGTCAATAGACATATTTCCATTGATTTCAATTGGCTTTGGATCAGGCCCTATAGAAATTTTCCAGAATGTCTGATTACCCCATAACTTTGTGATGAAATGACTGGATGCCACAGATATTTGCAGTGCAGTTGTATCTGTGTCAGTCTCAGGATATTAAAGGGACAAGATTGGTGAAGTAAGAACTTGTATTGGACCAACTTCTGCTGGTGAGAGAGAAAAGCTTTTGACTTTAGAGAGAACCCAGACTTGAAGAGCTCTGTATTAGCTCAAAAAGTTTGTCTCTCTCACCAACAGAATTTGATCCAATACAAGATATTACCTCACAACTTTGTCACTTTGTCACAGAACTTTGAAAATGCTAAAGAGAAAGCAAGATACTGCCAAGGATTAAATTATGTATCCAAAGCATAATGTCTTGGGATACTCGAAGCATGGCTCCACAGAGGATAATAGTTTAGTTAATGTCCTACTCTATTAAATTTCACATTATTAGTTACTAATGCTGGCTGGAAAACAAGGATTCAATTTAATAAAAAGTAGTTTGAGCTTTTAAGATTTTGTTTTTATTCCAATTAGAATGAAAACTCAACCTCTAAAAGCTGAAGAGAGAGAGAGAGAGGTCCATATATGATGATTTAAGGCTTTACCTGTACAACTTAAGAATTCTGATTCACAGTGTGAAGTAGTATTAAGAAAAACTGCTGCATCATGAATGCTTATATGTATGTAAATCCACTGTTCTTGACAGACCCTGATACCCTTTGACCCCAAGGACTGTCAACAGTCCAAGGCTATGTCTACACTGGCAAATTAGTTCGAATTAAGGAGGCTTAATTCGAACTAACTAAAGCCATGGCTACACTAGGCTTTAGTTAATCCGAATTAAGGGCTTCCTTAATTCGAACTAATAAGTTTGGATAGGGCTTCAGAAGTAAGGCTTTAATTCGAACTAACCAATGTGGCCATGTTAATTCGAACTAATTTCTTAGTTAGAACTAATCGGCCATTGAAATGAATAGGGATCACTAATTCGAACTAAGCAAGGGCCATTCATGGCCCTTGCTTAGTTTGAACTAACTTTTTCTAGTTCAAATTAAGCTAATTTGAACTAACTAAAATTAGTTCAAATTAGTTAGTTCGAACTAACTAATTCGAACTAATTTTAGCAAGTGTAGACATAGCCCAAGAGACTTGTACAACAGTCCAGAGTATGCCTTGAAGTGGTGCAGAAACTGAGGCAAACACATGCATTTAATGTTTATTGTACTGCATGATCCACATTCTCCCGTGCTTTATGTGATTAGGTGTAAAAGAGTATAAAGATGTTAGCCTGTGTGAGTGTGTGTATATGTGTGTTGGCTGTTTAACAATTACTGTGTACTCCTGAAATTAAACTGTAAACCAGAAACTTTATACCTTTTGGGTAGAGTCCTGAAAGCAGAGTGTGGTTAAGAGACTGTGGTATCTCGGGGGCCAACATTGGTCCTGGATCATAAAGCAGTGGCTGAGATGCCATGTTTCTGAGGAATGGGAATAGACTGAGAGTCGGTGCCTAGGAAATGTACCAGAGAATTCAAGAGAGAAAACAATACTTAAGCTTGCTGAAGCCGTAGGAGCTTAACGCACTCTAGGGTTTTGTGAGCACAAAGACTTGGCTCCCCATCAAAGAAGTCCTACTAAGATTCCAGGTCCATCTGGGCACCCACAGTAAGACATACAACATCTTCTGCCAATAGCCTAATGATGAGAGCTTTCAGTTGGAAGGTGTTAGAGCTAGGTTCAAGTCCTTAATGATCTGGACCAAGGACTTGAACCTTAACTTCCTGCATCCAAGATGAATGCCTTTATCACTGGACTGATGATTGTTCTGGGATGGGCATCCCTCTCATTTTGAGTAAAAATTCCATCCTAGACCCAAGAAACTTTCTTGATGAAACTTTCCATACAACTGATACATTTCCACAAGAAGTTCCAACAAATTGGCATTTGCTGATGACTAAACATTACACAGAAATATTCCTGACGAGCTCTAGCAGTTAGCAGTTATACTGCTGGTTACACAGTTCTCAGAAGGCCAAATTAAATGTCCTTGAGCTTCCTGGATTGATAATGGGTAGGCTTGTGAAAGTTGTAGTGCATAAATAAAGGTATGTGAGTTTTGTCAAAGTGAGGAAGACTGAAGTAGGATCCCACGGAGAAGGGATTTATTTGTGTGACTGAGTAACTGTGCAAGAAATTAACTTCTCTGGGAATATTTCTCATTAGTGGAGAAATTATGGCACATTCAAGCTGTATATATGTAACCCCACATCTTATGAGCTGATATCACTATGCCTTCTGTAGCAAGGAACTTTGGCCTTCCTTGTAGCCTGGGCCCAAGGAAGGGCCTGAACGCCCCTCCTGGACAGACTGAAGAATTGCAGGGCTCAGGCCCTGGAAGTAGAGGGGCAGAGCCAGGACAGGAAGGGGAAGTACAAAAGCCCAGCCTGGCAGCTCAGTAGGGGCTAAGCAGCTGCAGGGGAAGGATATGTCCTCCCTGAGGCTGGCAGCCAAGGAAGATCAAGCCCCTTCCACAGAGCTACCCCCGTCCTCACCTAGTAGGAGGGCTGACAGCTGACCCAGCTTGCCTAGTGACTGGGAGGGTGTACCGGGAACAGTGGAATGGGGGAGATGCCCCTTGGCCCCCTGGAACCCTAATGGGCTGCCCTTCACCAGGCTCACCCCTGAGCTAGAGGAAGCTGAGGACCCAGAGGAACCACTAGGCCCCTGTGACTTGGAACAGCTCCCATCCGCTGAGGACCCCTGTACCCAGGAGGAACAGCCAGCTGCTGCAGGACCCTAGTCCTTAGCATAGGGCTTGCAGCATGGACGGGGAGGTGAAGGTGTATTTCAAATATATTGAAAAAGAACTAATTTTAAAATAGAATATCTTAACTGGCACTGAGGGGGAAGGAGTTTTGCTATACCATGAACATTTTTGAGATTTCAGAAATTTTTTTTCATCCTGACTGGGAACAAGAAGCTGAAATCTTTCATGAACCAAAAGTCTTAAGGGGGGGGGAAGTTCAGATCAAATGAACCGAGTCAGCTAATAGGAGAACTTTAGAAGGCCTCATTGCTCATTTTGTGTTGTAGGTAAAAGGACTGGTGAGTGGTCTGCCAGTGGGTTGATTGTTTCTCTGTTCTCTGTGTATGAGTGTTGTCCTTCTGCACGTAAAATAACAAAGCAAAAACATAACCTTCAAACTGGTCAAATTGCACACTTACCTGTAAATATTTTTATAGTACCAGGGTGGCTGGTTTATTTCCATTGTTTATATTGCGGTAATGCCTAGAAACCCCAGTCAAGGACCAATGCCCCATTTTTTAAAGGCATTATATTGCTAAGAAGAAAGACAGGCCTTATTTTAGAGAACTTAGAATCTGAGCCCTGGTCTACACTTGCCATGAATTTCAGTGGCAGTCAAAGGGAGACATAAACTACATACAATAACTTGCGTATCTCCCTTCGACATCCAAACGCCTGCTTACTGCGGCATCTCCACTGTGCTGAGTAGGCGGGAAATGCCATCCTTTTGACTAAGCGTATGCCATTTGCTAGGTAGGTATTAATAAATCAACTTCCGACTACTTCTGTTTTCGATTGAGTGTGTTTTTAGTGACACTCAATTGAACTCGTACAATTAATGCTATACGATCAGTGGTGCCATCGTCAGTGGAGCCATGCCCTAAGTTTCGGGCAGGAAGTAAAGGGTAAAGAACACAGCCAGTTGGAATGAGGGCATTTGGGGAAGATGAGAAATACAATAAAAATAAGAGCATTTAGGAGAAAAGCAAAAATCTTACTTTGCCACTTGCCTATCACATGTCGGAAGGTAGAGCTTTGCAGGCATTTTAGTTTTTTACTGACAAGGTTGATTTTTTTTTACTGGAAGAGTAAACATTTTACTGACAAGGTTGATTTTTTTTTACTGGAAGAGTAAACATTTTACTGACAAGGTTGAGTTTTTTTTACTGGAAGAGTAAACATTTTACTGACTGCACTAAAAATAGCTTACCCAGGCACTGAGGCTCTAGAAATGGCCTCCACCGCCAAAAGAAAACTGCCTTCCGAGGCAAATTCAGTGGCGGGAGACTTGAAAAACTGCAGAGCAGCAGCAGCTCTCGACTGTTTCAGCTCCTCTTAAAGGGGCCATTACTGTGGCACTTAACATGGCAACAGCTTTTCTGCAGCAGGCCCCAAATTCGGCAGCAGGCTAGTCTCCCTGCTGGTGAGTGAGGGACAGATTTGTACAGACGTTTGTCTTTTAATTACAGATAGTAGTAAATTTTCTTGTTTTTTTTTTTATGAACAGTCCATAAATTTACAGGTGGCTGGCATCCCTATGGTAAGTATTAAGGTGGAATTTAAAAGAGGATAAGGCGGCAGCTGTATGAACTGCAACAGAGCATTTTTACCTTATATGCGGCAGCGCAGAAGAAAGTACAGTGGTTCATGAATAAAGGTGCTCACCACATCCATTGCTACAAAAAACCTGCTTCAGAAGCTATTTGTATTGCAAACAGGTGTTAACTTTTCTACTTCTCATAAGCCCAACAGACTCAGATAGTCTATTTTTGTATTTTAAAAGTGAAAAATGCTCAGCTACTTTCGCCTTGTTTATCTTCTGCATCTGCAAATGTTTTGGATGGGAAGATGCTGCTGAAATATAAATAATGCATGTTAAGCTTAAGCTGTTGAGAATCCATCTTCAGTGATGGCTCAGTCCAAAAGGAGAAGTAATGACAGGTGAACATTAAAACTTGTGTTTTCTCAGCCCTAGAAATACTACTGTTGTTTTGGGAGGTCTGATTTCTGGTTTGGATAAAACGTCAGTAGTTTTGCAGTTACTGTAGGTGTGATTCTTTTCTGGCCCTGGCATTGCTGGTGTCTATATTAAGTTGAACACCAATTGGGAAAGCTTTATGTCTTGCTGCCACAGCAACTTTCTCATAGCATCCACAAATGTGACACACAATAGACCGTGAATAATGTTCACTTTTTTTTTCTCTCAGTAAAGAACCCATAACAACATTATAGATTAGAAAGTTAAACAGGTCACATGATCTAGTTGCTAAGGAAATCTCTGGAATAAAATTAAATACAAGAGAAGGGAATAGTGATGAGTGCTAATTTACAGAATTAGGGATATCAAACATTCTTGATCTGTGGCAACTGATACCACTTCCCTATTTTATTTAGTAGGAAAACATTAACAAGGAAATATCTCTTAATTTGCTTCTTGGCCAAACAAACAAACAAACAAACAAACAAACAAACAAACAAAACACCCTTTCCCCCCACCACACACACACATAGACAATTATTACTTGGCAATATTACTCCATTAATCATATTCCAAAGGGGTAGCCGTGTTAGTCTATTGTAGAAAGA
>ML685835.1:1988680-2148243 GCA_007922175.1 Pelusios castaneus
CGTGGGAGAAAATGACGAAGTGGGATTTTCTCCCACGAAAGCTCATGCGATAAATAAATCTGTTAGTCTTTAAAAGTGCCACAGGACTCTGTTGTCTTCCATTAATCATGTTAATTTGGGTTTGGATAATGCAAGGAGAATGAACACTGTGTAATATCCATTTATTGTAGAGACACTGGAGTATAGTTAGCTCTGAATAAAGCAATTGTGTTTGTGATTCTTTAAAACTGCATGGAAAAGTAAGATGATATAAAGTTTCATATAGCTATTTTAATAATTAGTTTTTCCATAGAGTTTTTATGACATCTTTCTTGTAATGATTATTCTAGATAGTATTTCAGTACTAAATTAGTTAATGGTCTTCCATTGGGCAGTCCTATATTTGTATTTTTTTCCTTTAGTTTGTCACCAGTTAGTGTGTGCAATGTGGCTGGAAGATCCGCTGTGGAACTGAAGTCTAGGATTGAAAGCCTCTTGTATTAGGCAAACAGTACACTTAAGCCCAACAGAATGAGCATTAGATTCAATCTGTCTGTGCCACAGTTGACACTACTTATGAAGACATTTTTTTTCCTGTGGTGACACAGGGCTATGTGGTTACTCTGGCTGCTTTATGCCTGACACAGCTCACCTACTTCTTGTCTATTGCAGTTTTGGTTTGACAGCTGGAGTTGGAAAATGAAAGTAGACAAGCCGGGGATAAAAATTCTCTACCTAACAAGCAGAAAAGAGAAGAGGAGAGGGGGAAAAGGGAAACAGAGGGGGAGAAGTTATAAAGTAAGCTCTGAAGCATGATAAATCATAGATGTATTGGGTTAACTTGAACTTACAGTCCATTAACATCTTCAAATAAAATTACGTTATATTTTTGCAACATCAAAGATGCATTTTTCTTTTTTCTTGTTGATGTGATTAAATATCTGTATTTTATATAGCCTAGCCATCCTGTTTTTGGGAGGCAGGTTTGGTTGGGGGGGGGGGGGAAGGGGAGGAAGAGGGGAGTGGTGCTTGGTTAATATAACACAATAGATCTAAAACCATATCTTTCCAATACAAGGTATTCATGTGCTGCATAAATTCAATCCATTTTTTTTAGTTTATGTGGCAATGACTGGGTGGTTGCTCTGCACTGGGAGGGTTAAAGAGGGCCTAGGAGCTGCAGCCAATGGTGGGAGAGCAGCTGAGAACCAATCAGGGCCAGGATCCCAGTACAAAAAGGAGCTGCTGGGACTAGCCATCAGCAAACACCCTGGATAGCTCAGGTGGTGCCACTGGGAGCTGTTAGAAGCTGGGGTCCTGAAGGCATGGATGATGGCAGTGGTCCAGAGGCAAGGGTACCTGGAGCAAACAGTGGCTCAGACTCTGGAGCAGCAGGCCGGGAACAAATTGTGGAGCGGACCTTTGAGGTGAGGGTTCACATAAGACTAGGAGCAGCAGGGAAGGTGGTCCAGGGAAAGACAATTGTGGAAAGTGACCGGTGGGAGGTAGTGGCAGTGCAAACGTTGCTGTACTTAGGATCCCTGGGCTGGGGCCCAGAGAAATGGACAGGCCTGAGTCCCTCCTCCCTCTTCCAGAGTGCCAGGAGTGGCACTGGACTTGTGGGCTATTGCATAACTGAAGAGTGGCCAGGATCAGCAAATTGGGACATTTCCCCCAGAAGGGGGGTATTCCTATGGTGCTCAGCCAGACGGCTGAGTAGCCAGCGGTGCTCAGCTGGAGGACTGAGCAGCTGAAAAGGTGAAGGACCACAGGCCACAGATGGGTAGGCCACTTGGGACTAATTTCCCATAACATCACATAACATCTGGCAGGGAGCGTGCACCCCTGTACAGTGGCTTTTAATGACTCAGTGTCCTATTATTTAGATTTATATGTATGTGGTATTTAAAATTGAGATGTTTTGTGTACATCTAACTTTAAAAATACCCCAAAGATTTTGTTTTTCTTTTGTGTTTTCATTTCTACAGAATGAAGAAATATTCAACTTGCTTCCAAAGGAGTAAGGGAGGGGAGGGGGAATCACTGCAAGTCCAGGTCAGTTTGTTCTTACGTGCAAAGCAAATCAGTGAAGCACACTGTTTGACTGTTAAACACCTGGTTGTAGAACTAAAATACTCAGTAGATCACAAAAATGATGTCCAGTTTCTTATGCTGAGGCTGTCACTTCACAGAAGTAGTACATGGGTCAGACTTATTCACAGAGGATAAATTCTCAGTTTATCACTGCATCATTCTTTACTGGCTATAAAAGTCTAAGCAGGTGAGTGAAATAGTATCTTCTGTTGGACCAACTTCTGTTGATGATGGAGACAACAGAAGTTAGTCCAATAGAAGATATTACTTCACCCACTCTGTCTTTCTCATATCCTGGGACTGACAAGGTTACAACGCTACTTCAAAGTCTGCCGCTGCTATAGACCCTGTAGATGTGAGTTTTTTTTGTTTTTGTTTTCTTTCCAGTCTGCTTTACGTGATCTGAAAACATTATCCACAATGCCACAAATCTTAGACCAAGATTTTAGTTTGTTTTGCTTTTAAATACATGTCAACGTATGGCTTGAAAACTGAATCTGCTGGAGTGCAGCCTCTCTTCTTTCTGCTGGGGATGGAAGACATGCATAATTGGTGCAGCTTTTGACACTTGTGCCAGGATGCAAGTCTTTTTATTATTTTAGCACCTCATGCAAATGCAACTAATTGGCAGTTGGCTGGGTTTTTTCCTTCTTAATTATTAAACTTTAGAAAATTATAAATAAAAGGGCTGAGACTTGTTTCCCCACTAAGCAAAACTATGTGTGCATGACAGTGTTAATCAGACTATCATATTTCACTAATAATGGCAGGCACTAGTCATGTGCATTCTGCCTTCAGGAAGCAATTAAAGAAGTTTCCAGAGGTGCTATATCTGTTCAAACTGATTTGCAAAACAGGTTAATCAGGGAGGGTGTGAATTAAATTTTTACAGACACTTTAAAAGCACATGGACATATATTTTTTCTCCTGCTCTGTTTACAGGAGGCAGGAGTATCTATTAACTTCTCAAGTGAAAGTTAATGTTAAAAAGGGGCGCCTCCAATTGCACAGAAGTGCCTTCCTGCATGTAATGGTAAAAGGGATGGAATGGGTGCTAAAGAAATGGCCTTTTGAATATATATTGTCTGATATTTTTTAATAGTATTCTTAAGACACAGTAGCAGAGAAAAGCTGTTGAAGGTGGGGCAGGGCCAGAAGGTCAAATGAAATTCTTACTGGAAAACAGATTACAGAGTAGGCCATGAAGGAGTTAATTGGAATTACCAGGAAGAACAGATCAGAAGATTACATGTAAAGCAACAGACAGACAAGGCAAGAAAGAGTGGATTAACGATGGGTTCTTGGGATTTAAAGTCTGTATTCTGGGTTAGTAAGCAGATCAGGTTTTAGCAGACCACAGTGTCTGCTGTTAAGCACATTTTCTTGTCCTACTTCTTCCTATTCCGAGGAAGAGAGATCTGAAAGGTTGATGGATCTGGGCCTCCTATTTCTTAATCTATTCCAGACAACAAATTGGTATTAGTAGTTTCCCCAGAGCTGTAAAACAACAATAGTAGAGAAGCCTGAGAATTGTCTCTCAGTTCTGACTATGTAGTCAAATTCCAAAGGGGTAGCCGTGTTAGTCTATTGTAGAAAGACAACAGAGTCTTGTGGCACTTTTAAAGACTAACAGATTTATTAATCGCATGAGCTTTCGTGGGAGAAAATCCCACTTCGTCAGACGACGAAGTGGGATTTTCTCCCACGAAAGCTCATGCGATTAATAAATCTGTTAGTCTTTAAAAGTGCCACAAGACTCTGTTGTAGTTCTGACTATGTAATAGTACTTCTTTACCTACCCAGTGTGCTCTGATAATAAATATGTTACAGATTTTGTGAGGAGTTCATATTCTGCTATGGTAATGGGGGTTTCATATATGTGCTGTGAATAGATAGGTGAAAGGCAAGCTACCAAACAGCTCTTGATTCTGATGAGTCGTGCATTTTCATACACTTTACAAGAAAGTTTATGTATCACTGTGTGCGTCAGAAAGACTGTTATATATGGAAGAAGGATTTTTTTTAGCTTCTGTGCATGCTGTGAGGATGTTCTGCAATTGGGTAAATCCACAGAATGATGGCGGCCACTTACTAATTAAGGTTGCAGATGAGTTTCAGTTTCTATCAGTCTAAGATTTGACACCACCCTTAAAAATTACAAAAATCATTTCAGACTCAAAACTGGTAGGTTAGATTGGCAGACAAGAAAAAATTTCCATAAAATTGCAAGTGACTGAAATGAAGTCCCTGAATTATGACACGATGAAATTTCCAAATGAAATAGTTATGGCCCAGGTACTATCACTTGTTTAAAAAAACAATCAACCAACCAACCAAAAAAAACCAAACAAAAACAAAACAAAGCAAAAAAACACCCCCAAACCAAGGCTTATTTGAGTTAAATCAAGACAAAAAAAGTAAACTTACAATAAATGACTTAGAGAAGCCCTAAAAGATGTAAAAATCACTGGGCTGAACTGGCTTCAACTCGTCTTTTGCTAGAGTAATTTACTGACTGAGAACTCCTCTTTCTGGGCAGCCCATCTGGTTTCTCAGGTTAGAGCCTCTTTTTCCAAGGCAGACATCTTTCCCCCAGCCAACCCTCCTGAGGGGACAGCCTTCACAACAGCTAAAATCAGCTCCAGCTAAATATTTCTGTACTGCCTGAAATATATGGCTTCCTTGCTTATTGGATGCATGAGGTGTTTAAACTCTCACACTCTAAAAACAGAGATGTTAACCAGAGTTCACAAATTAGACTCTTTTTGCCACTCCTTGGCAAGGAAAAAGAAAGAGAATCAGAATTTGGAACAATGACATGTATTCTGTGCTCTGGTGAACTTATCATAGGTCATCGAATGACTGGTGACCAAAGCTTCTATTTAAAGAAAATGTTGTTTACCTTTTTACTTTTTTGTGTTTATAGGCTCCAAGAATGTACCGTTTTCTGTCTGGCCTGCAACAGTGCTGGATCTACAAAAGTTGGTGTGGTTAGCTTGAGTATAAAAGTTCAACAATCTGTGTACACAGATTAGCGTGTGACTGTCAACCAGAGACTGGATCTGAATTTGCCTTTTATGAAAATCTTCAGAATGTCTTGCGTTGGTAGATTTAGTGTTTATTCATGTGCTCTAAGAGCTCCCTTTGTGATGTGTGCTACAGCGTACATGGCATGCTTTGTTTCACAATGTCTCTGTACCAACAACTTGACGGTAAAGAAGAAATATCAAACGCATGCGGCATAATTAAACACCTGCTTGTAGACAGTCTGTTTTCCTACAAAGTAACTTTTATACAGTATGCTGCATATTAACCAATTAAGATTATAACCTGCAATGTTAGTTAATTAGTCATCTAATCATAGTATTTGGGTAAATGAGCAGTCTGCCATTTAAAAAAAAATTGTAAAGGAAAGATTTCCATATTGTACATTTATCATTGCATTTGTTAACCCCTAAAGTGTTGGACTGTTGACCCATGTTTGAAGTTTGTGATAGATTTACTGTCACAGAGGTAAATGGAAAAGACAACAACAATAATAATTGGTATAGCCAAATTAACACTATGTTCAACAAGCTACTTCCCTGGACTTTTTTGTCCTCACGGCTGTATGCTTATCTTAACGAAAGAGACATGGTAGGTATGCTGTGCCGGTCTTAGAACTCTGTAGAGCTTGAAAGCTTGTTTCTTTCACAAACAGAAGTTGGTCCAATAAGAGAGATTACCTCACCCACCTTGTTTCTCTTGTATACTGGGAACAACACAACTACAAAAATAATGCATCATACATTATATATAAACTTAATTGTTGGCCAAGTCCAAACAGGGAAATATTCTCCAGTTGGTCCTCTTTTTTCTTTCCTAACCTCTTGCACCTTGTATGAGTAGCATTCCTTGTAATTTCATACCTTAGAGGCATTTAAACCATTGAAATGGGGGAATCAGGTCACTTCAGATCTATTTGCACTCATTTTCATATGTTTAACTCTTTTAGTTGTGGATTTGTGAAGGTAAACCTAATAACTAACAGGAATGGCAATTGCCCATACATTCTGCTGCACAAGAATCACTCAGATTTAATGGGAGAGAACCTATAATTGTTTGATTTTTAAGGAGCTGGGTGTTCCCACCATCATCCCTTTAATCTTTATGACAAAAACATGATTGTGCATTCACCTTTAATGACTGAGGCCTTGTACACACGATCAGTTTATCGCGCATTAAAGCTCATTACCGCGCGATAGCAACAACGGCGTACACACGTGCAACAGGGCTCTTGCGCGTTAACTGCCTTGTTGTCGCGCAATCCAACAACCACTCCGACGAGAGTGGTAACAGCTGTTGCGGATCATATGTTGCGCGTTTGAGCTCGTGTGTACGCTTACCGCACATTGACTGGCCTCCAGAAGTGTCCCAGCATTCCCAAGTCGTCCTCTCTGGTCTTCCCCCCACCCGCTCTGTGGCCGTGACGAAACTGTCCCCGCCCTGCCCCAAACTTATTCCCGGGATTTTCAAATTTCTAGTCTGTTTCACTTCCTGCTCCCTTCCTCGTGGAGTGTGTTTGGGCTCCAATCATCAGTAGCAATGGCGGCCCGCCGTGGAAGACGCGCACCCCTTTGGAGCACAGCAGAGGTGCTGGACCTGATCAGCATCTGGGGAGAGTCCGCTGTGCAGGCGCAGCTACGCGGCAGCAGGAGGAATTATGACACATTTGGCATAATTTCTCGGGCCATGTCAGAGAGAGGGCATGATAGAGACACAGTGCAGTGCAGATCAAAGGTGAAGGAGCTCAGAATAACCTATCACCAAGCGAAGGAGGGAAACCGCCGTTCCGGATCAGCGCCTCCTACATGCAGGTACTATAAGGATAAAGAAGCCATCCTCAGAGGGGACCCCACAACCACTGCCAAAAGTCCCATGGAAACTTCAGCCCCCCCTCATCCGGTGACTGCCAGAGCCGAGCAGGATGAGGACGTTGTTGAGGAGGAGGAGGAGGAGATGGAGGATGACACGGAGGAAAGCGCAACCGCGTGTAGCCAGGAGCTCTTCAGCAGCCCCGCTGAGACTTCCACCCAAGGCTTGAACTGCAGCGTGTTCTCTGAGGTGGCAGAGGGGGGTTCAGGTAAGTTTCTCCTTCATTCAGCTCTGCTCCTGCTAAAATATCATTGTCTGGGGTGGGGGTGCTTGCGGGTCCCCGCTGTGCACGCTATTTACTCTGCATTCATTAGAAGGGCATCAACACAAGCAGTGATTGTAAAATAATCATCTGCATTTAGGTCAGTAAAGGTTTCCTCGATGTACCTCCAGAGCCTAATACTCAGGTTAGATGGGAGAGCGTTTGTGTCTACGCTCCCAAAGACGGATACTCTGCCTCTCCAGCTGCAAAGCACAGCCCTGGGAACCATAGCAGCACACAGTGCAGCAGCATACGGTCCTGGCCTGCTACCGGCGGCATGTAGGAGATGGATTCTAGATGGCAGGGGCACTCTGAGGAGAGTGATATTGGGTTCCATCTGTGTGCCCTCTTCCGATTATTAGCCCCCTGTAAGCCGTCTATTAGAACGTACCTTGTCTGCTTCAGCAAAGCGTAGTGTGTTGACCGCCCTGTACCTTCCAGTGGAATGTGCAACTGGAAGGTTACATTGGCTATCTATGCTATGTGTTAACAATGTCTTTATTGTTATTTTTGTATTAGAATTGAGCTTCACAAGGCTGGTGTCTACCCCAGCTGACCGAATGAGAAACATTCGGCGGCGTGCTCGAAGAAACAGGGAGGATATGTTTCACGAGCTGCTGAAAGCAACACAGGAATCCTCAAGGGAGAATAGAGCCTGGAGAGAGGAATCCCAGCAGAGGAGGCAGAAACACATGGACGAACTGATAAGCGTCATGAAGGAGCAAACAGAACTGCTCAAGAGCATGATTGCTTTGCAGTCCCAGGCGATAAATGTCTGGGCTCCACTCCAGACAGTTCAGCCGTGTCTGCCTCCCACACACCGCAGTCCCTCAAAGCATTTCTTTGAAGGCCACCCTTCCCCCCGGTACAGGACAACATCCAGTCCCCCCCCCCAGCTACTTTTATGAGACCCGGAGCTACACCAACCTGTAACCCCACCCTCACCTTTTAGGTTTTAATAAAAACAGTAACAAAAAATACTTTGAAGAATGCATTTATTTATACACATTATTGAAATGATCCTAAGGTGCACCTGATGCGTCATGTAACTTAACTAGGGGAGGGCATCATTGAAATGCTCCCTGAGTGCCTCCCTTATGCGAGCAGCTTCTCCTTGTGCCACCCTAATACTACTAGTGGCTGGCTGCTCGTATGCTTCCTCGAGGCGCTGTGCCTCCGTAGCCCACGTAGGGGAAAACTTTTCTCCCCTACTTTCACAAATGTTATGGAGGACACAACATGACGCAATCACGGCAGGGATCTGGTCGTCCGCCAAGTCCAGCCTCCCATACAAACAGTGCCAGCGCCCTTTTAAACGGCCGAAGGCACACTCCACAGTCATTCTGCAGCGGCTTAATCGGTAATTGAACCGCTCCTTGCTGCGATCAAGGTTCCCGGTGTAGGGTTTCATGAGCCATGGCATCAGTGGGTATGCTGGGTCTCCGAGGATGACTATGGGCATCTCCACCTCCCCCACTGTTATTTTTTGATCAGCGAAAAAGGTACCCCCTTGCAGCTTCCGGTACAGACCAGTGTTCCTGAAAATGCGGGCATCATGCACCTTTCCTGACCACCCAGCATTGATGTCCGTGAAACGCCCCTTGTGATCCACGAGTGCTTGCAGCACCATGGAGAAGTAGCCCTTCCTGTTTATGTACTCCGTCGCGAGATGGTCTGGAGCCAAAATAGGGATGTGTGTGCCATCTATGGCTCCCCCGCAGTTAGGGAATCCCATGGCAGCAAAGCCGTCCACAATCTCTCGAACATTGCCCAATGTCACTGTCCTCCGTAGCAGGATGCGATTGATGGCTTGGCACACTTGTGAGGGCTAATCCGACGGTGGTCCTCCCGACTCCAAACTGGTTTGCAACGGACCGATAGCAGTCGGGAGTCGCCATCTTCCATACAGCAATTGCAACACACTTCTCCACCGTTAGGGCTCACCTCATGTTGGTGTCTTTACGTCGCAGGGCAGGGGCCAACTCTGAGCACAGTTCCAGAAAGGTTGCTTTCCGCATTCGAAAGTTCTGTACCCACTGCTCGTCATCCCACAGCTGCATAACAATGCGATCCCACCACTCAGTGCTCGTCTCTCGCGACCAGAAATGGCGTTGCACCGTGTGCAGATGATCGGTGAAGGAGCTGAGCAACGCGGTGCTGTTGCTCTGCATGGCATCGATCAGCCCCTGCTCCTCAGTGTCCTTGTCCGACTCAGAGCTCATTGCGTACTGAGCAACAAGCCGAGATGTATTCAGAATATTGAAGGCGACAGTGGAGATCAGAGCAGGATCCATGCTGTCGCTGTTGTGATTGATTGCAAGTGGTGCGTTGCGTCACTGCAATGTTGAAAATAGGCGCGAGTTGCTATTGGAAACGACGAAGACGCTAGGGGAACACAAAGCACCATGGGAAACTGACACTTTACCCATGGCGCTTTGCGTTCCTTTCCTTCATCCCATGATTCATAGCGCCGACTTAGGGGAAAATGGAACGATGGGATAGGTGCCCAGAAGTCATTGCGCTCAACCGCGATAATGCATGTAATTTTGTTGCGTTGCAGGGAGCAACGTGTGTACGCGTTGTCCCGCAATAAAGGTCACGTGAGTTTTATAGCGCGATTGCCTTGTTGCGCTTTAATCTGATCGTGTGTACATAGCCTGAGCAATTCACACTACTCATCAAATCTTAAAGGGATCAGAGGTTTGCTCCTTCCTTCTCAGAGCACATGAGTGATTACTGCTTTAATAGACAGATGAGAATGATGAAATTGATATTATTTGCTTTACTGCTCCTAAAATCTGGTTTTAAAAGCATTATTCCTAATGTGAAATCTTTCATTTCTAAGAACCCTTTGAAAGGCCTGGATGTGAAATCAGGTTTGTCACCAGAAATTTTCCTTGGCAACTCACACATTGCTGTGTTTTAAAAAGATTGCTCGTGCATCTTGCGTGCTGAGATCTGACATTAGTTCTCATCTATTCATGGTTTGAAAGAAAAACAGTTATATGGATTTTGTAAACAAACAGAAAAAAAGCCTTATTAAGACTGAGACAAAGGTGAGGAAGGTATTGCCACAAGTGAAAATAAATGTTTTTATGGCTTTACGAAACACAATGGATATGTATATTGATAATGTTTCATTGTTTTCTCATTCTGTAATAAAATTAGAACATTGACTGTGAAATCATGGAAATCTCAGCATAAGGAAAAGTCAGAGAAAAAGTGTTGCACAGGATGAAACTTCATGTCTCTTCCCCCCCACTTCCCCCCAAAAAATCTGAGTGCTCTAGCAAAAATATCTAAATCCCACTTTGATCAAATTTACATAGAGTGCTGCAGAAATCTCAATTCTCACATAGAAATTTGCTGCATAAAAATATTATCGTTTGTTAACATTTATTTCTGGAACTACCAACTCCACCTCAAATTTTTAAGTAGAGATTAATTTTTTTTTTAAATCTACTTTATTTTATTCTTATTTATAAAATATGAGGGTTTCTGCCTAGATTGTTTGCCGGAAGCACCTAGACTGTTTGCATGCTTAAAAGCATAATAAATCAAAACGAGAAACAGCAATCCCATAACCTATTAGGTTGGGTTGTTTCAAAACCCTAATTCATTTAGGTTCACTAAATTCTCTGACAGTCATGAAAAAGATGCAGAGGAAAACTACATGGCTCAGAGAAGAATAAAATATAGAGCTTTTCATCTGCAGAACAGCTACTTGAATCTTGCCTAGATTGGGAGTTACCAAAGGGTGTTGTTACATTTTGCTTAATAGTTTGGTGGCTTTTGCAAAATAAATCTCTGGTCTCAGCACAATTCCTAGTGTGCGGTTCTCCACAACAGAATCCTTCATGCCCTCCAAAACTGATACTTAGTCACCCTATTGTTGTCATTCACCATATAGGAGACTGAATTTTCTTCTTACACCACACTTTCTGTCTTCAAAAATCTCCTTCTTCATAAGTTTCTAGAAAACATGTTGTATCAATATACATTTATGTGGAAAATGGGGGAATTAACAATGCTCCTCGAGGGCAAGGTGGTTGGTGAACATTTCTGAGGCTAGCATTGTCAAACTGAGTTGTTTTTTAACCTAAAACATTCAAGAAAAGTCTTTTTGCTCTGACATTCTGTCTTTTGGAGTTGCTTAAATTTCATCATATCTTATAATATTCAAGATAAGGAAACAGTGTTAAAATAAAAACAAATAAGTGAGGCACTCTTCCCACTCAGTTTATTGAAATAGAATGTTCTTAGTGGGAACTGCAGGGTACTGTTCAAAGAGCTCATGAAAAACCCTTCAGGAGCATAATTTTAAGTTATGCAGTTTTCATAGGAAGAATGGTGTGATACGTTAGAAACTTTACTTAGTGTATTATTTCTTTCTGTGCAGAGAACATTTTATTGGGCTGTGCCTTGCATTACTAGGCAATTGCTCTTTTACTCCATTGATGGTAAGCACAGCTCTTTAAGTTTAAATAAACTGCCTAATTTCAACAGTGTGGTCTATCACAGTCAGCAGAAAAAGCCTTAAAGGTGATCTGCAGAATGTCAGGAGACTAGGGGGAATACGCACAGTTTTAATGCTGAATAACTTCTAAAGAACAAGGTAAAAGACCATTTAATTCAGGATTGTATTAAAAATAAGTCCAAAAGGAATAGACAGAGTACAGTCAATTTGGGGTGATTATGTATATTGCCATTTATTGTTGTGCTGACATTCTTGGAAGTGGAACGATCATTGTGTAATGGCTGTATGCAGAACAAAAGTGGTACAGCAGCTGGTGGATAGGTGGCTGGGGAAGAAACTGACCAGAAGAGGATCTGCAGATCCATTCAGTCAAGGAAATCCACTGCAGAACTACTGACTTCAGAACTGTTTCATGTATAAAGAGAGAAAGCCAAAGTTACATAAATGCTAAGAAGCTACACACCCGTGTGCTTCCTGGGTTGATCCAGCCATAATTTCCGTGGATTTCTTGGTTTAATTTGCTGTATGTTGCCTCCCCCACCCCCACTTCTATATTAGCTTTTATTGCATTTCTGGAATATTTTCTATGTGAGGCCATAGCTCATCTATGGCATAGATATACCAAGCCTCACTGTAAGGTAAAAAATGTAGTTCAGCCATTACCTGGAGTGACCACTGTAAGGGTTCAGTTTCTATGTCCAATTAATCATTACATTCTTTGCTGAGGTTGCCACATGGATGCTAGAGCTAATGGTAGCATCTGAAATGTGAAGATTTTTTTATGAGAACTAAACTCATGTCACCAAAAGATGGCAAGTAGAAACTACTTCTTTCTGATTTTACCAACCTTGGTAAAATTTGAGTTGCTATACCCTAGCTCTATAATCTTCCTCTAATTCCAGAGCCCTCCAGCTCCTGATGTCCCCTTGAACTCTATTTATCCACCAGATAACATCAACCAGGAAACATATGTGCTTACAATCGGGTGTGAGTGTGCCCAGCACATTGAAGCCAGGGAACTTTGCTTCTCAGTACCAGTTAGGGCAATCCAGATGCCTAGTGGTCCCTTTTGGCCCCTCCTAGGGTAATTAAAAGGCAGCACCACCCTGACCCTACCTCAGTGCCTTCTTGCCACCTGCTGCTTGAATGGCAGCATTACATGGGGGTTCCATTAAAGTTACATTAGCTAGTTTAGTAGTTGGATTTTGCCTGCTGTGATGCCTTCTCCAGGGTTCAGATATGGTCCTTTGAGGGGTAGGTGTCCCTAGTAGTAATCTTCATATGCAATGCTTCTTGTGTTCAACAAGAGGCATATTATTTTTCAGTTTGGTCATTGACTCTAGGAATTTGGCAGATCATAGTATGTATTCAGGAAATTGTGGATTATCTGTTATATGTTAAGTCCTCAGGTTTGTCACTCACCTCATTGAGGGTCCACTTAGATGATCTTGATATATACTCAGATCCAAGGGTAGTTGGTATTTTCCAACTCCATGATAGTTACATTTCTAAAAGGTGTTGTCTGTCTCTTTATGCCTGTAAAAGAAAGCGATTCCCTTCTGGGATCTCAGTACTGTGCTGGGTGCCCTCCTAGGTCCTCCTAGAGATATTTGGTCTCTCTCTTTCCTTTTGTCAAAAAACAGATTTTTTTTTTAACTGCCAAAATTTCTGTAAGGACAGTAAGTGATCTGCAGGCTTTCATGACAAAGTCTCTGTATACTCAGGTTTTCAAAGACAAGATAGCCTTGAGGTCACACACTAATTTTTCATCTAAAGTGGTGGCACAATTTCATCTGAAGAAAACAACATAATTCTCCCCTGCCCAGAGCCCCTTGAAACTGTAGTGAAAAATGCTTTAATTCCTTGGAGATGAGTGAACCCTTGGCATTCTTTCTGGAGAAGACTAGATCATTTGGGGCATCACCTTGACTTTTTGTTTGCAAGGTAGATCAAATGAAAGGTGATGCACTTTCTGCATAGATAGTTTGCAGATGGAAGGGCAGTTCTGCTATCACTGTTTAAGTCAGAAGTGCCCAACCCTTTTGGTTCGGGGGCCACAGATATCATTTTTACAATCCTGAACGGCCACCAGTCTCTGCCAGCAGGCCCTTCTCCAATGCAGCCAGACAAAAGTTCAGCGAAGAGGTTGCCTCCTTGTTGATCTCTTGTTTCTCTGGCTGCAGCAGAGAAACTGTATGCATCCTGTAGCCCTTTGCATTCCAACAGGGTTCCTATGCAGTGGCTCCCTTTTGCAGCCAGGGAGATGGAAAATTAGTGCTTCTCTCCCTCTGGTTCCAGCAGGGACACCAGCACCAAAGGACCTAGGGGGGATGCTTTACAATGCTTCCTGCTACAGACAGTGGGAGAGAAGCATTGATTGTCTGTAGCAAGGAGCCTGCACCGGTCTTGTAGTCCCATGGAAATACACTCCACCTGGTTCCTTAGGTAGCAGTCCCTTCTGCAGCCAGCAGGAGGGGAGCCGTGGACCACTTTGAAAGCTCGATGGGCCACAGGTTGGGAACCACTGGTTTAAGTAGACTCCGAGCTCCTTAATTATTGCTTAAGAGTCACCTGAATGGAATACAAGAAGCCTTCAACAGCTTTTTCTTCTTTGAGAGGTTGAAGGCTTCTTGTATTCCATTAAGTACAGTTTCTCTGCTGCAGCCACAGAAACAAGAGATCAACAAGGAGGCAACCTCTTCGCTGAACTTTTGTCTGGCTGCATTGGAGAAGGGCCTGCTGGCAGAGACTGGTGAGTATATTCATATATATATTCCACAACCCACCATCCAGCCCCTCAGCTGCAGAGTCTACAGTCTTGGATTCCAGTGCAAAAGAAATGGGGAAGGGGGGTTGAGGCAGTCAGTGTTCACTTCAAATAGCCCTGGGCAGGCTACATGGGGCCAGAAGCTCTGCATGTTAAGCAAAGTTCCCTGGTTTCAGCAAGCACACCACTGAATTGAACATCTACACCTACATCTCAAAGAACAACATTTACAGAACAGATAGTTAACCATTTTTTTTTCCTGTATACAGAAATTATCACATACAGGGAAGCTGGAAAGAAGGAGTCTTGAATTAAGTTAACACATGTCCTGAGATGTACGTTACACAGTTGTAATTATTTTGTTAGTTGGAGCCTTCACTGTTTTATCCTGTAATGAGAGGGTTTTCTTTTTATATTGATTTGTTTATTGGGCAGAGTATTTTAGGGGTGAAGTTATTGTAGACCACTCACTTTGCCTTCTTGGAAATGGTATTTACTGAAGAGCATGACCCTGCTAGAATTTATGGTCCTGGTTATGTGCATCTCTTCTTTTGCCATAATTCTCTTCACAAAGGACAAGCAAGTTAAAAGATTTAGGGTGACAGATGGGGCCACACAGACTGTGCCTACAGGAGTGAGAAATGACCCCAATCTTTCCCTTACTTGGTGTGCTCACTTTTATCTTAGCTAAAGATGATGTTCTTTGGAATTGTAAGTTACCACTGTATTTATTTCCTGATTACTGCTATACTTGAATAATGATAGTAGCTTAACCCATTGCAAATGTGTGCATCTATTTTCCCCTCCTGGAGAGCTGCCACAGTTAAGCTGAGTAGCAAAGGTTTTCTGTTGAGGAAGAGGAATTAAGCTGTTATCACAAGACCCCAAAAGCCCCATCCTTGCCAGAAATTGTTTCTGCTGTAAATGTATCTATGGAAACATCACTTCCTCTTGCTTTTGTAAAGAGTGATTTGGTACTTCTATATTAATGCATATATTTTGGGATATAAAACTTGTACAATATTGATGGTCATATGGGATCAGAGGGTCTTGGGCTGGGAATATTCCACAGGGGACTGGTAGATGAGGGAGGAACTGATGAGTGGCTCTGTAAAGGTCCTCCAGGAGGAAGGGGGAGAATGACAGTTCATCTTTAAAAGCACAGTATGGCCATCAGGCTTTGTAATCAGCTTGACGATGTTTGCTATTAAATTACCAGTTTTAAAATCACAGACAAAATCCATTTATGGTGAAATTGTGATTTTTTTGCCACAAGCCCTGTATGTTGGGCAGTCAGTAGTAGCATTGCTTCCAGAGCAACTCAAAAAGCAAATGACTACTTAGTCACACTGGATATGTCTACACTTGTAAATTTAGGTCGACTTTAGCTAAGTCAACTTAGCATGTCCATACTTAAATTTAAAGTCAACTTAGGGGGGAGCTTACAAAGTCAACCTAGAGTGTCCACACTGGATGCCTAGGTCGACTTCTAGGGGCTAGGGGGATCTTGGGCAGGTCCACGGTGGCAGGGGGGCACCCCTTGCCCAGTGTCAGGGGGCTCAGCCTTTGCCCCATTGTATCAGGGTACAATGGGGCAAAGGGGGACAGGGACCCTGGCAGGGCATAGGGGCAGGGTGGGCAGGGTTCTGCCCTGCCCTTTGGGGGGGCATGCCAGGCTCTCCCTGTGCCCCCCTCCCTACCCCCAGGCAGGGAAGGCAATGGGGAAGTCCTGGAGAGCCCTAAGTCGACTTAAAGTCAACTTAGGGCTACTCCAGGTCTACACTGGCTGTAGTCGACTTTAGAAATTTGACTTAAGCCTAAAGTCGAATTAAAAGCAGGTTTAATAAAGTTGACTTAATTTTCCTTAAGTTGACTTTATTTTCCTTAAGTCGACTTAAGCAGCTTGCTTAAATCAACTTAAGGAAAGTGTAGTGTAGATGCGGATTAAATTAAGTCAACTTAAGCAAGATTAAGTCGACTTAATTTCTAAGTGTAGTTGCACCCAATCTGTCTTCTGCTCCTTCAGGAGCATGCATCCTGCACCAGACTGGTAAAGTTAAGCATGTGGTTAACAGCTTTGCTGAATTGGAGTCCACAGAGCAGGTAGAGGTGAGAGGTAGGAAAGCAGATGGGTCAGAACAGAACTACATGGTGGATTTGACAGAGCTTTGAGTTCCTATAGATTTCAGAACTAGGTCATTTTTGACTTTTCAGTCACTGTTCAGCAAGGATGTAAACATGCACCCAAGCACATGCTGAAGTCCAACAGCAGTCAGTGCAATTTAAGTACGTACTTGGAGAAGCATGTGCTTAAATGTTGTGCTGATTAGGGATAGAGTGAAACATGTGCTTAAAGTTAAATGCATGCTTAAATGCTTAGCTGAATCACAGCCTTAAAAATGGAACAGAACAAAAGCCATTATTCTTCATCATCACACTTCTTATTCCTGCCATGAAAAGCCGATGGCTGTGTTAGAATTTGATGAGCTCAATTCAATGGGACTACTTATATGTGTCAAGTTATTCATGTACATAAGCCTTTGTAGGCATGGAACCTCCATATGTGAAGTTTCTTGGGTATCTGTTTGTATAGCCAGAAGAAACCAAAGAAGTGACTGTTAGGGCTCAATTTAAAAACTAGATGATTTTTTATTGTTTTCTCTTGAAAAAATTAGCAAATATATTTTGTTCAAAAAGCATCACAGAAAATTAATTTGTTTCTTGAACAGTGTTTGTGGAAAATGTGACCTCTGAAGTATGGAATAGTTTTCATCCCCTTTAAACAAAAAGCTCCATACAACCCAACTATGCAGTTTTCACTGTTGATTCCATAAACCCATCCAAATTCACCCTCCCTTATAACCAGGGCTGAATTATCAAAGGGGCTTTAGGGGCTTAGCCCCAGGCCCTGACCAAAAGGGGGCCCCAAGCTCCAGCCCCTAAAGCCCCTTTGATGATCCGGAGACCCCCACCCTGCTCAACGCTGGCAGGGCAGGAGCACAGAGAGCACTCCTGTCCTGCTGGTGCTGTGGAGAGGAGGGGATAGGCCCTGGAGCCAGAGGGGGGGGGGGCATGCTTCCGCCCAGCCCTGGGCTGGCTGGTCAGAGCCTATTCACTCTGCCTGGGGGCAGGGCCAGCTGGCATAGCCTGTACTCCAGGCCTGGCCTGGTACATAGCTCTCCAGGTCCTGTGGCTCTGAGATGCTGCTGCGCCGTGCTCCAGCTGCCACCCATCCCACTTGGCAGACTGGCCGGAACAGGGCCAGGGTGGGAGTGCCCTCAGGACACAGCCCCTCCCCCCCCCCGAGATGGGAGGACTGGGGGCCCAGCCCTGCGGTAGGGGTCCATGCTGGGGGGCTTATGGCTGGGGACAGCCCCGGGCCCCCGAGCTGGTTAATCCAGCCCTGCTTAGAACTTTTTTAGAGAATTGTTTTTATGATTGCATTAAGTACACTAGAATATCTTTCCTTTCTGTCATGGGTCCACTGACCGCTAAGGGTACCTTTCTCCTGGCCGCATTGAATATTAGCTTCTTCCAGGTGCTGCACTCTCCTCTAGTCATCTGTCCACCTGTTGTTGTCCTGAGTTCCCTCTCACTTCAGGAGCTGCAGCTTCCTTTCTGAGACTGGGCCCTTGTAAAGCCTACATGGTCAAATGGGCACTTTATAGATCTGTGCAGATAAAAGAAGAAACAGGAGAAATGGTAGCTCTGTAAATTATCATTAAGATCCAAATTATCATTAAGTGTTCCCCTATTGGTTTTTTAAGTCTGCCTTATATATTGGACAAACAGGACAGTCTCTGCACAAAAAAATGAATGGACAAATCTGACATCAGAAATCACAACATTCGAAAACCAATAGGGGAACACTTCAATCTCCCTGCTCACTCCATGGATGACTTGTTAATAGAGGTGCTCAAACAAATGAATAACAAATCACAGCTTCAAAGAGAAATTGCAGAATTGAAATGTATATGTAAATTCAAACCCGTTGCCTCAGGATTAAACAGGGACTATGGAGTTTATTCTCATTACAACAGGTGATTTGATCTCACCTTCCTCTATATGCTGTTCCCCAGTGTTTGAATCCCAACACCTATTTTGATTTGCTGTTACAGCCTGCGTCAGACATTCCCTGAATTTAATTTCCTCTCATTCTATAAATTTCCCATCTTCTAAGCATCTGACAAAGTGGGATTTTCTCCCACAAAAGCTCATGCGATAAATAAATTTGTTAGTCTTTAAAAGTGCCACAGGACTCCTTGTTTGTTTTACTGACCAAGACTAACACGGCTACCCCTTTGGAACAAATCTGCATATGAATTCCAGATAAAGACTATTTTTTTATCACTCTAATTTCCCAATAAGGTCAAAGAACAACATATCCACTCTTATTCTCCATATAGTTTGGAAAAAATGCCTCCAACTGTCCTTTATTCCACTATGAGACTGAAAACCCAAACCTACCTCACCCTGTCTGTATAGATTGGAAATCCCTTTATATTATCCTTATTCATCCTGCTATTGTGAGCCAGACACTTCAACTTACATACAGAGACCGTGCAGTCCTCTTCATCCAATCTACCAGATATTGTAGCTAGAGCCCAGCGCAAATACAAATATGTGGATCTGCATCCAATCTGCATCTGAAAGAAACGGTATGCAGATATCCACGGTGTATCCATGGATGCGGATATCCACATATTTTCAGGGTTTTAGCCCTGCACAGATACAAATATGTGGATTTGTATCCAACCTGCAACTGCAAGAAATTATCTCCGGATATCCGCATTGTATCTGTGGATGTGTATATCCACAGATATAATGTGGATATTTGCAGGGCTCTAGTTGTAGTCCTCAGTGTTATCAACCATTATCAAACTTGAATACTTATTGTCCACAAATAAAATGGGGGCATTGCAACACCTTTAGAATGACAATCGCTTTAAAAGTACCATCTCTTTTGAAAATTGAAATATAACTCACCCATCATCTTTTTCATCAATGTGAAATGTAAGGCATGCTGTGTAAACTGGCTAAGAAGCCCATTCTTGGCAGTAATATTTCATTATTCATGTGGCGAGTACCTTTATGAGATTCCTGCTTTCAGAATGCTATTTTTATAATACCAACAAACTCAGGCCCCCAACCTGGAAAATAACTGTATGGGCTCTGAATTTTTAATCACTTGAAGTCTTAACCAAGAAGACCTATAGGGTTTGTAATCATTTCAGCAACTGAGCCTACAATTTTCCCCTATACAGAAATGAATTATGAATATTACACAGACAAGTAAGATAAATCTCTTAGTTGATGGCAGGTGATTTATAACACAGCTTTGTAGATTGAATATTTGTATTACAAAAAGTTGTTCTTAATGTGAATCTTGGTATGATGACATCTATAACTCCGCAGCAATTTTGTCTTGGCTATGTTCTGTGAAGCACTGAGCTATTTCTTTACTCTTCTCTCCTCTTATTATTCCTGAGCTATGATTTCCTCTGAAGAAAAATGCATTTAAAAACACATTGATATTGATGTGTATGTGTGTAATTATATCATCATAAACACAGCAACAAATCAGATTTCTGCTGGTGTGTGGAAAGATCAAAACTGGCTCTGGAATAAAATACTTAAATTATTTTAAATCCTGTGTGCATAAATAAATAAAATAAAGGGTAATATGGTAAATAATGGCAATGTGAAAGAGAATTCAAGAGGTTTCTAGTCTATCTTCATTTGTGTTCTTCCCGCTCCCCCCCCCCTTTGAGGCCCAGACAGCACATCTTACAGTTTGAAGGTTGAATTATGCTTAGTTGAGAGTTCTGTATGAAAGTTACAATCTTTCTCGTGTTGAAGGAAACAAAAAGTTTCTCAATAACTTCAGTGGAAGCAGAATTAGGGCAGAAGAGTTCAGTCGCTGGTTTTGTGCACACAACCTCTGTTTACACATCTATGTGGGGATCAACCCAAACTAAATGCGTTGGTGAATCAGGATCAAAGAGTCTTAATATCTCTGAAACAAGCAAAAAAATATTTAGTTTTTTAAAAAAAAAACTTTGCAACTTTCATCTAAATTCAGAATATGAAATTGTGGCTTCAGTATCACAGTAAATGAGTAAAGCATTGTCAATAGTACTTTAGGATCCTTTTTTTAAAGTGGAAAAAAAGTATTCCATTTTTTTATAGCTGGAGTTGTGCTCAAAATCTTGCTGGCATCTGTCTGGAACAAGCCTAGTATTACTGTTATGCCAAAAAAGCAAACACTGATATTGGCACGATTCTGTAGAAACTATTGCATACATCCCTACTGTTTAGTGGGAATTTCCCTCTGCCTATTCCTGCAGCTAGTGAGGATAACATACCCTTCACCTGTGTTGCTGAACTTTGCTTTCTTAGTCTGGAATCAGCACAAGAGAATAGATATCTTTTTCTGCCTACAACACTAAATTTTATGTTACTTTGAATTCCCCAAGAATTTTGATGGTTCCACCCTTTAACATGGACTCAGTGACAGATGATCACTTATTATGCATAACAGAACTTGGGCCTTTACTAAATATTCCCAATCTGCCTCAGACTTCTGTTCTGATGATATATGGTACTCTTCCTCCCTGCCAACATTTGGGCTGGCTGCACAGCTTAATAACTTACTCACAGTGATGTCTTTCACGCTGACCCGGTTCTCCTGCAATATTCCAATTAGATCTTGTGCATTATGTGAATTTCTGGCCAGTTCTTCTGTATCTTTTCCAGCCACAGCCAATGCAGCAATTTATAGTAACTGATCACTATAAATAAGACCTGAAGAGCATTGTATCTCTCTCCCACCAACAGAAGTTAGTCCAATAAAAGATATTACCTCACCTACCTTGTCTCTCTAATATCCTGGGACCAACACAGCTACAAACAACTATGTTTCAAAACACAAATAATGGCAATCTGGTTGTTTCTCTATGGAGTTCATCCTAAATGTCTATACTTACTACACATTATATCACTGGTTAATTTGTAAAAGACAGCTTTGGTGTATTGCAGGGAAGTTGACTGGGTTTGTTATGATATTCTGCTGTTTGTACAACTGGTATTGCAGTTCCTGTATCTATTTACATCTGAAATTATTGGTCTTCTAGCAGTGGTCTCATGCAGCATGCCTGCAAGTGCCCTGGCATGATGCAGATGTGAGTGATAACTTTCTCTGAATTATTTTCTCTCTATTTTCCCTGCCTACTTGACATGAAATGCAAGGTTTTTCCTTGCCAGATCGCACTGGCAGCTGTTTCTCTCCTCCCTACCTATACCAACATTCTGTTGGTACCTCATGTCCTTCTGTAACTTGATCTGGCACTTGCAATTCTCTTGCTTTGATTTCTAGCCTTTGTATTATGAACCTGGAGTAGAAAGTGAGTGTGCCTTTGATTCAATCATTACATAGACCATAGGGCAGCCTGTTGTGACGGATTTAATTTTACAGAGCATCTCATTCACAATGTTCAGGTAGCCTCTTTAAGCCAGCCGCACCTTCTTAAGCTGTTTCCACCTCTTTTTTTTTGGTTTGTTAAACTAGAATCTGTAAACTTTGGAGCAAAATGTATGTTTGACTTACACATCTTCTGAGTATGATTTTGTTCCTTGTCTGTGTGCCTACATCAGTCCAGATTAAAAAATGAATGGGGATCTGCCTCCCTGGGAAACCTCTCCTCCCCCCTCCCCTCCATGTGATATTGTCACAATTGCAATTAGAGAAAGTACTAGAGGGCACTGGTGAAAGGGTATTTTCTGGGAAGGATTCTCTGCTTTGGAATTCACTTCTCCTTCTTTAGTAATCTGAGACAACCCACATTTATTGATAGTCAATAAACAATACAAGGCAGTATTCCAGAATTTTGAGGAGGGCTGCTAAGGAAGCTGGGATATTTTTGTTGTCAGATTGTCTGAACTGTATTATCCAGGTGATCATGGATGGGCTAGCAATTTAAATTTGGTATTCTATTATAAATGTAAATTTTGTCTGAGTGTCTAAGGCTTTAGGACAGGTGATTTTTGTTACAGGTCCAAGTAAAATAAAAGGAAAACAATTTGAGCTAGGCATCCAGGTTAAACTGGATACATGCCAGTTCTCTGTGTGACATTTGCAGTTCTTAAATATTCAAAACCACGGGTTATATGACCTCCATTGTTCCACACTGGTTTTTAAGAAGTATCATTGTGGTAGCAGCTGTAACAGGAAGCGTTAATTTTGATGACAAATAAACAGATCATTAACAATGTCTGCACTGGAATGCTAGAAGCATACACCCACTCACAACACTTCTCTATGGCTCTGATCCTAAGCCCATTGAAGACCATAAGACCCTAATTCATTTCAATGGGTTTTGAATCAGGCCTAATATCTGTGTATCACTTCAGTTGTACCCAAAAAGAGTGTCCTTTTACATGATCGCAGACAGTTTTAGCTTCTTATATCAGAGCCTGATCCAAAACCTGTTAGCTCAATGTCAGGATGCCTACTGATTTGAAATGGGCTTTGTATTATGCTCTTAGGGTATGTCTACACTTGTTAAGCTAAGTCAACTCTGTTAAGTTGACTTAACAAGGTCAACTTCAGTTGACTTAAAATCAACCTTCTTAAGTCGACTTAGAGAGTCTACACTAGAAACTTAAGTTGACTGCCTGCATTCACACTAGCAGGTGCTAGGTGGATGGAGGAGAGCTGCGGCCTACCCTGCCGCTGAGGAGCCCCAGCTATGAGGGAACCTTTGTGGCTCCAAGGGCGGGGAAACTCCCCGCAGCCCCGGGGCTCCATCGGCAGGGGATTCCCCCATGGCCCCAGTCGGGGCTCCTGTGCAAGGGAAAACCCAGGCTCTGGCTGGGGCTCCAGCTGTGGGGAACCCCCTTCGGCCTCAGGGCTCCAGCCGCACGGGGTTGCCAGCTCCCCGCGTGGCTGAAGCCCCAGGGCCATGGGAGTTCCCTGCAGCTGGGGCTCCTCTGCGACATGGGGAGCCGGCAACCCCATGCCGCTGGAGCCCTGGAGCCCCGAGGGTTTCCCAGCAGCTGGGGCTCCTCTGCTGCACGGGAAGCCAGCAAGCCATCTCCCCCAGCTGTGGCTCCCAGCCATTAAGTTGACTTAGCTAATTAGGTCAACTTAGGGCATCTACATGGGTTTTAAGTCAACTTAAGGCTTAAGTTGATCTTCAGATATGGTGTTATTAAGTTGACTTAAGCTGTTATTAAGTCAACTTAAGGAAGCACTTAAGTCAACTTAATAAAAGCCCAGTGTGAACGCAGCTTTGTGTGAAGTACTGTGAAGTAATATAGTGTAAAGAATTTCTAGGAATATAATTGAGGTGGCATGAAGAATAGAATGCAGCATGGAAAACAGCTGATTGAGAATTTTCCAATGGAATAACTTTCTGGTGGTAAATGATGTTTTCGCAAACTCAGTAACAGTAAAATTCATGTATTTTAAATATTTTGAGGGGAGTCTCTGTTGTTGCTCAGACAGCTCCGTGGGGCAATTTACTCTTTAAAATAATTGATGGAAGCTAGTCAGCCACAGGGATTTATTGCTCTGGCCTTTTCAGGTTATATTTCCTATGGTGCCTCACCCTTCAGTAACTGTTGGGTTCTACTTTGCTTGGCTCCTCAGTGACATTGCAGCGGCATTGGTTGCTCGTGACCCTACAACCCAGATTCAAGATACTTTGGAAACGTATAGCTCCTCTCCCTGTCCTTCATATATGCTTTTCTCTGAGGTGGCTGCAGGCCTGGCTTGTCAGGATATTGCTTGTAGAACCTCTTGATTAAGTCAGGAGCATGAACATAGGCAAATGATTCCCAGAATTGACCTTGTTGCAGTTTGTAATCAAGAATTGCATGCACTGTGTTTCTCATGTCCCTGAATCTTGACTTGTCTGTTGCGGCTGACTGGGAAATGGGTCCATAATATATGGCTTCAAGAATCACACATGAAACATGGTGTATTTTGAGTGACTAGGGGAGTTACAGTTTGAAGGTGATGGGGCTGATCTTCTGACAGATCCAGAGAGAGTATAAGGAACTGGTGGCCCAACTTGTGGGGACCTATTTCCTAATGAACCAGATTTTTTGGCCTACTGAAAAAGCTAAAGAATTGCCACCGTTGCCATTCCATAAACTATTTATAGGCCTTTTTCACATCATCCAAGTGGCCCCTGAGTTCCTCCTTAATCCTATGTATCCGTTGGATCCAGTGGATGGATGGAAAGTTCAGTGATTCTACTGATAACACTGGAATGGATGGAACCCATAGTTTGCAAAGAAGGTGCTCTGTCCTGTGAAGACATGATCAACATTACTGTATTCAAACACAGGATTAGACAAGAGGGTGAACTAGTTATCCTGGTGGTAATTGACAAAACAGTATAAATACTGCTCTAGTATTTGCTTAATTCCTTCTGACTCTTCCTCTGTCTGAGAGTGATGTGTGGTGGAAATGGACATGGGAACATCCAGCAACCAGTGCATATTAGACTGAAAGGGAGAAATGATGTGCGGCCCCTGGTCAGAGATGATTTAATTTAGGAGTCACTGAAGGCTGATGACACTTGCTACCTAGAGCTGAGCCATGACCTCAGCAGAAGACAGACTATTGCGGAGGATGAAATGTGCCATCTTAGATGGTTGATCTACAATTGGCAAGACTGCAACGTAGTCATTAGCATTTGAGAGTTACATGATGAACCATAAGGTGTCTGATGCCCAGGGTTAGATTGGGGTGTCAAAGAGTCAAGGGCCTTTGCATGGGGTATCTTGGTCAGGCAGACTCAGAGTTCTGTTGCTCTGTCCTTTTAGGAAGTACGTCCTGCAGTGCCAAGCCTCTAGGAATTCTGGGTGCTAGTTTTCCCACTTTCCCAGCAGAAACACGAAAATGTTAATCACCCAGGCCCCCATCACCATAGAGTCTAGACTCCCAGCTCCTTATGTTAACTAATAGATGCTCTCTATTACCAAACATGCACAATGTCATTTATAATCTTCCCCTATATTAAGTTCTCTCTATCAGCAATGGTTAACAGTAGGAAGTGACTCTAATGTATGCTTTCCCTTCAGTGGAACACAGCCACCACTATTCCAGGTGGTTATGCTAACTCCATAGAACTCGATTGCTAAAATATGTCTCCCTCTGAATCTGCTACCCCACGACCTCATTTCTGCTAGCTTTAGTTCCTAACAACTCTTGGAAACCTGGTTTATCTTTCTCTACAAAGCTGGAAATTTCAACTGCCAAACTTCAGCAGTCCCTTGAGTGCAGCATGATCCACCTGCTAGTCTATAAGCACAATAGTATGCCATGATAACACATCAATTAATATAGCGTTAATGGAACATTCATAGATTAAAAAACCCAACAAAACAACCCCACTAATGATAAGGGCATTTGGTAGAAAATGCTGGATGGGTGGAGAGAGAGGCTAGGCATCACTAAACGCTTTTGTTATATGTGACAGGCCTGATGGCTACAAGAGGGTGGTCCTACTTGAATTCTGGGTTGTGGGTGGGCCTAAAACCACTGCTAAAACCCCTCCCCTAGCCTTAGGGGAGGAGGCATTGGGCTGGGTTCAATTAATTACGGGGGGGAACAAATGAAGAATAGGGATGGGTATGAGGCTATAGGTTCAGAATGAGGGATTCGGAAAGGGACACTGAGAAGAGACCCTCGGACAGCGCCCACTGCTCCTGGAAGATGTTGAGGGAGCCAGTGGATGCTGCGCAAAAGAACTCTGCTCCGAGACGTGATCGAACAAGGGACTGGAAGTAGGCCCCACAGTTGCAGACACCCCCTCTGCCAACCTCCTCTCCCTGGTCTTGTAGATGGCAACTTTAGCAAGGACCAAGAGGAGGTTGGCAGGGAGGTCTCGTGACTTTGTGGGGCCATGGATGGGGAAAGCATATAAAAACAAGTGGCGGGAGAAGTGCAGCCAGAACCTCAGTAAGAGGTTCTGGAGGAGCCGGAAGAGGGGCTGTAACCTGGAGCATTCTAAGTAGGTGTGTGCCAGGGTCTCCCTCATGCCGCAGAAGGGGCAGGTGCTGGGCTGAGGGGTGAACTGCACCAAGTACACACCCATGCTCATGGCTCCATAGACGAGCTGCCAACTGATGTCCTTGGCAGGCCGAGGGGTCAAGGTGGCATACAGACTGGCCCACCGGGGGTCCTTGCCCTCCACTGGTGGGATTAGGTCCTGCCATTTTGTGTTGGGGCAGGACTCTGGGGCGAGGAAGTGGATGGTATGGAGCATGAGTGTGTACAGATATTTTTGAGGCATGGTTCAAAAGCAGGCTGGCTGCAAGTCCAGCAGCCGGCTTGCAGTGTGGGGTGGGGGTACCCAGGGGGGCTTGCAGGGCCAGGGCCCAATTCAAAGCTTCAAAGGGCCTGGGCTGAGAGGAGGGTGGGGAGCACCCTCTCACAGGACCCGCTCGAGGTAGACTCGAGCAGCAGGGGGCAAGGTTGCCATCACCTCCTGGAGTAGGCACCGGGGGGGTTCAAAGGGTGGAGAGCCCCATATACTGACTCCGCACAAGAGGATCCACCCACTCCCCCCGGGCATAGTCGAGGAGGTCTCTGACCTTGGTGGTGTCTGCCAGAACCAACCTCTGCCTCACAGAGGGGGCCTTCACCACCTGCACACCAAGATGGGGGTTGTGTAGCAGGGGCTCTGCGAGGAAGTCCTCCCCCTCGGTAGGCACAAGGGACCTGGAGGCCGAGATGAGCCTCCAGGTCCGGAGGAGGTCCTGGGAGAAGACTGGCAGCTCCAAGAGGTCTCGCGGAAAACTTCTTGGGTGAATGTAAAAGAGCTGCCAGTCATATCAGAGCCCTCAGTAGTGGCAGAGGAAGGTGCTCGCCAAATGGCTCCACGACGGACTACCCGCACTCTCTAAAGGAGTCTCTACAGGGCCTGGAGGTGGAAGGCATGGACTCAGCTGTAGATACAGCACAGTCCCCGCCTTCCCTCCTCCAGGGGGAGACTCAGGATCCCTGCAGAGATCCAGTGCAGTCCTGGCCAAAACAACTCCAGAATTGTCTTCTAGAGGTTGGCCTGGAACCTCAAGGGCAGGACCAGGGTGTTGAGCCAATGCCAGAGCATGGACAGGATGAGCTGGTTGATGACTAGTGCCCTCCCCTGAAGGGAAAGGCACTGCAGCAGTCCTATCCATCTCTGCAGCCACTCAGACACCCCATCCTCCAAGCCTTGCCAGCTCTCATCCGAGGAGGGATGCATGGCAGAAAGGTAAATGCCGAGATAGAGAAGTGGACCTGCGCTCCACTGGATTGCTTGAAGTGCGGGTGGGCGGGAGCCCACCAGCCACCCAACCCATACCATCGGGCCAGAGCTCTTGACCCAGTTGACCCGGGCGGAGGAGGCCCCCGAATATATAAGTAGGCAGGCCTCCAACCGCTCCAGGTGGTCCGGGTCCTGGACCACGAGGAGTACGTCATCGGCGTACGCTGACAGGACCAGACTCAGCTCCGGCCCATGGAGCACCAACCCCATCAACCTCTGACGGAGGAGATAGAGGAAGGGCTCCACAGCCAGAGCATACAGCTGGTCTGACAGCAGGCAGCCTTGATGTACTCCTTGCCCAAAGCTGACTGGTTTGGTCAGGGTCCAGTTGAGCTTCACAAGGTGCTCTGCGGAGGTGTATAGTACCTGGAGAAACCCCACAAACTGGGGTCCAAATCTGAATGCCTGGAGGGTGCCCCAGAGATACCCGTGGTCCATCCTGTCGAAAGTTTTCTCCTTGTCCAGGGCCAGAAGGGTGAATGACAGACCATCCCTACACCCGAGCTCCAAGAGATTACAGACCAGATACAGATTATCGAAGATGGAATGGCCTGGGATGGTGTAGGTGTGGTCTGGATAGACCACATCCTGCAGCATGGACCCCAGCCGCAGAGAGATGGCTTTGGCTATGATTTTGTAGTCCGTGCTGACAAGCGAGATGGGACGCCAGTTCTGAAGGTCGCAGAGGTCCCCCTTCCTGGGCAGCGGAACAGCATGGCTCACCGGCAAGACAGGGGGAGCACTCCGCTTCCCTCGGACTCAGCCCAGACAATGGTGAGGTCTGGGCCAAGGATGTCCCAGAACACGCGGTAGGCATGGTAGGCATGTGACAGAGGGCTTACAAGAACTTGGCTAGAGTGAGAGGTAGCTCCAGCTGGTCCCATTCACCCTTGCTGACCATGGGAAGTTTGTTCCAGAGCACCCTGCGGGCGGCAGCTTCAGTCGGATCCAGAAAGAAAAAGCTAGCATAGAAGGCCCTGGCCCTTCCATGCATCTCTGCTGGATCTGTGAGGGGGGGTGCCATCCTCGGCGAGGAGGCAGGTGACATGTTTCTTAGCCTTCCTCCACTTCTCTAGGACATAGAAGTGGGAGCCGTGATCCATCTCCCGAAGGAGACAGATATGGAATTGAACAAAGGCTCCCGGGGCCTGCAGGTCCTCGAAGGCCCGGAGCTCCTCCCACTTCTCCTGGCACGTTCATCAGACAGGTGGATCCACAGGGCTGACGGCCAGACGCCTCTCCTGCTCTAAGACCTCCCATTCCAGCTGCTCTATTGCCGCCTCCCTCTGCCGGCTGGCCCCCTGAGTGTAGTTGCTGTAGAAGAGCCGGTATGGGGAGCAAGCTGCAGGCTTGACAGCAAGAAGGCGAGGCTGGCGGTGGCTGGGGTGTAGTGGTGGAGGGGTGGCAATGGTGCTGGTGGTGGGGTGGGCTCCACACGACTTCCCCCTCAGCAACAACAGTTATTGCCCCACCACCAGAAGAGCAGCGACGGCACAGTCACTCTGGCTATGTCCACACTGGCAAATTAGTTCGAATTAAGGAAACTTAATTCAAACTAACTTAACCCTCGACCACACTAGGCTTTCATTAGTTCGAATTAAGGGCTTCCTTAATTCAAATTAATAAATTAAATTATACCTTTCAAACTAATGCTTAATTCAAACTAGTTAGTTTGAATTACGTTAATGTGGCCATGTTAGTTCGAACTAACTGGCCCATTTAACTTAATGCAACTGATGAACTTGCTTCGTTCGAACTAACATTCCAGTGGGGCCATGCTAGTTTGAGTTAATTAAGTTAATTCGAAATAACTAAAATTAGTTCAAATCAGTTAGTTCAAATTAACTAATTCGAGCTAACTTTGGTAAGTGTAGACATAGCCTCTAAGTCCAAAATAAGCCACCACTCCACAGCTCCTGATGTTTTTGGAGCTCTCCCCCTGCAGCAGCAGTGTAAAAGATTGCGGCTGGGGCAGAGTGGTGGGGGCGGGGGGAGCATTGATAAAGAATCTAGCTGTCTCTGTCTTTCTCTCAGCCTTGAGTTCTGGCTGTTTCTGAATTTGTATTGTTTTTCTCATGTCTGTGTCTGGGAAGGTTTCTCTGGCTTCGATATGTCTAACCGGGGCAGGGTGGAGTGCATCTGGGGTTGAGTGCATTTCAACCAATCAGAAACTGTGCTTGTTTCCTGCAGAACGAACTAAAGTCTATAAGAGAATATGTTGCTATGTCACTTGTTGGAGATTTCCTTTGTTCTATCCCCATGAGCGCTCCCATATACAGATTTAAGTAAAGTCTTGCTAATCACACTTAAGAGGTTTTGAGTTGTTCTTTGACAGCAGGAACAGTGAAAACAGTCCTTGTCTTCCTCTTCCTCTCTGCTGGGGGTGGAAAAGGCAGCAGGCTCCAGGGGCAAACGCAGCAGCAAGGTTTGGCTGGCCAGAAAGGGTCCTCTATAGCTGGTGGTGGTAGTAGCAGTGGCAGTGAGGTGCGAGGAAGGGAGGCAGGCCAGCAAGTTCCCCCTTCAGCAGCTCCAGCAGGAGCACATCCTTCTCCTTGCTTTTCTTCTCTCTAACTATGTAGAGGGGTGGAAAACAGGGAGAGGAGCCCCAAGCTCAGCGAGGTCCTATTCCCAGGGTAGCTGGGGCAGGGCTGTTTTGAGCCAATTAAGGCACCTGACTCCAATTAATCTAGGGTCAGTTGGAGCATCTGACTCCAATTAAGGGTAGACGATAAAAAGCCGCTGTAGTAGCCCAGCAGTGAGGGAGTTTGGAGCAGAATTTGGTGTGTGGCAGGATGGAGTGAAGAAGAGCTGACCAGCAGCTGTTATTGATGGCATCTAGGAGGTTCAGGCAGTTAGGGCAAGTTTGCCCAGATGGGCCTTAGTCCCTGTGGGGCAGGGTAAGAAGGATTGAGGATCCATAGCACTGGGGGTTTGGAGGTGGGAGAACGTGCCCCAGCTGACTGCCACTACATGAAGCACAAGACTCACAGGGATTGAGAATGCTCTGTCACATGTTAATGGATACAAGCAACTGTGCTTATCTTCCATTTGTTATGCTTTAATTGAAAACAATACTTGTCAACTTAAATTAAGTTTCATGGCTATATGTAACATGCCCCACTTTTTTTTTTTTAAATTCAAATTCATGCCCAGCATGCCAAGCAGGAAAAAATACTGGTCATTGGTGAATGCCTTTCTTATGTTAATAGCAGTTCTTGATACTCCCATTAGGATTCAATTGTATCAAAACCTGGGAGTCTGGAATATCTTCTCTGCACCTCCCAATTTTACAATGCAGGCCTAGGTTGGGCTGTGCCACCCTGCTGCCTCTTTCGTTTCTCTACCTCTAATGTAATCTGATCCTGCTGTCTATTATTGCCACCTGTATGGTAGAAAGACAAAAGAGTCTTGTGGCACTTTTAAAGACTAACAGATTTATTAATCGATTAATAAATTTGTTAGTCTTTAAAAGTGCCACAAGACTCTTTTGTCTTTCTACAATAGACTAACACGGCTACCCCTTTGGAACCTGTATGGTAGTTCTTCATAAGGCAAAAACATGTGTTTGTGTGGTGGGGAGGAGGTTCTTAAACTGATGACAGAGGTGTACAGCCATTAGGGATTGACTAGCGAGTGAAGTGTTGTTTTGGGCTGTGGGTATGAGAAGAAACATTTCTTTAGAGAGACGATTTCCATATATTTGTTATAGCAGATAAAATGTTTTCCTTGTATATTAAATATTCATGACAACATAAAATATTTAGTCAGTTCTTTTGCTGACTGTCTGAAATGGAATCTATGCACAGCCTATTTTAAATTATCCCCTATTAGTGGCAGATAAGCAGCTCTTTCAAAAAGTGCCCGCCTAGCTTTGATATCCATGTAACAGGATGGCAGCATGTCTCTGAAATAGCCACCGTGAGAGGCATGCACAAAGGGAGGCATGTGTGAAAGGAAGGAATGAGAGTAGCAGAAAAAGGACATTGAACTTCAAAAGAGCAGATTTTTGCAACTCAAAGAAATGGTGGATCAGGTCCCATGGGAAGAAAAACCAAAGGGAAAAAGGAGTTCAGGAAATCTGGCAGCTCTCAAAGAGATAAAAGAATAGTAAGAGGCCAATATGGCTGCACTAGGAGCACTAATGACTTGAAAATAAAATAAAAAAACCTGCAAAAAGTAGAAGATTGTGACCAGATGCTTAACACAATTCATATTAATAACAAAAGGCAAGGAATACATTTCAGAACAGGTAAAGAACAAATTAAAGAATATTTAGATAAGATGTATTCAAGCCTGCGGGATCTGACGAAATTCACCTTAGGCTTCCATAAGTAATGATCTGAAGCAATCTTAGAATCAATAGCAATTATCTTTGACAACTTCTGGAGGATGGGTGAGGTTGCAGATGATTAACACAAGCAAATATAGTAATCTTTAAACAAAAAGCAGAGGACTTGGGGAACTGTAGACCACACAGATTAAGTTGGATACTTGTAAAGATACTGAAACAAATAAATAATCAATTTGTGAGTACCTAGAAAATTATATGGTTATAAGTAATGTCTAGTATGAATTTGTCAAGAATAAATAATGACAAACCAATCTGAAAACAGTAAGGCATATCATTCATCTAGGGAACTCCTCTGGAGTTGGCCTGTTGCCTGATTTGCTCGCACCTGCATCTGAGGAAAGAGGAGGACCTTAATTAATTAACCCTTATCAAATAAGACAATAGGAGTAAGGAATAGTGGACTGCAACATCATCTGGGAAGCAGAAGTGCTTTGGCAGGGCTCTAAACTGACTGCCGAAAGGAACTGCTCTAGAAAACCAAAAAGGCAAGATGGGAAATGGATGAGGAGTCCTGGAGGATTGAGTTTCTGAGGTAAGAGTTAGGAAATGTTCCCTTGGGAATTACTGGCAGGAGAGACTGATCTGAGGAAGAGGCTGCTATGATTACAGAGACTTTGAAATAATAGTCTGCAAGGAGTGGAATATGGTTGTTAAGAAGGCTCCATTAAAGAAATTACTTCAGGTAGAGATAGTTTACCTAGATTCCTTGAGGAGCATCGATGGGGCAGAATAAAGCTTAATCCAGCAGAAGGAGGGCACTATAAAACAGGCCCAATCTATTGCAGCCTAATTTCCTGCTTTGACAAGATTATTGTCCTAACAGTTATATCCTGACTTTAATAAAGCTTTTGACACAGACCCCCATGACATTCTCATTAGCAAACTAGGGAAATGTACACCCACCTTATAGTAATTTCATCTAGACCACAATTGGTTGAAAGACTGTACTCAAAGAGTAGGAATCAACGTTTCACTGTCAAACTGGGAAGACACATCTCATGATGTTCAGCAGCCACCTGTCCAGGACTATTGAATATTTTTCATTAATGATTTGGGTACTGAAATAGAGGAAACGCCTATAAAATTTGCAGGGAATGCCAAGTTGGGAGGGGTTACAAAGAGTTTGAAGAAGAGGATTAAAGCTTGAAATGACCTTCGCGTATTGCAGAATTGGTCTGAAATCAGCAAGATAAAGTTAAATAAAGACAAAAAAGGTACTACATTGATGAAGGATAAATCAAATGCATAATTACAAAACAGAAGATAATTGGCTAAGCAGTAGTACAGCTGAAAAGGAACTGAAGGTTATAGTGGATAACAAATTGAATGTGAATCAACAGTGTGATATCGTTGCGAAAAAGGGAAATATCAGTAAACGGGGTAGAATTTATCAGATGCGGGAAAGGCATTACCTCCCCTGATTGGCCACTCTCTGCCTCCCTGCTGAGACAGGAGCAGGCCCTAGCTGGGATTCAGCGGAGAGGCAGAGAGCGGCCACTGCCACTACCAGCAATGGTATCTGGCCCAGGCCGGGAACCCAGAGCTGTTGGTGGGATCAGGCCCCAGTCCCAGCAACCGGAGCCAGATCAGGCCTCAGTGAAGGGGGTGTGGGGGGATGGATCTTTGGAGTTGCCTTCCCCAGGGCAAGCTCCAAAAAATCCACCCATGTATCAGTTTCAGCCATATCAACAGTACTGTCATATATAAGACATGAGAGGTAATTGTACCACTTTACTTGGCACTGGTGAGGCTTCCACTCTAGTACTGTGTCCAGTTCTCGGCTGCACACTCTAAGGAAGCCATGGAAAGACAGAAGACAACAGCAAAAATTATTGAAAGTTTAGAATACTTGATTCATGAAGAAAGGTTAAACAAACTGGCATGTTTAGTCTTCAGAAAAGAAAATTGGCAGGGAGTAATAGGTCTCAAATATGTTAAGAGCTAGTATAAAGAAAATGGTGATCGATTGTTCTCCATGTTCACTGAAAGTAATTGGCTTACTCGGCAGGGAAGGAGATTTAGATTAGATATTAGGAAAAACTTTCTGACTGTAACAATAGTTAAGCACTGAAATAGATCACCACAAGGAAGCTGTAGAATCCTTGCCATTTTGGGTTTTCAAGGACAGGTTAGACTGACACCTGTCAGGGATGGTCTAGAGAAGATGGATTATATGATATCTCTAAGTCATTTCCAATCCTAAATTTCTGCTTTTAGGAAGAGTGCACAGTAGTGGTGAAAAGCTCAGAGAGGTAGGGGTAAAGTGAGTTTGAATAATACATGATACTTGTTTTTGCAGAACACATTGGGGAACACACCTGCTCAAAACCACAAGTGATCAGATCATGGTTTTAATTCTTACTTATAACATAGTATTCCCAACAGCACAATGCCTCCGGTAAGATATCATTGATTTGTTAAGGGCTTTAGTCATCCATGAGTCTGGAGTAAAGTTTGAAATTCTGGGGTTTTTTATATCTAAATTTAGTTCTTTAAAATTCTTGGAAACCTGGTTTCTATTTCTCTGTAAATCTGGAAATTTCAGCTGTCAAACTTCAGTAGCCCATTGTGTTCATTATGTCTCACTTGAGTTTAGACACTGAGATTTTTCTTCAAACACAGAATAATATTTACCTCGTCTGTTGAAATATTTTCCATGGACTTAAGTCAAACCTTTAATCTAGAGCATGGCTGGGCAGTAGATGTCGATTTTACCAAATTGCACAACTTGATAAGAATTGATTTTTGACAATTATTATTCTAACATTGTCCTGCTCATCTATCAGATTATGTAGGATAAGGCTGTCGGGACCAACAGAATAACTTACTGGTAAAGCTGCTCATAAAACAGCAAGTGGACCTTTTGGGTCATATATTTACCTTCCTGAGACAACAAAAAATAACAATATGTTGGTTTCTCGTGCATCAACTCTCAAAAATGTCCGTCCTGAACTACAGATATAACCCTCATGTTATAGATTTATTTGTAATTTAAATACATAAAGAGAAATTTGCAGAAAACTACTTAAGCTCCTAAAAGGAATTCTGGCATATTAGATAATGATCACTCACTGTTTGGAGAGTTCTACAATACTTTGTTTCACCAAAAGGACATTAATATATTATTCAGTGAAAAACCATGGGGTTGGTTTCTAATCTGTTCTCAGAGCATAGAAAGTCTCATCTTTGAATAATAATATACAGTTTGTGACTGTGCAAAATCTGTCCTATTTTGCTGTAGTGAGAAATATTGTACACGCATATGATGAGAATGACATCTGTTTCTTCAGGGACACGTTGCATAGCCTTTCCGGAGAGTATGTGGCGCATTTTCAGTGGAACATCACAATTACTGTCCTGAAAAATCACTACCACACTGGCCTTTCCGTTTGTATGCATGTGTACATTTTCACTCTTCCTCACTGCTCTTCATCTGTCCATCACAGGGACTTATGTCATGGAAATCTTTCTTTCTCCAGCTAAAGAAAACTGATCCAGTTCCCTCTGCTATCCACTGACATGGCTCTGACTGCTGTCCAGATAAAGGCATTGATCAATATGAAGCACACCTTCCTGGCCTAAGATGCAAGGGACAGAATGGAGGACTTGAAATATTATATGACCCTTTGAATGACAGTGTGTTGTACAGTCAGTAGATAGCCCATTAATGTCTACATACATATATATATGACACTCAATTTTTTATGTATGTGTTCTCACAACAACCTATGAGATTAGGAAATGCTGTTCTTTTCATTTTACAGATCAAGGGCATATGAAAGACTAAGGGCTTGTTTACATGGCAGGGTAATGTGTCTATGTGGATCTGATTTCTTAAGCCCATTAATGTATTGCATATTAGGAGGGCCATGTACACCTTTGGGTGGGCACTAAATGTTCCTTAGTTCACTAACATAGTACTGTTTAATAATATGTTAAAGTGTGCTAGGGAACCCTGTGTGTTCTCTAACAGCATTTCCAGTGAAACTGGTGTTTTGAGTCATCTGAGACCTAGTTTCTGTTGCTTCCTCAGATCACTGGAAAATATTTCTTATGTTCATCTTAATGTATTTTAGGTCTGAACAGGAGTTTTTCCCAATTCTAATGATGACTGTTGTTTGATATATGGTGTCACTTCTGCTGCTCCTACTGAAACAGTATTTGAAGATTCAGAAGAAAGATTGATGCATATAAATAGATATATAAAGAACAGACTATTTGGGGACTAGCTATATATATCACTTTATATCTTTATTTTTATTACATCTATATATCAAGCTATGTAGATGGTCCCCAAATCCTCTACATTAAAGGGCTTGATCAAAGTCCACTGAAATCACTGAAAGGATGCCCATTTATGTCAGCATGCTCTGGATCAGACCCATAATTACTTATAGATGTCACAGTAGAAGTGAGCTCTCAGGAGAGGTTAGAATGAGGGCAGATCAGCTTGGGAAAGGTGTTTTGTGCATAGAAGGTGACATGAAGATTTTGGGCCCTGTGTACAGTAAGCTGTCTCCCTTCTTTACCAGGCTGCTTTCTGACTCACTGGTAACATGGGTCTCCATTGGGCACAGCAATGGTAAATGGCATGGGAACAAATGAATGGGAACAGCAAACTGTATCTGCTCAAAGGAGAAAACAGAGGCAGCAACACTCAGGTGGGGATGAAGCAGCCTACTTACATGGAAGAACTGGTAACAGAGCTTTGGTCTACTCTGAACCCCTTACCCTCTTACCAAGTGTGGACTGCTGTTCTTGAGTCGGTGGAGCAATGTTTCAAACTCCTCCTCTAAAGTTCTAAATGTCAGATGGCTGGGATCTGAAGAGGTGTGTGTGTGAGTGTGAGAAGGTGTGGTCTGTGTCAATTAAAAACAATACTGGATCAGGAAAATGAATAGAACAGTGTCTATTGCTGCTCTATATAGTTATGTTTCTACAAGGCTGGCCCTGATCTGTGTCCTGCTGTTGTAAAAACACAACTGGCAGTTTATTATCCCCATTACAGAACATCTTTCATTATTTATAGAGTTTGTGGCTGCGAAGATGAATGACTTATTCTTTCCAGAAGCAATAATAAAGTGATAACGCTTCCCTTTAATAACCAGCTTCCCTCTTACTAAGAGCCCACTGCCTGCTCCTCTAATCCTTGGTTTCATATCCAGTGAGTTAGAGCAGATTGCACCACCATATTTATTGGCTGCCACAAGTAAAGGATGACTCTTCATCTACTTCTGTTTTCCACTCTAATGTTCCTGTCAGTCAGAAACAAAACATCCCTTGAATTGAGTGACTTCAGGAGTTCAATTTCTTTTTGAACAGTGGTGCAACTATTTAAGAATGTGTCCTCTGTTTTCAGAGGCTGTGCTACCTGATAACAGACTCAAATAACAATTCCCAGGCTAGTGCTGTTGAGATTTCTGGGCTGTTGGGATTTCTTTTTTTAAAGTATTTGTTAAACCTTAGTATTAAATAAAGAAATATATACACAGTGGTGCTGTGAGATGAACTACCAGGGATATCAAGTAAAATGTAGCTTCATGATGATTCTGCATGACTTACCTACTGATGTTCTGAAGGTCCATCTTCAGTCAGTAAAAACTCTCATTCTTTACTAGTGGTTCTCTTCTTCAAGGCTCCAAATAGAAGCAGACAATACTCTAGTCATCAATGTAGAAAGAGGCTTCACAGGCAAAAGGCCCTGGGATATTTGTAGAGCTTTAGTTTGGAGATATTGAACTGAGGCCATTGTAACATCCAATGGGCCCTATGAATAAATTTAAAATATTGATGGTGAGCAGCTCATTTCCTTCCTGGGGAAGGACATGCTAAAGGAGAGAATTCCAGTCAAACAGGGCCGTTTTTATACTTGTGTTTTAACCAGTATTTTTAATAAAAACTAAAATGTCAGCTTAAGAAGCAGGGTTTATGGTCTCAACCAGTTCATCCATTGCTAACTGCACAATCCATTGCATTATTCAGTGATACCATGGTAAATATTAATTTGCACTACTGCTGTATTTTAAGACCATCATCTGAGTAGAACAAGTTTGAACCTTACAATAATTAGCAAGCCGTACAATTTGATGGTGATGAAACTTGAATGTTTCAGTGGCTTAACTTCTTGAAGACATTAACTCTCCATGTACAAGAAAGCTAATCTTAACAGCCATTCTTATGAATAGGAATTAGGTTTGAAAGCTGGATTTGGTTTTAGTTTTGTATTTATTTGCTGCATATTCTGAGGGAATCAGAAGAGCATTTTAACTCTTCATTTTCTCCCTATGTTGCAGAAACCCTTTGAATAAATCACTCACACCTCTGGGTGTTTTCTCTATGGAGATCCCTCTCTCTTCCCTGGCCTGCCAGCATACTCTGTGAAAACAGCCTCGTTCGTAATGATAGCCCTGGGTTCCTGAGTAGCGCTAGCATAAGTTTCTAGTCAACAATGTCCCTCATGATGCTGGCTGTATAATGTGCCCGGTCTAGACTCTCTTAAAACATAATCCCTGCCTCCCTTCTTCTGAAGTGATGACGGATTTCCTCCCTAGTTCCACTGAAATTGCTTTGTATCATGGAAAACTGACTGAATAATGATATTATGGGGTTCCATGTTTTTCTTAGTGATTGCTACACCAAACAGACTTAATTTAAAAACCCCTTTCCTGTAAAGTAGCACCTGTGAAGGATGGAAAATGGTTAAGGCACAGAACTTAGGTTCAGGGCATCTGGGTTCAAATCTCTGGAGTGTGACTGCTCACGCTGCACATTCTGCTAGTCTTTCTTCATGTCTCCTTATTGCAGTCTCATCCCTATTGAACCCTTTTCAGCTGCAACAGGGCAGGGTTAAAGTTGCATTTGCCAGCTGAAGGAAGTCAGAATTAAAGAGGTGGGGTGTGATTTGTAAAATTCGTGGCCTAGGATGTTGAGCTCTGTGGTGTGAAGTTAAAGTGATGTGCTGCTTTCACAGAGGTTCAGAGACCATGAAGGGTATTAGGCTTAAATTCAGAAAAGCAGACAAATAAAGAGTTAATGCTGAAACTATATTTAGCTTTGGTGTGGTGAGTCTATAAACTTTGTCTTATCTTATGTAAAATATGTGCAGTGATAAATGGGCATGGTAGAATGACTCTTGAACTTTGACTTTGCTTAGATTTGTGGGGTTTAAAGCAGTTACTCAATAAAACATGGGGAGGGTATGCTGTAATAGATCATGTTTGAACTCACCATACTGCCAGTTCACCATCTTTTCAAAACAAGAAAACACAAAGGATTTGTACAAATTAAAATGTTAAGATAATGGATTGTGACTTTAGAAATGCAGAGGAGGGAATCCAATTACTGCAGCTTGGGAAGCTATTAGGCAAGTATGTCAATTTTATTCCAGGAGAAAATAGGGGTTCCCTTTAAATTCTAAATAACATCCTCTGGAGCTGATTGTAAATCATTCAACTTAGAATGCATTGAACATTTATATTGGAACTGTTCATACTACTGAATCATTTGGCCTGTTCACTTAAAATATCTGGAACACTTTACCAAGACATTGGACAGTAAGTTCCAGCATTAAAATAGGTTTGCCTTGCAGCTATTTTAAAACAAATTATGTTAAAGAATCCTTTGCCCACTTTAAACATAAGAAAACTAAAAGGAAAAAATGAAATTGAGAATTGTGTATGCATTGAGGGGTGGGGGACAGCTTGAGTTTCAACTGTAGCAATTTTCCTTTACATTCAAAAAGTGGTATTTTTGTGAGCCCTAAATATAGTCCAGTGAGATGTCTCCATTTCTGCCAGCTTTTTGCAACAAAACAAAAAACTTCATCCTGGGAGCAAAATGGTGAAGAGTCTTGTCTCAGGAGAAAATTTCCATTTCTCATTGCAGAAATCGTTTCCTCTTTTTCAGGAAAACAGCCCTTTCACCTCCAGCTTACTTTTTTTCCCTTTCCATCTGTGAAAATTCTTATTTTTGCAGAAATTGAGACAAAAGATGTGATGGATTCAAATTCAAGAAAAATATTCAAGTCAAAGCTTGCCCAAGTTTTTCAAGGTTTCTTTTTTATTATTATTATTTGTACTTGTATTCCTCCTAGCATTTTAACATTGTATTACCTCTCAGATATAAAACATTCATCCTCCCAAAAGCCCAGTGAGTTGTGGAAGTATGATTATTGCCATTTGGAGTCAAGATGGTTTTTTCACTTCTACACAAGATTCTGTTTTTATTTTCTCTGAAACCTTACTGTTTATTTCTTACTTAAACTTTTTGAAAAACAGGTTCCTTATTCACCATAAATGCTGTGGTCAGTGTTCAACATTACAATGATGCTTTTTTCTCACTCTTTTGACATGGTGCTATCTAGATGCCAAAGGGGTACTTTTAATAAGAACGGAGGACACTATTGCATATCACATTTGTTTTGCTCTCCAAACGGCCCTAATCAGATTTATTATTATTATTATTATTATTTATTGCAATGCCTCTGAACCTTAGGATGCATCTACACTTACAAATTAAGTAGATTTAAGCTTGCTTAAATCGACTTAATTTAATCTGCGTCTACGCTACATTTTCTTTAAATCGACTTAAGCAGTACCTTAAGTCGACTTTATAAAACCTACTATAAAGTCGACCTACTGGCTAAATCGACTTTATTAAGTTGACTTAGCCAGTGTAGACGCAGATTAGCCCTAAGTCGACTTTAAGTCAATTTAAAGGGCTCTAGGCCTCCCCCACTGCCCTCCCTGCCAGAGTGGCTGGCACAGGCAGACCCTGGCATGTCCCCCCACAGGGCAGGACAGAGCCCTGCCCACCCTGCTCCTGTGCTGCCAGTGTCCCTGTCCTGCTCAGCCCCCAATGTACCCAGGTACAATGGGGCTAGTGCTGAGCCCCCCTGGCACTTGGCAAGGGGTGCCCCCTGGCACTTGGCAAGGGGTGCCCCCCTGCCACCATGGACCAGTCCCAGGTCCACCCAGCCCCTAAAAGTCGACTTAGGCATCCAGTGTGGATGCGCTAAGTCAATTTGGCAGGGTGCCCTTTAAGTCGACTTAATTTTTGAGTGTAGACATGTGAAGTCGACTTAAATTAACAAGTGTAGACATAACCTTAGAGACTGAAATTACCTTTAGGAACTCTAATGTAAAGTAGTATTCCTTTCTTTATTTTGGCTCATTTCTCTCCTGTATTAGTTTTCTCAAATGGTTGGAGGATTGTCTCATGACAAATTCCAGTAACTTCCATGGTGGAAAAGCAATAGGAGCCTTACCGATTTTATTAATCTATTAGCTCATGATCTGGTTTTCCTACATCTGTCTCTGGAACATATTAGAGTGTGACGCTTGCTAGCAATTTTCCAAATGAGATGAAATAGTCAGGAAGTTATTCTGTGCTCATTTCTTTATTTTGTGAAATGACTGGAATTCTTTGGACTAGACTGTTGGATTTACTTATGTTGAGTAGATCCTTCTGTCACCAGTAATCTTGTACATACTAGTGAGATTACTTGTGGAGTGAGATGGTTGTTGATGGAAGAAATGGTGGCAAAATCCACTCATTAGTCTGACTGATTAAAATGAGCAGGAGTACTTTAAGACCCTGTCATCATCATGGAAATAGTGAACAATTTGTAAAAGTTCTGGCAGTTTTCCAAAACAGATCTTTCGTTTTTAAAGAAACAAACATTTTCCAGCTAACCGGGTCTTATATTACTTGTAGCGAGATATTAGCTAATGTTTGGAATTTGGTATATCTGTTTTATACACATGCTTTCACATCACTTCCTCTCAGTGGTGAAGCTCATGTCTTGGTTTCCTTCCTAACTTTCCTTGTCTTTCCTCATGCAGTTTTGTTCAGTATGTCTTCTGTATCTAGGAAGTCCTGAACTGTTGTAACTCTCTCAAACTTCTGCCTCACCTCTTGGGTTAATCTTTCTGAGTGGGTCTACACTAGTAAATTAGGTCAACTTGAGCGGGCTTAAGTCGACTTAATTTACTCTGTGTTTACACTGGAGTTTCTTTAAGTCGACTTAAGCTGCTGCTTAAGTCGACTTAAGGAAATTTAAAGTCAACTTAATAAGACCTGCTTTTAAGTGAACTTTAATGCTTAAGTCGACTTCTTAAATTGACTTAGTCAGCTTAGGGCAAGGGAAAAAGGGAACCCCTGCTCCCTTCTCCCCAGTCTCGTGCGGGAATCTCTCTCCAGGACTGGTCACGTCCCAGGGAGAAGGGACTGTGGGGCTCCCTTCTGGCCAGGACCCCAGTGGTCCCGGGGAGAAGGGAGCAGAGCTCCTTTCTGCCTGGGATTGAGCGGTCCCAGCTAAAAGAGAGTGCAGAGTTCCCTTTTTGTCGGGACACCAGCGGTCCCGGCCAGAACAGAGCCCTGTGGCTTCTTTCTCGCTGGGACCACGCTCCAGCTGCTGGGAAGACCCCGGATGCTCCCAGCAATTGGAGCGCCATGCTTTCAGATGTGTTTAACAGATCTTCCACTGATTTCAGATAGTGATTTCAATTAAAACAGACATAATAAGCATAAATCCCCCAATTTCTGTGTGCCAAGCAAAACATAAATTGGATGGAAAACCCCAAAGACTTCCCTCAAATGCACACGCTGTAGAAATAGAGTCCATTTTTTAAATTTTATGTCTGGAAAATAAAGAACTGTGAGAAAGGTACTTCCTCAAGTTACCCAGAAACGTAAGTCTTCACATCAAAGTGAGGGGAGAAATGCCCTTAATGGTTAGAGAAAGGAAAGAGATGACATTACACTGTTGCAGTTCCCATAAGAGCAGAAACATATACTACTGACAAATGGCTACAAGGTTTAAAAACTCAAACACAATACATAGCCCTCTCCTTGATTGATGTTGGAGGGATCTGTCTTTGCTTCCTACCCCCTCACCTTTAATATTGGAAACAACTGTGTAGTTTGTTACCCCAAAGAAATCCCAGTGAATTTTATTGTAGAAATTTTGTAGCAACGTTATGGTACAATGTGGGGTATGTCTGTATCTGTTAAACTATGGTATCTATGTTCCAAAGGGGTAGCCATGTTAGTCTAGTCCAGCAAAACAAATAAGGAGTCTTGTGGCACTTTTAAAGACTGACAAATTTATTTATTGCATGAGCTTTTGTGGGAAAAAATCCCACTTCGTCAGACGCTTGAAGATGGGGATCTTACAGAATGGGAGCAAAATGAATGCAGGGAAGTGTAAGTCATAGAATCTGGTTAGATTGTAAGTTTCAAATCAAAGCAGTTGTTAGGATTCAAACAGTGGAGTACAGCAATTAGCAGGAAGGTGGGTGTGGGACAAGGAAAGCAAAATTACCTGTTTTAATGGGAAAAGAACCCACAGTCCATATTCAGCCCTGAGTTCAAGGAGTCAAATTTGCATATGAATTCCATTTCTGCAGTTTCTCTTTGAAGCTTCCATTTGTTATTGATTTGTTTGCTATTAACAAATCATCAATGGAGTGAGCTGGGAGATTGAAGTTCTCCCCTATTGGTTTTTGAATGTTGTTATTTCTGTTGTCTGATTTGTGTCCATTTATTCTTTTGCGCAGAGGCTGTCCTGTTTGTCCAATGTAGAAGGCACATGATGGCCTAAATCACATTGGTGGATGAGCAGGTGAATGAGCCCTTGATGGAGTAGCTGGGTTGATCAGGTCCTATGATGGTGTCTTTTGTCAAGATATGTGGGTAAAGATGGCAATGTGGTTTGTTGCAGGGGTATGTTCCTGCTTTAATGTTTCTCTTGCTAGGTCTGTAGTTGCTGGTGAGTATCTGTTTAAGGTTGGGGGGTTGTCTGTAAGGGAAGAGAGGTCTGTCTCCCAAGGACTGAGAGAGGGAGGGATTGTCTTGTAGAATAGTCCTTGATGTAGGTCCTTGATGATGTGCTGTAGGGGGTTGACTTGGGGGTTGTAGGTGATGACCAGTGGCGTTCTGTTGTTTTCTTTCTTGGGCTTCTCCTGTAGTAGTTGACTACTGGGTACCATCTGGCACTGTTAATCTGTTTCTTCATTATTCCATGCAGGTATTGTAGTTTTAAGAATGCTAGACAGAGATCCTGAAGGCATCTGTCTCTGTCTGAGAGATCAGAACAAATACGGTTATATCTTAGGGCTTGGCTGTAGACAATGGATTGTGGTGTGTCTTGGATGAAAGCTTAAGGGATGAAGGTAATGATAGCTGTCTGTAGGTTTATGGTGAAGGATGGTTTTTATGTGGCCATCACTAAGATGTACTGTAGTGTCCAGAAATTGGATCTCCTGTGTGGAGTTTTCCAAGCTAAGGTTGATCGTGGAATGAAAATTGTTGAACTCTCTGTGGAAATCTTAAAGGGCATCCTTTCCGTGGGTCCAGATGATGAAGATGTCATCAATGAGGCATAAGTAGAGGAGTGGTACTTGGGAACAAGACTGGAGGAAGCATTGTTCTAGTTCAGTCATAAAGCTGGCATATTGTGGGGCCATGCGAGTACCCATAGTAGCACCACTGACTTGAAGATATAAATAATCTTCAAATCTGAAATGGTTGTGGGTGAGAACAAAAACACAAAGTTCAATCATGAGGAGTGCCATGATGTCATCTGGGATAGCTCTCTCAATAGCTTGTAATCCGTCTTTGTGCGGGATGTTGGTGTACAGAGCTTCTGAAAGTTCGTGCAATAAATAAATGTGTCAGTCTTTAAAAGTGCCACCAGACTCCTTGTTTATTTTACTGTATCTATAATATTGTAATATAAGTCCTAGGTGAACAAATTGGTATTTCATTATCTTTGAACTAGAGATGGCAACAGAGTTTGTTATAATATCAATGCTATATTGTACGACCAGATTTACAAAGGTATTTAGGTTCCTAAAATGCAGTTAGCAGTAGAGAGGTTGTTTTACCTCAATATTTGGCACTGATGTGACTACTGCTTGAATACTGTGTCCACCATTAAAGAAATATGTTGATAACCTGGAGAGGGTTCAGAGAAGAGCCACAGGAATGAATAAAGCATTGGAAAGTATACTTACAGTGGCAGATTCAAGGAGCTCAATCTATTTACTTTAACAAAATGAAGATTAGTGGGTGACATGATTACAGTTTATAAGTACCAACATGAGTAACAAATATTTAATAACTTCCAAAGGGGTAGCTGGGCTAGTCTAGTTCAGCAAACAATGAGTCCTGTGGCATTTTTAAACAATTAACAAATGTATTTATCACATGAGCTTTCGTGGGAGAAAATTCCAATAAAGCTCAAGTGATAAATAAATTTGTTAGTCTTTAAAAGTCCCACAGGACTCCTGAAGTATTTAATAATGCATTCTTCATTCTAGCAAAGAAAGGTTTAACATGATACCATGACTGGAAGTTGAAATTAGACAAATTCAGACTGGAAATAAGGTTACGTTTTTAACATGAGAATAATTAATCATTGGAACAATTTACCAAGGATAGTGGTGGATTATCCATCCTTGGCAACTTTTTGATCAAAACTGGTTGTCTTTCTAAAAGATCTGCTCTAGGAATTATTCTGGGGAAGTTCTATGGCCTGTGTTATCCAGGAGGTCAGATTAGATCATCCCTTCTGGCCTTGGGATGTATGAATAGAAGTCTAATGGGATTTTCAAACACACCTAAGTAAGTTAGATGTCAACTCTCTTTGAAAGTCATAGGAGTTAGACCTCTATTCAGAATCGCACTATCTACATCTTTGTGGCTATGTCTACACTTGTAAATTTAAGTCGACTTTAGCTAAGTTGATTTAACTAAGTCAACTTAAAGTTGATTTAGTTAAGTCAACTTAGCATGTCCACAATTAAATTTAAAGTCAATTTAGGGGGGAACTTACAAAGTCGACCTAGAGCGTCCACACTAGACCCCTAGGTCGACTTGTAGGGGCTAGGGGGACCTTGGGCAGGTCCACGGTGGTAGGGGGAGGCATCCCTTGCCCAGTGCCAGGGGGCTCAGCCTTTTTCCCCTTGTACCTGGGTACAGTGCTTAAGTCGACTTAATTTCTAGTGTAGATGCACCCTGTATGCTTAAATACCTCTGTTAATCTGGCACATAACACTTCAAGGAAGCCGGTCTCTTTGTCAGAACTGGGGAAGAAAAGTACAGTTGACACTTTATTTTTATTGTTGGATAGAGTCTAGAATGAACAAGTTTAATTTGAAATTGACCAGTCCTGCAGGAATTTGACTCTGCACTGCACCAGTATCTTGTCTTCCTGCTTTTTCAACTTGCATCAGCAATTACTGTACTAGCAAAAGATTTCCAAAGCAGCCGCAAGGCTTTGTGTGTGTGTGTGCATGTGTGTGTGTGTTCTAGAAAGGCAGATAGTTGGCCCACTGGGTCTTGTTAAGAGTGTGGATAGTACTTTAGCTTGTTTCCCTCCTTCCTCCTACATCTCAAACTGTTAAAACACTTAGGAAAAAGCATTATTCTTCTCTTTGAAATACTTCCAATATCTTTAAATGCATGCTGGGTCAGAGCAACAGTCCATCTAGCCCAGTATCCTGTCTTCCAACAGTGGCCGAAGCCAGATGCTTCAAAGAGAATCAACAGAATAGGGCAATTGTCAAGTGATTCATTTTCTCTTCTCTAATCCCAGTATCTGGTAGTCAGAAAGCTAGGGACACCCAGAGCATGGGGATACACCCTTGAGTACCTTAGCTAATAGCCATTAATGGACCTATCCTTCATGAATTTAGCTAATCCCATTTTTAGCCGAGCTATAATTTTGGCCTTCGAAACATCCCTTGGTAACAAGTTCCAAAGGCTGACTGTGCATTGTGTAAATAAATTCTTCCTTTTGTTTGTTTTAAAATTCTCTGCCTATTATTTTCATTGGGTGGGGTCTGGTTCTTTTGTTATTTGAAGAGGTAAATAACACTTCCTTATTGATTGTCCCCACACCATTCATGATTTGGTGGACCTCTATCAAATGCTTTCCTGAGTAATTTCTTTTCCAAACTGAACAGTCACAGCTTTTTAATCTCTCCTCATACAGAAGCTGTTACCCCTAATAATCTTTGTTGCCTTTCTCTGGATCTTTTCCATGTTTGAGATGAGATTACCAGATCTTCATATTATATTCATGATGTAGGCGTATCATGGGTTAGTAGACAGGCATTATGATATTCTCTGTGGCTATGACTACACTTGTTAATTTAAGTTGATTTAGCATGTCCCCACTCAAAAACTAAGTCGACTTAAAGGAGACCCTGCCAAATTGACTTAGGCCTTGTCTACACAATCACTGTATTGCGCCTTAAAAATCATTACCGCGCGATAACAAGCACGGTGTACATACGTGCAACAGTGATGTTGTGCGTCAAGCGCCTTGTTGTAGCGCAATCCAACAACCACTCCGACGAGAGTGGTAACAGCTGTTGCGGATCATCTGTTGCGCGTTTGCGCTCGTGTGTACGCTTACTGCGCAATGATTGGCCTCCAGGCTCCGGGTGTCCGATTCGAGCCGCCCAGCTCCGGCGGAGCTTCTGCCGCCACCCGATCCCCCAGCTGGTTCTGCTGTCAGCAGGAGCTGGGGCGTTTAAGCGCCGCGGCTCCTGCTGACAACCGGAGCCTGGGAGCTGAGCTCGAATCGGAGCCGGCCCCCCAGCACAGTCCAAGGGTTCGGATGACAGCGGGGGCTGGCAACGCAGCCCCCCCTGCCACCGGAAGCCCTGCAGCTGGGCTAGGGGGCTGGCTGTGTGCAGTGCATGGTGGTACAGGTGCCCACCATCCACTGCTCTTCTTTCGCAAAGGAGCATTCGAACGGTGAATGCTCCTTTGCGAAAGAAAGAGCATGTGTGTACATGAGAAAGTGCTATACTTATAGCGCTTTACTTGTCCCGCAATAACTTATTGCGGGACAAGTATTCTCGTGTATACAAGGCCTTAGAGCATCCACACTGGACGCCTAAGTTGACTTGTAGGGGCTAGGTGGACCTGGGACTGGTCCATGGTCGCGGGGGGGGGGAAGGGGAGGCACCCCTTACCAAGTGCCAGGGGCTCAGCATTTGCCACATTGTACCTGGGTACAATGAGGGCTGAGCCTGACAGGGACACTGGCAGGGCATAGGAGTGGGGTGGGCAGGGCTCTGTTCCGCCCTGTGGGGGGGGGGGAGGGGGGCACGCCAGGCTCTGCCTTTGCCAGCCACCCTGGGAAGGCAGGGAAGGCAGCGGGGTAGCCCTGAAGCCCTTTAAGTCGACTTAAAGTCATTTTAGGACTACTCTGCGTCCACACTGGCTAAGTCAACTTAATAAAGTCAATTTAGCCAGCAAAGTCAACTTAAAATGAAGTTTTATAAAGTCAACTTTATTTTTCCTTTAATTGACTTAAGCTGCTGCTTAAATTGACTTAAGAAAAATGTAGTGTGGACGCAGATTAAATTAAGTCAAGTTAAGCAAGCTTAAATTGGCTTAATTTGTAAGTGTAGCTGCACCCTGTCTTATTATCTATCCCTTTCCTATCTATTCCTTCCCTAATGGTTCCTAACTTTCGTTAGCATTATTTTGACTGCACTCTAAGCAGATATTTTCAAATGACTATCCACAATGACTACAAGATCTCTTTCTTGAGTGGTAATAGTTAATTTAGACCCCATCATTTTTTATGTATAGCTGGGATTATGTTTTCCAATCTGCATTACTTTGCACTTATCAACAATGAATTTCATCTGCCATTTAGTTGCCTAGTCACTCAGTTTTGTGAGCTCTCTTTTCATTTCTACTCAAGATATTTATGTTTAAAGTTGACTGTGAAATTTTGTGTCATCTGTGAACTTTGCCATTTCACTGTTTACCTCTTTTCCAAATAATTTATCAATATGTTGAATATTACTGGTCCCAGTACAGATCTCTGGAGGACGCTGCTATTTACCTCTGACCATTCAAAAACTGATAATTTATTCTTACCTTTTGTTTCCATCTTATAACCAGTTACGGATTAATCAAGAGAGGGCTTTGTCTCTTATGCCCTATGATTGGTTAAATAATATTATCCTGGATCTCTCAATATTACAAAACAAAGAAAATAATTTTATTTCCAATATAAAAACATTGATTACTATAAATCTGGAATGTAAGTCTGGCAAATTGAATTGTCAGGATTTCTTTCTATCTTTTCCCTCTTGAGAGGATCCAGAAGGTGCCTTTGGTTCCTTCAAAGAAAGTACCTGCAGGAATGAAAAGCCTATCTATTATTTTGTGAAACCAGCTGCCCTGGGCTAACTTCTGGAAAGGGAAGCAACATTTGTAAAAAAGGAGAAGTTCAACACTACATTAGCCAGACTACTATTGACATACAATATCCAAGTTCTGTGGCACCTTAAAGACTAACAAATTTATCTGGGCATAAGATTTCATGGCATGCATCTGATAAAGTGGCTTGCAGCCCATGAAAGCTTATGCCCGAAGAAATTTGTTAGTCTTTAAGGTGCCATGGGACTTGCATTGTTTTTGCTATATACAGACTAACATGGCTACCCTTCTGGAACTTATGTCCATTGTCAAAACTACCATCCTGATTTCTTTACAAGGAAAGAAGTTCTAATTGTATTCTCTCTATATCAGGAAATTTTCCCATAAAATACTACTTTGGTTCCCTATTGCTGCATTCAGGGTTTTTTTTTTTTTTTTTAAAGCATACATAACAATACTTAAAGGCTATGTCTACACTTGCAAGTTAGTTCTCATTAAGGAAGCTTAATTCGAACTAACTTAAGCCTTGGCCACACTAGGCTTTCATTAGTTCGAATTAAGGGCTTCCTTAATTCAAAGTAATAAATTCAATTGCTTCATTCGAATTAACGGTTAATTCGATCCATTAATTCGAACTAAGTCAAATGTCAATTGCTTAGTTCGAACTAATCAGCAGATTTACCTTCCTGCAACTGACTAATTCGAACTAAGCAAGTGCCCTGCATGACCATGGCTAGTTCAAACTAGCATTCTAGTGGGGCCATGCCAGTTCAAATTAAATTAATTCAAACTAACTAAAATTAGTTTGAATTAGTTAGTTTGAATTAACTAATATTAGCCACAGTGTGTGTTTAATTAGGAAAATAGAGTATGTTCTAAAAGTAATTTTACATGAATAAATGCTAATATTTTATCAGCAGATGACCATCACTTTTCATTTGAATTAATAAATGTTCTTTGGTCACATATATGAAATATTCCAACTGTGTCACATGTTCCATTATTTGACCCCAACACTCCAAAAATTGGGAAAATATGGATGTGGTGTTTAATCTGAAAAGTGAGTAGCTAGGAAAATTAGCCATGATGGCAAAGCTGAGATCAATTCTCCTACTGGTCTCAGTCTGGAGGAAGCTTTAATATTGTATTAAATGTATGGTTAGATTTCCCCCCCTCCCCTTTTCTACTTAATCATGCTCAGTCCCATGGTTCTCCCTGACTCAAATACAGTTTACTTGGAGTGGACATAGTGCTGGAGGTAGGAGTGTAAAGTATGAATCTGTACTCACTAGTGAAAAAATTCTGGTTTTTTGTTTTTCACTGACACAAAAATAATAGTTATGATGCTCTGAAGAAAAGAGTCATAGAGACAAAAGTTTAATTATACAGCTTTTTTTTTTCTTTGCAGCTGTGTCCCATTAGTTTGTGAGCAGTGGGGGATTTCTTTGCAATCTTTGACCCTCCTACAACAGCATCCTGACCAAACTGATAATTAAAATCAATTGCAGGCTTTACAAGTGCTAAAAAGGATATTTTTCCCAAAAGAGACCCTTGAATTAACTTTTCAGTTATATAATAACTTTCCAGTTATTGGTTACCACTTGCTTGATACTCCCATGAGATTCTTGAGTGGGGCAGGGATCTGGCTAAAGTCAACTTATTTTAAGGATACATTTTGTTTGGTTTTGTAGAAGAGGAGAATAGAAAAGTTAGAATACCTACAAACTGAAAGTTTGTGTCCATGTTTTGTAAGATATCTCATACTGATTAATGCCTTTATTCTACAACTTTTGCTCATGTTGACTAGCAATTACTCTAATGAACATTCCACAAGCAAGTGTGACTCAGAAAATTAATGGGAGTTAGGTGCCTAACTGTGTTAGACACTTTTGAAAATCCCTATCCTATCCACACCTTTTAATGCCTAAATACCTTTATAAAACTGGACTCTAATGTTTTAGATACCAGAGGAGTGAGCCAAATGTCAAGAACATGAAGGCAAGAAAAGTCATATCAAATGCGAGATCATTTATGTCCTTCATGTCCCTGCCAGCAGGTAGAGGATCTTGGGGGGCAATTACCGCAACAGTGGGGTACAAATCAATCTTTATTGAAAAATGTAAAACAGTAAAATTTAACAATGGGGTGTATGGGGTTTGTCACAGTAGGCAGTTGGGGAGGGGTTTCTTATTAAGCAGTGTGAAAATGAAGAGGTGTCACAGCGAATCACAATTGGTGGCTAGCGATTCTACAAAAAAAAAGCAATATGTCACAGTGGTATAGGTGTAGAGGTACAGTAAAGGCAGTGGTAACCAATGGGGTTTTACAAATATGAATGATACAAATGGCAGTAAAATTGCACAATAAGGGTGATTAGTGAATTTATACAAGTGTAATAGTACAGATGAGAATTGATGACTTGGTTTGTAGGACTGCAGTGGCAGGCAGTCTGTAAGAGCGTACCTAGAGGCTGGGTTAAGGAACAGGGGTGGGGGTGGGGTGAGTAATCATTGGCAGAGGAAGAGGGAAGAGTACAGCTGCAAGGGATTCAGCAAGAGGCACTGAAGCCCTGCAGGGCGAGGCTCAGAGCAGTCTTCAGAAGCCTGCGGGCTAAACGCAGAGGAATCAAAGAAGAAAGGCAGCAAGGGGCTTTGGAAGTTCAGGGAGAGGTGGAAACAGCAGCAGAGGACTTGGGGTGTTCGGGGAGAGATGAAGACACAGAGGCACTTATTTAACAACTTAACAGCAACTATACAACTTATGCTAATAATGAACAACAGAAAGAAGGAAAAACAAAAAAGAGAGGAGCAATACAGCAAAACAATTATCTTTAATCTAGGTTAACTATGGCCACACAATATAACAGGTAATGGCAAACAAGTATCCCACTTAACTACCACTAAACACAGACACAAAATTCAATTCTAACAGGACTACAACTTATACAAGCTAATAAAATGCAACTTAATAAAACTAAGCCTAAACCAACTAATGAAACTAAACCTAATGGCACGCCTTATACTACACTGGTCCTATTGACCAGGGGGAGCAGTCCCAGAGGCAGAGTGGTGTGAGCCCAGGATACAGCTCCTGAGGGAATTAGGGGATGCTGGCTGCAGCAGTGGAAACAGCTGAAAGCAGGGAGCCCCGGGACAAAGCATACGGAGGCAGAGCTTAGCAGCGGCACAGGCTTTTCTTTAAGCAGCAAGGGAGCTGCGGAGTTAGAAATAGTTTCAGGCACAGACCAAGGAATTAACTTGAGTCTGTCTGCTGGGGAAGCAAGGCCAGCAGCTAGGATAGGGAGAGTTTGCAAGAGGGGAGCCTTACCAATTCCCAGGACAGCAGCAGGAATAGAAGCAGGAACAGCAGTAGCATCAGAGGATGCAGAGGAGGCTCAGTTGGTTTTTCAGTCGTCAGGAGATCTCACAGGAAAATTTGGTGTTCATGGGAGGGGAGTTTAAAAACAGGGAGTATGCTCAAAAATTAAATGAGAGTGGAGAAAGGGCTCCCCAAAGACCCCTAGCTGATCAGACCAGGTGGCAAAGCAGGAACCTTTCTGATGTCTGACTCAAAAATGTCTGGTTTTAAAGGCAAACTCAGGCAGCTTCCCGCCAGTAACTCTGATTGGCTCCCTCTGCTACAGGGGAAGAGAGATGGCAGGGAAAACTGTAGGCAAAATAAGGGACAAGTCCAGGCAGAGTCTTGGGCTGCAGGTATGTGACTCATAGTCACAGGTGTTGGTGTGTGACTCATGCCCTTTGTAAAAACCAAGCCACTCTGGTCTTGCACTCCTGGGCATTGTCCACCCTACGCCGAGCCAGGGCTGGAACAATAGTTAAGGGGCCTCCTCCCTAGGCAGGGCCATGGCACCAAAGAAGCTGTAAAAAGGCCATTCCCATGAGCAGCCTGGGAGGGGTGGCCACACAAACAAAGGAGACAAAAACTGGCACAGGGGAACATCTGTCAGGGACACTTCACAAAATTCAGATACACACCCCCTCTGAATGACCCAGAATTCTGGCCTGTTTGGAACCAGAATAGTTTATTTATGCTCATTTGTAACCTTTATATGTTCATCTAACAGGAAATATGTCCTAATTAAGAGATAGAAGGTGAAGGACTTTCATGTCCTAAAGAAAGGCAAGGTTTCAGCTAGTTACAACAAAAAGATCATACTCTTCTTTAATTCCGTTCTAAAGACACCCAGAGGTCATGTCTATGCACCAGTTGAGATCAGAAACAGAGTGGATGGTCCATGTTAACAACACTCAAAAGTAATGTGGTTCAGGGCATGGAAGATGTGGGACCTGAAGGCTTGGGTCAGGTAGGGAATACATTGTAATGTCTATGATGATCCAATAAAAGCTTCCACCCCTTCTCATGAATATATTGTGAAGAGTTAAACATATTTTTCAGAAGTTTTCCATAATTCAGTGGAAACCAGAAATAAAACTTTTTTATTTAAAAGGTCAATTCTAGAAGACAGATTTTTAGGAGATCATATAGAATTCCAGTGCATCATTCTTCTAAACTTCTTTTCCCTCAGTTTTCTTGCAGAATGTGTTCTTGTCCTGCCTTGGCTTTTACTTTATACCTTTTTCATTTTTGATAGCCCTCTGTTGAAAAGTTTATCTTTCATTAGCTTTTAGGCCTCCAGTCCTCTACTGTCAGGGCCCTTTGGGGCATGTTGAACTTTTATTCCAACATTGTCTCATTCATTTGAAGGCTTATCATTGTCATTTCTTTCAAAGGCTGTCCCCAGCTTAATATGTGAAGGTTAGACAGTATATGATAAAGCCTTTTAATCATGCCAGTAGAGTCCTAAACCAATATTATTACCATTCCAGTCTCATTTTTGGAGTTTTTAATTAACTTGGCTTGATGTGTAGGAGAGAGACCTTAGAACAGTCATTAAATGTAATTTGTTGACTATTCTCCACATTTTGTCTCCATTTTAATAGGCATGAGTATTCTCCTAATTAATAAGATGATAATGGAAGCTCCATTAACATAGCACCACACAACTGATATGATACACAGGGGTCTTTTTACAGGATTTGTAAGATATTTTTTAAAAATTCCTTTCCCATTAAATAGCAGCAGGAAATGATTCTGCACTATAAACAAAGGTCCATGTAAGAAATATTGATATAATATACTTAACCTAGTTCGAATTTTTTTTAAACAAAAAATGGAGGCGTAGATTTTTAGTTTTATTTATTTATTACTTGTTTAATTTGGAAAAAGTTACAGAACAAATCAGCCATTATGCTACTCTCTGGACATAATTAGTCTGTGGAGCTGATTAGCAGGTGGAAGGAGCCGATGTGAAAAGGGATACAGTTGCCCTTGTTGTTGCACAAAAACCGGAAAGCTTTTACTTTCGGGTTGAACTCTCATGAAACAGTGAGCAGCTTAAATCCCAGTCACGTAATGTCTTGCGCAATAGTATGACAAATTTCCTTTTGAAAGCACTCCCCAATATTAAATAGGAAGAATGAGTCTAAGCTGCTACGGACTTCAAGCTTTGATCCTTGAACTGTAGGTAATTCTTCTGAGATTTCTTTCCATATTTTCTAGCTAGTAAATGGCTCTTCTCCTATACAGGCAGAATAAAATGTCTACTCTACATTTGCAGCTCAGCCAGGCACATATGCATTAACTTTAATCTGGCTATTACAGATAAATGAAGTCATAGAGGCATGGTCTTTGGCACAAGCTACCAATGTAAGTACATGCCCAGCATCCCTGGCAAGGTAAACCCATGCTGCCAGTTTTTCACTGCTATTTTTTTTTTTATCCTTGCTAACTAGATTAATGTTCACATAGGGCTGCAGCATGGACTGGCACACCTACCTTCATTTAGAGCATAGACCTACCCTAAATGTCAGATGGAACTCTGTATGCATTTCTGGTGTATTGAAAATGATTGATTGGTTGATTGAAAGTGATCTTTCACTTTAAATTCTATTTTTTCCTCTGGTCTGGCCTGCAGATGAGTGTTCTGTACATGTGATCAGCATCAGTCAGCATAAAGACAACCTAGATTAAGATGGGGTGAATTGTGATTCTCCGTTTAAGAAAGCATCTCTCTTTGTCTCTTTCTTTTTGGGTCCTTGTATGTTGTCATTCTGAAGTGTAAGAAATAAAGCAGTATTACACTGCAATCTTCCAGCAAGAGTATTTTATGTTTTCATCTAACTTCTCTGTGCTTTGGCCAAGAACATAAGAGTTGGTTCCTTGGCTACATGAAATCTTTTTCTTTTCTCATGTATGATGCTCTTATTCTGAGGTACACTACTTCAATGTAATGCCTTAACTTGGGGGTGGACATAGAAGAAAGCTTTCAGTCAGATTTCATCCTTCATTAGGTAACGGTCTGGAATACAAAACTTATTTTTGCTGGATGTCTTCCTTTAAAAAACAGAAAAAATGAGTTGGGCTGCGTAGGGGGGTGGTATGTGTTTAAGCATACCTGCGACATCTGTTAAATCCAATGCATTATTAGAAATGATACCATCTCCAGAATAATTGAAGCAGTGAATCTGAGGACAAATTCCAAACTATCTTCACTTTGGTGAGAACAATTTAAACACTACAGATAAGGAAATTATGCCCAGGGGTACAAGTTGATTGGTATTGGAGCAAAAAAGAGTTTTGCAACTTGTTAACAGGATCTTCCCTTGTAAGTCTTCATGCACCACACTATAGATTGATCCCAGATGGACGTGGCTCGGAATTAAACATTTGCTCTCATAGATTTGATCATCCCCAATATAACTTTATAAACTTTCTTCAAACACAACTTTTCATAGCACAAAAATATCTTCTTGACTGTATTATTGCAAAGCAATTTAACGGCTGCTCTATATGCTTAAAACATAATTTTATATTGATAAACTAGAAATAATTGGAAGAGGACCTTTATCTTACCCAAGGCTATCCAACTGCCCCTTCTTGATAGAGTAACTTTTGAAACTTGTGTTGTGCTTCAGGTAACTTGACTCTAAATTTGGCTTTGATATCAAACAAGAAAAATATCCCACTTCAGGAAATGTGAAGACCTAAGTGCAAGCTGTTTGGTAAACTCATTAGACACATCCTTGCTCAATTTTGATCTTTTTAATCTGACATGCAAGCTACTCTTCTTTAATTTTAATACAATTACTCACGGTTTGTTTTATTTTTTGCAGATTGTATGGTACGTAAGAAATCTAGAAAATGCAGCTCTGAAGGGTGAGTCTGAACAAAATCACATGTTATGGCTGCAGGGCAAACTGGGTCATAGCACTCTTTTAGCTCCTCTTGAGTACACACCTTAGCTTAACCAGGGGCTTATTTACCATTGAGGTACACAGCAGTCTTCCAGCGGGTACATTACTCCTCTAGGCTATGTCTACACTAGCAATTTAAGTCGACTTAAGGAGGCTTAAGTCAATTTAAATTAAGCCACGTCCACACTAGGCTTTCATTAAGTCGACTTAAGAAATTCTTTAAGTTGACTTAATGAAAGCTTAAATTGACTTTATAACTACCACTCATTAGGTCGACTTAACCCTTCAGTCGACTCTTTAAGTCGACTTAAGGATGGTGTGGACATCAAGTAACCCTTAAGTCGACTTTATTAAGTCAACTTAAAGGTGGTTAGGTCGATTTAACAAAGTGGACTAAGTCAATTTAGTCCACTTTGTTAAGTCGACTTTAATAAGGTCAACTTTAAGTCGACTTAAAGTCGACCTTATTAAGTAGACTTAACAAAGTCGACCTAAGTTTTTCTAGAGTAGACATAGCCCTAGGTATTTGCGTACATTTACAACAGGCTACACAAAAAGCACTCGCAAGTTCAGTATGTCTGACTTTATAAGCAAGTAATTTTTAGGTGAGGTGAAATGTGGGGTATACAAGACAAATCAGATTCCTGAAAGGTATACAGTAGTCTGGAAAGATTGAGAATTGCTGCCTTAGCAGATAGGCCTGTTATTGGCACTATAATCTAGGCAGAACTACATGGTTCTACTATTCTGGGACACAGAGCTGTCCCTAGGGGGGATTGGGGACAAGAGCCAATTGGCCTGAGGGGGCATCCACCCCACCCTGGAGGGGGTAAGGGCAGGCCAAGCCGGCCTGCTCTGTTCCCAGGGCCCTGGCCGAGGCCGCCACCCAGGCCCCAACCCCCCAGGCCTCCACCAGCAGGAGCCGTCCCCAACTGAGGCTGTGGCCACGAGCCAGCCCCGGCTGGGGCTGCTGCCCTGGCCATGTCTGTGACCCCAGGTTGCTGCTGCTGGCACCCTGGCTGGGGACCCAAGGCTGCTGCCGGGAGACAGCCCCAGCTGAGGCCACGCCACTGGCGGGAGCCAGCCCTGGCCAAGGCTGTAGCCAGGAGCCGGTTCTGGCTGGGAGCTGGCCACAGCCGGGGACTCCAGGCCGCTGGCACCCAGGCCACGGCCAGGGAGGCACCTGAGGCTGCTGCCACCGGGAGCCGGCCCCAGCCGCAGCCTGGTCCATGTGGGGCAAGCCGGTCCAGAGAGGTCTGGCCCCGCACCAGCCCCACTCCTGATCCTGCCCGCTCCACCCTGGGGGTGGGAGGACTGGCCCAGAGGCTGGGTGAAGTGCTCCCAGTGCCCCACTACCTTTGGCTTGCAGCCGAAGTCAGTGGGGAGCAGGGTGAAGCGTGGCCATGTGGGGGAGCCACGGTGTGGGTCCAGGACTGCCCTGCTGAGAGTGGGACAGCGTGGGGCCCACAAAACTGTGGGGCCCAGGGCAATCGCCCCGTTTGCCCCCTCCCCCAAGGGACAGCCCTGCTGGGACAGAGTCCCTGGGTATGAGCACCCCCTATTTCCCAACTATGCTAATACGATAGACCCAACTGCCTCTGGTACCTGTAAGTCCTTTCACTCCTATGACTAGCAAACTGATGAAAGTGACTAAAAAAAAGCATCTCCAAAACAACTTATCATTTATTTATGCCTTCTCCCAAAGACACAAAATATAGACTCATAGAAGATTAAGGATGGAACGGACCTCAGAAGTCATCAAGCAGGACCAACCCTAACTAAATTATCCCAGCCAGGGCTTTGTCAAGCCAGACCTTAAAAACCTCTAAGGACAAAGATTCCACCACCTCCCTAGGTAACTCATTTCTGTGCTTCACCACCCTCCTAGTGAAAATGTTTTTCCTTATATCCAATCTAGACCTTTCCCACTGCAACTTGAGGCCATTGCTCCTTGTTCTGCCCAAACTGAGAACAGCCTACCTCCATCCTCCCTGGAACCCTCTTTCAGGTAGCTGAAGAATCATCTCAAATCCCACCCCCTCATTCTTTTTTTCTGCAGATTATTTAAGATCAGCCTCTCCTCATAAGTCATGTGCTCCAGTCCCCTAACCATTTTCACTGCCCTCTCCTGGATTCTCTTCAATTTGTCCACATTTTTTCTGTAGTGGAGGACCCAAAACTGGATGCACTACTCCAAATGTGACCTCACCGGTATCGAATAAAGGGGAATAATCACTTCCTTCTATGTTCTGGCAATGCTCCTGCTGGCAAGAATACTGTGGAAGATTGTATGAAAAGTCAAGGTTATCATGTCCACTGATTTTCCCCACATCCACAGAGCCAGTCTTAGAAGGCAATTGTGTTGATCAGGCATGACTTGCCCTTGGTGAATCTATGCTGACTCTTCCTGATTGTCTTCCTATCCTCCAAGTGCTTCAAAATAGATTCCTTGAGGACCTGCTGCATGATTTTTTTCTGGGGAACGAAGTGAGGCTGACTGGTCTGTAGTTGTCTCAATCTGCCTTCTTCCCTTTTTTAACAATGGACACTATATTTGCCTTTTTCCAATCATCTGGGGCCACCTTGGAACACCACAAGTTTTCAAGGATAATGGCCACTGGTTCTGCAATCATATCAGCTAACTCCTTCAGCACTCTCGGTTACATTGTATCCGGTCCCATAAACTTGTGCATGTCCAGCTTTTCTAAATAGTCCTGAACCTGTTCTTTCACCACTAAGGGGTGCTCACCTCCTCCCCATAATGTACAGCCCAGTTCAGTAGGCTTGCAGCTGACCTTGTCTATGCAGACAGAGACAAAAAAAGCACTATACTTCAGCTTTTTCGATATCACTTGTCTCTAAGTTGCCTCCTCCATTTTTTGTAAGGATCCCACACTTTCCCTGACCACCTTCTTGCTGCTCATATACCTATAGAAACCTTTCATATCCCTTGCTAACTGCAACTCCACTTGTGCTTTGGCCTTCCTGATTTCACCCCTGTATGCTAAAGCAATATTTTATACTTCTCCCTAGGCATCTGACCAAGCTTCCACTTCTGTAAGTTCCTTTTTGTGTTTAATCTGTTTTATCAGAGGATAAAAACAAAGTCCTGCAGTCTTAAAACTTACCCTTTCTTTGTCAATTCTTGCAAATTCTCCTATAGCTGAGCTCCTATCTCTGGCTGGGAGCAACTAACTGTCTGACTTGCAGCTTGCTCCCTCTGTCTCTGTGTAACCCCTGGCCAGTCTGTCAGCTTTCATTAACTTTATGAGCTGCGTCTTTTAGCTCACCCATTTCCACTCTGTTTTGCAGGCCTGGGGTCCTGTAGCGTTTTAGTGATCTCTCCCCTTCACCTTAGCAAAAGAATTGAGCTTTTAGGGTTGAGGACAGGAGTCATCTCTTTGTGCCTGTAAACCTGGTTATTGCGTCTGGGTGTTTGGAGGGATGGTCCTTATCTATGCCAATACTTTACCTTTTGTGCTTGGATCCACTAATAATCCCTTTTGATCTAACAACGTAACATCATAAACAAACACCCCAACAGTTCAACATATCCTTACAAACTAAGACAGATGTTCTCAGCTTGTCTTAAGAAAGTTTATTGACTTTATTCAAATATGGTTAAATATGTTGTATACATGAAGTTACTTTACACATAAGGCCTAAGGCCCCAATCCTGCAAAGATTTATGTACATGTTCAACTCCTGCACTGTGAGTGGTCTTGTTGACTTCAATGGGAATACTTATAGGCCTGAATTCAGAACAGTATCCCTATTCAGGAAAACCAGTGGGGGAAGGGCAGTGCGGGCAAACTCTTATATATGTGCTTAACTTTACTGCAGTGAGTGATTCTATGGAGTCAAATGGGACCAGGAGGAAAGTTAAACAACACATCTGTAAGATTAGGGCATTAAGTCCACATATACATTTTATGATGTATATAAGTTGTTGTACCTTTGAAGCCCAAGTATGGACTTTAATACTTAGGAAACTAGCTCTTTTCATATATTGGAACAAGAGGGCTGGTGACAACTTCGTGGCTACATCAGTACAATCTTAATTTATTGTTGCTTTAGTAGTACCTGATCTGAAGCATCTGTTTGGTGTGTGTGTGTTCCTGCTGTTTGTGCCATTGAACATACTAATGAGCAATAGGCAAAGGGAATATATTCTGATTCTGGGTCATTGCTACATGATGTGAAAAATCTGCCTTTATCCCCAGAAGACAGAAAGGCTGCTCAATATAAGTAATTGCTCTGTTGCACTGTAATCCTGAAAAGAAGAGCCCACCAGAGAGAGCTTTGAAATGAAGTCTTGTGGTGCATCATTACCAGCTACTGTTGTACCTGCCTTGACTACAAAACAGGAACAAAAAATCCCATACTCAAACGGCTGCCCTCTTCATGTAGATAGAAATTATGGTGAACAGAATGAAGAATCTGTTCAAGCAAAATGTATTCTGACCCTAATGGAAAAGCAAGCCTTTAATTCTTTGGCTCAACTGCCTGTCACACAAGAACTGCAACCTCAGCAGGGAGTGGAGGGTGTTTGTCTGTACTGGAGGAAGGCCAGAGCACTGACTCCTTTTAAGGATCCCCTCCTTCCTCAAGCTTTGGGAAAAGGGAGGGTGGATGAAACAGGGAAGGGAAAGCATCATCAAAGCCAGTGGCTCAGGTGACCCATTTTTTCCCTGCATATCTGTGGGAGGATATATAAACCCTGTTTCATCTCCTCACACACATGGAGAGTGTAGAAGACAGCCAAGTTGGTAGCTGGTGCCTCTTCTATGTCAGGTTTCCATTGCAAGTACTAGTTCCACAGGAAGTTTGGTTCTCTGATAAACTGGAATTGGAATTGGACTCAGGGAAAGTCTTCCCCTACAGAAGCTGAGGAATGGGATTGGGGCTCCCAACAGTGTCAGATACAGAGAGGAGACAATCTTCTTTTCCTTAGAACTGTCATATGGGGTAAGGGTGATGGGATCCCAACAACTGGATGGGAATCAGCTGTGGAGGAGTCAGGGGCTGACATCAGCCCTTCACCAGACAGAAATGATTAAGGAAGAACTCATAAATTGCATTGTCTGAATATTGTTGGCTAGGTTCCAGCTGAATGAATAAAGTTATGGCCTAAGAAAATCACTTCCCTTGCATCTTGTCAGTCTTCCAGCATGTCCAGGACAATTGCCTTGGGGGGAAGGATGGGGGCATTAATCTAACATGTACTTTCCACCATCAGATTTAATATAGTTTCTCTTACTCAATATTACTGTTATTAGTGATCCTTTTTCACCATAGTATCTCAAGCTGCATAATTAGCAATGTACCTCATTGGTTGTAAAGAAATTTGGTACATTCAGAAGAGGAATATGGAAAATAAAATTTTACTGAGTGAATGAATAGGGAACAAGTTGAAATAAATATAAAGAAATGCTTCTTTACACTACACACTGTCAACCTGTGGAACTCATTGCCAGGGGATGTTGTTATTAAGTCCAAAAATTATAATTGGGTTAAAAATAATTAGCTAAGTCCACAGAGGAATGGTTCATCAATGGCTATTGGCCAAGATGGTCAGGGACTCAATCACATACTCTGTTGTCCCTAAACATTGGACTGCTAGCATCTGAGACTGGATGACAGGGGACAGATCACTTGATAGTTGTTCCCTTTTTTTTCACTCCCTCTGAAGCATCTGGTGCCAGCCACTATAGAAAGACAGGATATTGGACAAGCTGAACCATTGATCTGACCTAGTATTGCCATTTGTATGTTATGGTCTTTTGTTAATATTGTTTGTTTACCCTTCCATATAGTCTTAAACAAAAATTCAGCTTAAGCAAGGTGTACACTTCTATTTAAAGTGTCCAATACATTTATTAGAGCTTGCTGATTTTTTTCTAATTGCCATTTTTTTTCATGAAATAGGGATTCTTTTTTGAAAAAAAAGTAAGTTTAAAAAAAAAATCTAAAATTTCTCTAAATTCCCCCCCCCTCCCCCGCAACAATGTCCAGTTTTTGTTTCCTTTGACTTCTTCCTGTCTGGTTCAGTGGCAAAACAGAGAAAAAGGAATGGGGAGGGTGAAGAATTTTTTTAAAAAATCAGTTCTTTTTTTTAAAAATCTTCTGAATTAAAGCTTTTTTTTTAAGAAAAAGGAACTTGTATAAAGTTTAATGTTAAGGTTTGGGGAGGGGGATTTTTTAAAAAAATATTATGTGTACCATGGGTGAAATGAACTCATCCATCCATGTTTATATAATAAAATGTAATTAACTTCATTATAGTCAATCCCAGGACCAGGAATAATTTCTATCAATTGTTATTTGAGCTTCCATGACAGTGTCTGCAAATGTATGATTATGAACAAGCTTCTGAAAGTATTGGGACTCTCTAGACATAAGAATATTAATAGAAAATCTTACTAAATGTTTAAATTTTTAATTCCATTTACCTAAATGAAATAATTTGTTCCTAATTTGAAATGAATTATTTATTTTATTTAATTTCTTTCAGATAATGTATTCCCCTGTAATTATAAACCCAAACTGCAATTTTGGATTTATCTTCTGGCATATCAATTACTAGCTCTGATTTACTGAGGTTCTTAAAACAATTAAAGTGCGGAATCATATCTGTGGATGAGTTTGGAACACTTTATTTACTTTTTAATTTCTTGCAATACAAGTCACTTCTGAAAGTCAGGCACAAGATGACCAAAGTATCATAGCACCCAAAACAGGAGGAAAATTTTGGAAACATTAGCAGCATAAGGTTTAGCCCCATCAATCACAGATCACAAACTGGAAATAGGAACCAGAAGACACAATCCAGCTGTAAACTAAAGAGACCCAAATGTACATTCAAAGAATGAAATCTCTCTCTTGTGTTCTCCTCACCTAAACTTTCCCACGTTTTCTTTTATATTTAATCCCTTTAAACTGGCCCATACTATGTCACACCCATTGTCACTCACTCCACACCCTGTCATCAATTGTTCAATCATTAGTCTCACACCAGCCATTCTTATTTACCTCAAATTTTAGATAGTTCCTCAGTTACTGAAAAATGTCAGTTTAAGCTAAAATTTTCTTCCTGATTACAATTTATAGCCAATAATCTACAGCCTAGATATTCTAATATCTCACCGAGCTCACGCTGTGGTGATGGAAAGTACAGTTGCTTCTAACCTCTCTTAATAGTCATCATCTGTTTATAATAAGTCTCAGTCCTAATATTGTCTGCTATGTATTCCTATAAACAAAGGTGAAAGTAGTAACTCTCTTGCTTTAAAATCACTTTCCTGCACTTGCTACATATGGTTACCTCAAAATAAGTCTCCCAGTAATTTGGTACACATGGTTCTTTCACCCAGCTTTACACTGCAAGGAAATATAGTTGCTGTTAGATGAATGCTTTGCTGAAGTAATGTAACAAGTTATTCAGTTGTATGTCCTTCTTAATAATTGATTTAACAGAAATGTATGTCCCGTTTTAAGCCCATTCTAAAATGTACTAACTATGGAGTTATTTCCAGAATATTCTATTTTTATATTTTTAAATTTGCGTTCCCAGAAATGTTATAGTAATAAGATCTGGAAAACAGCAAAAACATTAAACTTGCTGAATTATTTCAAAATTTCAGCTTTTTCACTTGTTATCAAATTATATGGTGATTGTGTGTGCGTAATATCTGCTGTGCTAAAAGGAAAGTCATCATGAGTGTTACATGGAGCAAACTGCTGAAGACTTCCCACTTTTCTTCATAAAGAAGACTGCTAATTAAAAAATATAGCAGGCTCTACACCCTGAATTGCTGCACTTTACTATAGGTAACAGAGAAAATATGCATAACTTCCAAATGGTGCAAATTGGATCTCTAAGATTAGCTAGACAATCAAGAAGGCAAACTCCCAAGCACATAAAGACAAGCATTCTGAAAAAGCAATTAAATAAAGAACACAAAGAGTTTCAAAATGTCTCTTGAATTTCTGTAAAACTTTTCTCTATAATGAGTTTATACATCTCTGGGGAACTGTACTAGAAAAAAAATATTACCATACATTTAGTTTAACATAGGTAGTGTGCAAATAAATATGGACATGTAAATAGCTTTTTGTAACTACCTGTTTTCTACATGGTATAATTTATACCTGAGCTGCTTCCAAGCATCTGTCATAGGAGGATACCGCAGTAAACCTATCACATTTTTGCCTGATCTTTCTTGTTGCACATGAATTAAGAGTTTGGTTTCAGAGGAGAATACATAAAAACATCAGAAATCTCCTATGCATATAGCATCATGCTCAAGTAGGTTATTTAAATTTTGTTTTGATTGATTTCTTTTACTATACTTGCAGTATTTTTCTATTCCCTTACAATATTTTCTGCTTACCATACAAAATAAATCACCTTGGGATTTCTTCATTGGGAACAAATTACTCCAAGTGGGAAGGGAATGTTAATTTAAATTATAAAATATTATCTATGCCAGTGGTTTTCAAACTTTTTTTCTCAGGCCCCAGTTGACAAAAAATCATTTATGCTCGCGACCCAACAATTACATCTTTGAGCAATACATTCCAGTCTTTTGGTGGTGGCAGCAGGAGCTGTTGTGGCCCAGTGCCTGAGAGTCTGCGACCCCTGACCCTAAGTGTGAAAACCACTGATCTACACTCTTTACAGGTCTGATGAGAGAGAGAGGAAAAGCAGAGTGCATTGAACCAGGACCCTAAGTGCAACACCACCCTCACCCCAAAATGCCTCTGTCTTTATAAAGAATTGGGAGGGGGTGGGACTCCAGTGAATATGATGTACCAGAGCCCCACATTTCTTTTGATGGACCTACCTCTTCATCAGATGTCACTGTAACCATGAGATTCAATGTGACTGGAAGCTAGCTACAGGAGGATTATAGTGTAATTATTTTAATGTCATAATTACTTATCTCACGTGGGTATATTCTGTGTGTTTGCTATATCTAATTTTTCAATAAAACTTTTTTTTTAACAAAAATAAGTAGGGCACTTAGTTTGAATATAAGGGGACAACTTAACTGTCGGGGGCTCACAGCTGGAGAAACATCTCCAATGAGACATAAAAAGTGACTAGATTTGGGAAGAATTGAGGTTAATGAAATACAGTTATTCATTTCATTCTTCACACTTAAAACATTCTTAGACAGTGAGTTTTCTGAATCAGGAAAATGTCTTCATGTGTGTTCTGAACCATGAACAATGGGGCCTTAAATCTTGTCTAGGGATTATGCATGCTACTGTGATATAACCTATAATTGTCAGCATGTTTCAATGGACATGCGCTGCTTTTTATCTTTAAAATGCTTTACAAATGTTAACTAGCTAATCCTCACAATGCCTGTCCTGTTAATATTCTGGTGTATGTTAGGGCAAACCGTGGAATGGATCAGACTAATAGCAACATGACATGAAAGGGGATTCTGATGAGCCAGCAGGCTAGGAATGAAGGTTCTCTCTGAACCACTGAATAGTAGATACTCGCTCAGGTGTTTGGCATCATATCCTGTCCATTGGACAAGTATAAAAAGATTTTTATTTTCTTCCTCTTGTCTAGCTGTTGAGGCAGCATCTATCATGCCAGTTGGTATAATGATTAGTTTAGATTGTTCTCTTCATGTGATTTTTTCCAGATTTCTACCTACAACTGGCAGTCCATTTTAAAGAGACAAACTCCAAACAAAATGTAGTCAGTATGTTGCGTTTGTGTCTGCCCTCTCTGCATTCTGGGCTTGATGATTCTGGGCCTGGAAAAGCCTTTGCTAAGTTTAAAGGAACTTACCAGTAATTACAATACTACATACTTACCATTGTTACATTACATTTCAAAGGAACCAGAAAATGTGGTCCTCTGCTTTAGCACAGTTGCACAATGGGAAAATCCTCTGTTTCTCAAAACAGACTGCGGCTTAAAAAACAGACAGAGCTCAGGGTGTATATAGAAGATGTTAAAGTATTTAAATTAGAAAAGACAACTTGTGCATATGTCATAGGTCACAAAGGAATCCAATGTAAACCCTTTCACAGAAACTCACTTTTTGTAGCGTTGGTACTAGGCAACTGTCCCATCCTTCACTCCTCAGAGTAACTTCTTCATGATCTAAAGTGAAAGCAGTTGATAAGGACTGTGAATTTCTGGGAATGTATGCAAATAATCAGGTTTCTGGTACAACAGAAGATAGGATGGAATTGTCTATAGTTGCACGATTGCTTCAGTGTGAAGAACTCTTTAATCTAGATTGGTGGTTTTATATGCTAATTCTTTTTATTTGCTTTCATTTATTAAAAATCCCTGAGGTAAAAGACCTTAAAATGAAAATGATCTCTATACATACCCAAACCCAAAGTAAACACTGGAATTATTTTTTTTTCTTTTTACATTTTAGCATTTAGCCATTAGTACTACCCTTGATTTCTTTTAACACTTCTTTTATGCTAGTTATTTTCATTTTGCAGTTACCCTTTCGAAAAAAAGCAATGAAAGAGCAGGTGCTAGGAGACTTGCGTCAGAGAGTGTAAAGGCTGATGAGCTGTTGTCCTCATATGTTGCTTCCAATGAAGTTCTATATACCAGTGGTTTTCAAACTTTTCGTCTCGGGACCCAGTTGAAAAAAATCATTTAAGCCCATAACCCAACAATGACATCTATGAGCAATGCATTTCAGTCTTTTGGCAGTGGCAGCAGGGGAGGTCCACAGCACAGTACCTGAGGGTCTGTGACCCAGTACTGGGTCTCGACCTCTGGTTTGAAAACCACTACTGTATTCCCCAGGTATGAAGCTGACCAGAAATAATTCTCACTACAGCAATTTTCAGCAAATTGTTCTGTTAAATAGGAAAATATTACTTCAAAGCTGCAAAAATGATAAGTCTAACCCTGCAGCTCTGTTTTGAAAGGTCATTTTGATTAATATAGGCAAAACTGGTAAGTAAATGCATTTTCATAAGCTCGTCTCTCTCTAGCTTTTACTGGTCTAATGGCCTGATTTTTTTCAGATGTGCTGCGTACCTGCAGGTTCTAGTGAAGTCAATGGGAGCTGCAGGCATTAAACACCTCTGACAATCATGCTCTAACGTCTTTCCACTTTCCAGATCTCTCCTCCCCAACCTCCCTTTTTCTCATTATGTTAATGTAATGGCTTCTTTGACAAAGAAACTTCATTCATAATCTTGGAAGTATAATGGCTTTAATTTCCAAGGTTGTATTTTGAGAAAACTATTAATGTCCCCTTTGAAGTCATCAAAACTGATTTATGTTTCAGGAAAAATATTAAGTACTTTAGAAGTCTCTTACGGGCTCAGTGAAAGCCAATCATCAGTCCAGTTGCAATTATTTAGAAGTACAGAGCCCTGGATTGTTAAATGCATTATGAATTATCCATGATTTATCCATGCTTCATCCTCTTTATGATTTAAGGATTGTAATTAAAGGTCTCAGCCATTTTCAATCTTTATCAAAGATTGTCTCCAGAATAATTATGTTTTTAATGTGTTGAGGAAACTTTTCATTATTTTAATATTAGCTAAATAGTTTCTCTAGGTAATAAAAGGGAAGGAATAAGGGCATGAAGAGATGAAAATTGCATCTCTTTTAAATAATGCAGATTTATTTATTTAAATAAAATTTCTAAAGTAATGTAATTTCAAAGTTTTTTTTCCCATTATTTTAGGTACAAAAGAACAATATGCATTTGGAACTAATTACAGGGAATAAGAGCTTGTCTAGACACAAAAGTTGTACTGCTTTAACTGTAATGGTTCTGCTTTAATTATATTGGTACAGTCCATCTAGTGTGGGTGCAATTATCCCAGAATAAAGGTACTTATATTGGTATAACTATTCCCATATTGCAAGAGACATACTGGTATAAACACCTTTAGACTAGTAAAACTGCATTTACATTAGGGGTTGTACCAGTATAACTATTTCAGTAATTGAAATAGTACACAAGAATACAGGGTTTAAAATGTATACATATTGGACCTCGGCCTTAAAATACGAGTTCACACTATTTTTTATAAAGGCTTTGGTTCTCTGCTGTAATGGATTTATGGCCTGTTCTTTAATTCCTTCAACCCTTGCCACTCCACCTTTTTACATTAATCTCACATTTGGGATGTACTCTGGCAGAATATATGACACCTTTTAGGAACAAATGCTTGAATTAAAGGCAGGTGTGACAGAAGAAAATGGAAAAATAGTACAGCAGCTACTGGAAGTATACAACTGATTTAGGGGGATGGAGAGTTAATTTAGGAGTCCCAATTACTGGTTATTCCAGAGGAGCAAACATAAGAAGGAGGTGGTGTATTTTACAGATCAACGGAAATTCAAAGAGGAGGAGGTCAAAGCACACTATGAAACTTCAAATGCAAAGTAGCATGTTCCACATAGACAAATAGCATGCAGCAAGACAATGTATTGAAGGTTCACACCTTGCCCTCTTGCGCACATAAATCAACATGTAGACAGGCCCTAAGGATCTGTGTCTGTACAGTTAAACACATTCAGTGGTTAAGCTTATAGCACCACTTCCTCTTGTCAGGCCTTAGGTATTTTACTGTCAGGTTTTAGGTATTTTTTTAACTAGCAAACTGCAAGCCGAAACCCACACAAACAACAGGCAGGCATACCAGGGCCTCAAGGACAATGGCTTCTGTAAATATCTGATAACTCAGAAGACTCCAGTGTCCAAAATGTGATTCTGACTCTAATGAGAACAGTACATTCTTTACAGATTTTCTGGCACCTACCCTTCAATCTGTAAGGACGCCTTCCTACTCCCACCCCAAATGTAGTCATAGGTTCTTTGATGTAATTAGAATGATTAGTGTGTTCTATATTGGCCATTATCACTTCTGTTCTCTCTGGGTGGAACAATATCTGTACTTGTAAGATAGAAGTGTAAATGGATTGCTAAATTGTATCTAACTGGCCATTGTAACACCATAACTTCAAAGCTGTGTACCAGACTTTCCCATCCGTGAATAAGGCCTTGTATACACGATCACTGTATTGCACAGGAAAAATCATTACCGAGCGATATCAACCACGGTGTACATACGTGCAACGGTGATGTTGCGCGTCAAGCGCCTTGTTGTAGCACAATCCAACAACCACTTCGACGAGAGTGGTAACAGCTGTTGCGGATCATCTGTTGCGCATTTGCGCTCGTGTGTACGCTTACCACGCAATGATTGGCCTCCGGAAGTGTCCCATCATTCCCAAGTCGTCCTCTCTGGACTTCCCCCCACCCGCTCTTTGGCAGTGACGAAACTGTCCCCGCCCAGAGTTGATTACTGGGATTTTCAAATATTTCATCAGTTTCATTTACTGGTCTCTCTTCCGCGTGGAGTGCAGCAGCGTTCCCAGTAGCAATGGCGACCCGTCGTGGAAGACGCGCACCCCTTTGGTCCACGGCAGAGGTGCTTGACCTGATCAGCATCTGGGGAGAGTCCACTGTGCAGGTGCAGCTTCGCGGCAGCAGACGAAATTATGATACATTTGGCATGATTTCTCGGGCAATAACAGAGAAAGGTTATGATAGAGACACATTGCAGTGTAGATCAAAGGTGAAGGAGCTAAGAATCAGCTATCAGAGAGCGAAGGAGGCAAACCGGCGATCGGGATCAGCGCCTGCTACATGCAGGTACTATCAGGAGATCAGAGCCATCCTCAGTGGTGACCCCACAACAACTCCAAACAGCACAGTGGACACCTCTCTAACCACACATGCAGTCAATGCCACAACAGAGCTGGATGAGGATGTTGAGGAGGTGGCGGGGGAGATGGAGGAGGACCCGGGGCAAAGCGCATCATCGTGTAGCCAGGAGCTGTTCTGCACCCCCGCTGATACGTCCTCTCAAGAAGACATTAATTGCAGCATGTCCTATGAGTCGGCTGAGGGGGGCTCTGGTAAGTTTCTGATTTGTAAAGCTAAAAGTCTGTCTCACATTAAAATATCATTGTGCGTTGCGGGGGTGCTTGCTGTCTCTCCCCGCTGTGCACGCTCCTTATTCCCATCCATGAGAAGGGCATCAACACAAGCACTGATTGTGAAGTAATCATCTGCATTTAGGTCAGTAAATGATTGCTCAATGTACTCCAGAGCCTAGTACTCAGGTTGGAAAGGATGGCGTTTGTGCCAACGCTCCCAAAGACGGACACTTTGCCCCGCAAGCTGCAAAGCACAGCTCCGGGAACCATGGCAGCAAACAGTGCTGCAGCATACGGTCCCGGCTGGCTGCCAGCGGCATGTAGGAGATGTATTCTAGCAGGCAGGGGCACTCTAAGGAGAGCGATATCGGGTTCCATCTCTGTGCCCAACGCTGATTATTAGCCCCCAGTAAAGCCGTCTACTAGGACGTACCTTGTCCGCTTCAGCAAGGCATAGGATGTTGACCGCCCTGCACCTTCCAGAGTAATGTGCTACTGGAAGTTTAATTTTCTTATCCTGGCTATGTGTAAACAGCAGCTTTACAATTATTTCTTTCTTTAGAACAGACCTTGAGAAGGCCGTTCTCTACCCCTGCTGCCCGAATGAGAAACATTCGGCAGCGTGCATGAAGGAACAGGGAGGATATGTTTCAGGACGTGTTGAAAGCTACACAGGAGTCCTTGAAAGCTGCACAGGATTCCTCCGCTGAGACTAGAGCATTCAGAGCTGAATACCAGCAGATGTGGAAAACACACACCGAGGAACTGATAAGCGTCATGAAGGAGCAAACAGAACTCTTCAAGAGCATGATCGCTTTGCAGACCCAGGCGATTGATGTTAGGGCTCCACTACAGACACTTCAGCCGTGTCTGCCTCCCACCCCCCGTAGTCCCTATAAGAATTTCTTTGAAGTGCACCCATCCCACCGTAGCATTCCAACAACTAGCTCTCCACCCCCGTACTTTCTAGAGCCCCGCAGCTACACACACCTGTAACCCCAACCTTTTAGGTTTGAATAAAAACAGAATAAAATCATTTGATTATGGCTTTATTTTTACACATGGCTACTTTCATAAGGTGCAGCAGATGCGTCCTAAAAGAAAACTAGGGGAGGGCGTAATTGAAATGCTCCCTGAAGCGAGATGCTTCCCCTTTAGCCCCCCTAATACTCCTAGTGGCTGGCTGTTCGTATGCCTCCTTGAGGCGCTGTGCCTCCGTAGCCCACACTGGCCAAAACTTTTCTCCCCGACTTTCACAAATACTATGGAGGACACAACAAGACGCAATCACAGCAGGGATGTTGTCCTCCGACAAGTGCAGCCGCCCATACAAACAGCGCCAGCGGCCTTTTAAATGGCCGAAGGCACACTCCACAGTCATTCTGCAGCGGCTCAATCTGTAATTGAACTGCTCCTTGCTTTGATCTAGGTTACCGGTGTACGGTTTCATGAGCCATGGCATCAGTGGGTAGGCTGGGTCTCCAAGGATAATTGTGGGCATCTCCACATCCCCCACTGTAATTTTTTTATCAGGGAAAAAGGTACCCCCTTGCAGCTTTTGGTACAGACCGGAGTTCCTGAAAATGCGGGCATCATGCACCTTTCCCAACCACCCAGCACTGATGTCAGTGAAACGCCCCTTGTGATCCACGAGTGCTTGTAGCACCATGGAGAAGTAGCCCTTCCTGTTGATGTACTCGGTAGTGAGATGATCCAGTGCCAAAATAAGGATGTGTGTGCCGTCTATGGCTCCACCGCAGTTCGGGAATCCCATGGCAGCAAAGCCGTCCACAATCTCACTGACATTCCCCAACGTCACCGTCCTCCGTAGCAGAACGCGATTGATGGCTGTGCATAGTTGTGAGAGGGCTAATCTGACGGTGGACCTCCCGACTCCAAACTGGTTTGCAACGGACCAGTAGCAGTCAGGAGTCACCATCTTCCAAACAGCTATCGCTACACGCTTCTCCACAGTGAGGGCTGATCTCATGTTGGTGTCTTTACGTCGCAGGGCAGGGGCCAACTCTGAGCACAGTTCCAGAAAGGTTGCTTTCTGCATTCGAAAGTTCTGTACCCACTGCTCGTCATCCCACAGCTGCATAACAATGCGATCCCACCACTTGATGCTCGTCTCTCGCGACCAGAGATGGCGTTGGACCGTGTGCAGATGGTCGGTGAAGGTGCTGAGCAACGCGGTGCTGTTGCTCTGCATGGCATCGATCAGCCGCTGCTCCTCTGTGTCATCCTCTGGCTGGGAGCTCAGAACGTAATGAGCAACCAGCCAAGATGTGTTCAGCATGTGCAGGGCGAGAGTGGAGACCAGAGCAGGAGCCATGCTGACGCTGATTTTGTTGCTTTCCAATGGCGTGCTCCATGCAAATACTATTGAAAATAGGCGCGAGTTGCTATTGGCAACGCGGAAGACACTAGGGAAACGTAATGCACCACGGGAAACATCTAGCTTACCCATAGTGCTTTGTGCTCCTTTCCTTCACCCCATGATTCCAAGCGCGGACTCAGGGAAAATGGAACGCTGGGATATGTGCCCAGAATTCAGTGTGATAATGCGCATTACAGCGAGGAATTCTGTGACGGAACAACGAGCGACGTGTGTACGCGCTACATCACGATAAACATCACGTGCTTCTTATAGCGCAGTTCAGAAGTTGCGCTATAATCTGATCGTGTAGACAAGGCCTAAACCTCTTCAGTATTGTCTGTGCTGATTGACTTCACTGGGGAAAGAAGGCTCTTGCTTTACCCTCTATAGCAGAGCTTGTATTGCTCCTTGCTGAAACTTGACATAAATAGGAAAAAAATGTTTTAATCAACGTTATAACATGTGAACTTTTGTATTTCTAAATTATGCAAAATCTATCTCATCAGAGGAAAGTGTATTGTTAAAAGTCCCATTTGCACGTTATATCTCACACTATGCATTCAATTTCAAAACTAAAATTATGTGAGCAATTTTTAATTATTATGGTATGGGGTATATGCATGTATTATAATGGATGTGGCAGGTTCTAATTATAGTTAATATTGCACAAGAGATTCCATTATAAATCACCAGTTTTTCATCAATTGTAACTTTCTGGAAGTTTTGGTCTGAAATTTCAGCAACTTGGTCCTTGCCTTAAGTGTGGTGGGTTTTATTTAAAAGAAAAAATAATTTGGAAATTATTTGAATAGTTTTAGAGTTTAAACTCTTCAAAGGCCAGATTAACATCATGCACTACTGTGGCACTGAAGATGGTGTTGTATTAAAGATGCTAAATGCTTTTTACTTGTCCACACCCTAAAAATCTGTGTTTAGTTATATCTTTGCTATTACAGTGAAGATAATGGGAGATGTACAGTTTCAACTGAGAATGGAATGCAGCTCTGCATATTTACAGATAAATGAAGCTGGCTGGGAAGTTTCCATTTAAATGTGTTTTCATTGGAAAGTGAAATTTCCACAAATATTGAATTATTGTTTAAGAAAATTTCAGATCTTCTTCTTTTCTTGGGAAAATTCAAATGTAATATTTAATTTCAGCTTGAGTTGACTTAAATTGAAGCAGTTTAGTTTGTCAAACCAAACTGAAATTTTTCTGATCAGATCAATGCTAATCTGTGTCTCTCTGAGCTGCTTCAGGCCCTCCTGGAATCAGCAGTATGAGCACCTCACACCTCTATTCTTCTCTGTGGGCTGCTTTCCTCATCTAGACTACATCTTCTGTGATGCATCTGTGAGTCACTCTGATGCATCATGGGAGGTTCAGCTGTAGTATGGCTGATGACATCTGATCTAAGAGAGCATCAAGCATTATAACTATGACTTACATGCAGCACTGTAATAGCTGCGGGGAAAACTGATTAATTTCACCCCGAGCAAAACAAAACATTTCAAGTCAGTCTGACAAATACAAATGCAATCTTGATTTGGAAAAGTTGGTACATTTCATTTTTATTGAAAATGCCAAAACAAAATGTTCTGACTTTTCAAAATGGGATTTTTTAAAAAAAATTTCCATTCAGAAAAAAAGATATATTAATAATTCAACCTTTTTTCTCAATTCAGAATGAAAACAAATTTTGAAATATTGTAATTTCCCACAGGAGGGAAATTGTGATTTTGACTGGCTCTACAAATAAGAAATTTTCACATTTTTCTGGACATCCCAAAGAAGGCTAGATCAACAATGCTTCCTAGAGGAGAAAAGAAGGATGATGTAAATGGATCCTCTTCTCTTGCAACTGTGATTGGCGTTGACTCTTTTTGCCTTTCTGTAGGATAGATGGGACTACAATTAGACTAAAATATTTTAGTTATAACTTGCCTTGATGGTCATGATTCCATAAAGCAAGTCGGAACAATCTAGTGGATAGGGCACTGGATTGGCAGTTAAAAGGCTTATTTTGCATTACTGGTTCCACCACTGACCTGCTATGTGAGCTTGGGCAAGACACCTCACTTCTATGCACTTCTGTTTCTCCTTTTACCCATTTGAGTCTTATCAATATAGACTCTAAACTCTTTCAGGTAACAACTGTCACATACTATGTGTTTGTACAGAGCCTAACATAATAAAGTCTGTCTTAGTGAGGGTTTCTAGTTGCTATGGTAATTCTAGAGACTGGCAATGGGCTGACAGGATGGCCCACTTGATGATTACCTGTTCTATTCATTCCCTTTGAAGTACCTGACATTGGCCAGTGGTGGAAGACAGGACACTGGGCTAGATGGACCATTGGTCTGACCCAGTATGGCTGCTCTTATATTCATAATATAAATAAATAATAACAACATGTTTGTGAGGTGCATAGATGCGATACTAACACTTTCATCCTCTGGGATCACTTAATCCCTGCAGTCCAAGATATTTCTATTCATTTCATTGGGACTGATGAGTTCCATAGTGGAAGTTGAGAGATGAAGACCAACTCCTGGTCTTTGAAGTTCATCAGCAAACAGCACCAGGAGGTAAAGTTTGCCATACCTTTATCTGAGGACACTTCAGTGTTACATTAAGTAAGGGAAACAGAGTAATTAGGAAGTTATGGACATAGTAAATAGAAGAAATATTTGTTAGATAAAATCATAATTAAAACCCAGATGTTCCTTTAAAATTGATCTGTACTTTCCTAATAATAAAAGTGAAAAAAAAGGTTCATTAAATGTTTAATGATAGGATTTTCTAAAGCACCCAAGTGACTTAACATTATTTGGACTTGTGTTGCTAAATCATACAGTAGTCTTTGAAAATTCCATTTTAAACTGTATGGCTGTGTCTAAACTGGCAAGTTAGTTTGAATTAAAGAATCTTAATTCGAACTAACTAAAACCACGGCTACACTAGGCTTTAATTAGTTCAAATTAAGGGCTTCCTTAATGCGAACTAATAAATTTGAATATGCTATTCTAACCAAGGGTTAATTTGAACTAGTTAGTTTGAATTAACCAATGTGGCCATGTTAGTTCGAACTAATTGCTTAGTTCGAACTAACCGTCCCATTGAACTAAATGCAATTCACTAATTTGAACTAAGCAAGTGCCATGAATGGCACTTGCTTAGTTTGAACTAAATTTTTCTAGTTCGAATTAAGTTAATTATTTTTAATTAATTAATTAAGTTAATTCAAACTATCTAAAATTAATTTGAATTAGTTAGTTCAAATTAAATAATTCGAGCTACCTTTAGTAAGTGTAGACATAGCCTATATGACCTAAACATAACACACACACACACACCACCAAATTTATAAATTCATGAAAGAATCCTGTTCACCACTGGGCAGACTGGGCTGCAAAATTTCATTGCCTTTTATGGAACCTGTCATAGAAGTCATGGTTTTAAAGTGGAAATGATAGGATTCACTAACACAGCCTTAAACCTAATTTTCATTAGAACTAATTGTTTGAATAACTTCTTGAAATTATAAAAATATGCCTAAAATCTTACAAATAACAAAGAACTTTTTAAAAAATAAGCTAACACTCACTTCTCTGGTCCATAGAAAGGAATATTATATAACAAGATTATGAAAGTATGTGAACAAAAGATTGAGAGCTAAACTTTCTAAATATTAAATGTAAATGGCTCAAGGCATGCTATCCATGAGGCACAGAAATAATTGATTTGGTAAATGATTACTAATTGAATCAATTTGTTAAATCTCTACAGAGAATGATGCCTTAACCAAGGTGGAGGAAGGATCAGTGAAGCAGAGAAATGTACCTGATACAGTCAATCAAGTGACATTAGTGTGAATAAATATAATATATAAAAGTAATTTTGAAATCAAAACTGGAAACTAGTTATCAACCAAAATAAAAAATATGACTTTGGAAAGATAAGGCTTAAAGGCAAGTAAATATGAATGTTGATAAATTAACTAGACAGATAGTGAAAAATGAAACATGTTTTGGTTGAAGAGAAATGAAACAGTTCACAGCAGTAACACTGAATATGCATGACAAATATAGATAATAGCAAAAATTACAAATGACCTTATACAATCAGTTTCTAAAAAAACCCATTTTTACTAATCCATCAAGATATGGGTTCCAGGATGGGGAGGATGATAAAGTTTAAATAAAACTGAGAATATATGATAATACTGATGAAATGATCAACAGCAAAATGCACTCTCTTCCCTCCTCTTCCCCCCCCCTCCCCCCCCGGGGGGGGTGAGAAAGGAAAGCAGTCAAAAATGTTAAATTCATCTTCTCAAAGTTTCTCCCTCTACTACAGGAACAAGAGATCAATGAAGAAAGAAATTAGATCCTTCTGGCTTGGAATAGGAAATTAAGTTACTGAGGGTGTCAAATGAGAAGTAGGTGATGGATATACGATCATTATCTTTAGGACAGGGAAGATTAAAGTCATGTCACTGAGAGAGGGCTGTATATATTGAATGTTCTTGATGACTTTAACACTGAAGGAGAAGAATGTGAATTAGGACATATCCTCTGCACCAGATCAAGATTACTGTCCAAAGAGAATAGGATTTATTGACAGAAATGATGGAGCACAGCATCTCTGAACTGTGGTGATGAGCTAGGTAATAGGAAGATGACTCTGGAATTCAAACCAGGAGAATAACTTTCCTCACAGGAAGCAAAAAGGAGTATCCAATGACCATGAATATTTAGGCAGATCTTAAGTCATCTTCTTTCCGTAAGATTGCTTAAAGTCTTGCAAGTCAAGCCAGTTGTAGACTCTGTGCCCACATAAAGAATGTTTCATTTTCACTGTGACATTAAGATAGAGTTCCTTTATTGTGAGAAGTGAATTCTGTCTCTGATTCCCCTGAAGAGAAGGCACTAGGACGTCTTGGATAGTGCTGCCAATGCCACAGCCATAAGAAGCCCATACCATTAGATTATAGTTAAACAAGGGGAGGAGTTGGGCCAAAAACTCAGATTCTCCTTTGCTTCATGTACAGTCTATAGAGGTTACTTTAGTTATTGGACTGAAGTAGTCATCACAGAATGGATTGGCCAATGCGCCCCAGGCTGAAGGAGTATTTCTTCTCACTCCTCAGGTACTTCATGCATCTGCCCAATGTCTGGCACGGCTATGCTGGCCAGATGCTGAGCTTAGAATTTAGTCCTTAGTGCACATTCAAAACCATTAATGAAAATTAAGTTCTGTTTTGTGTCACACTTAGAACTTTTAATAATCTGTGAATCATATGTCTTCATAAATGTCTAAGGCACCTGTCCTCGTTAGGGATTAAGAACCAGATTTTTAAATATAGGCATTTAGTAGGATTTTCTAAAGTGCCTGGATGCATAACTCGCATGTGAAAGCCCCACTAGACGCCAGTCTGTAGCTATAGGTGCCTAAATGCCTTTAAAATCTAGGCCTAAATCTGTGGCAAATGATAAGTGGGGTAATTAGCCAGTTTTGGAGTTACTTTTATTTAAATGCACACATGCATCCTTTCATGCTTTGTAAACTTCAGTAGTCACTCACCCACTTCTTTGAAACTGAAAGAAAAAGATGTTCATTTGGGGGCTGAAATTATATTTGATTAGTCTTAGTCCAAATGGAACATTTCTGAGATAGCAGGGAGTTTAAGGGTTCCAGCCTGTTCCTTCCATTGATGTCAGTGGGAGATTTGCCAATGACTTTAGCAGCAGCAGGAATAGCGCAGATAATGCTTTGGTTTTTAGAATGTATTGGCTTCTGTTTGTGATGACTGTAATGGCACTTGCTCTGAAAGAGACAAAAGAAAGTCTGTAGCTGAGTTTATGGGGAGCTAATCACTGGTTCAAATATTTCTGAATCGGGGTGCTAATTAGAGCTGGTGAAATTTTTTAACCAAATAGTTTATTTGCTGAAAAATGCAGTTTTGGTTGACCTGAAAATATCTGTGAATTTTACACAAATTTGCTGAGTTGTTTCAATTTTGTTTAAAAAAAAATGTAGATGCCATTCACTAAATGGCTAGAGGAGGAGGTGAGGGTGTATAAAATACACGAGTAGTCATTGGCCCAAAGAGAGAGAGTGAGAACAACTATGGCCTGGTGGCCAGAGGAGACTCACTTGGGAGATGGGAAACCCACATTCCTGTACACATCAGGCAAAGGAGGAAATTGAACTGGAGTCGCTCATCTCCCAAGTGAGTGCCTTAGTCACTGAAGTTAAAAGCTATAAGGGAGGCAGGGACAGCTCCTTCTGCAGCTGTTTTGTGGAATCTAGCTCTTCATTTCCTTTGCTTTTATGTTAAAGTGCCAAGTAATGAATTGGTTTATTTCAAATTGAATATATTTTTGTTGATTCCCCCTAATTTCCTTCCCCTCTCCCTGATTTCAGAATTACCAATGAATCAAAATATTGGTTATTTACCAGATTCTATTGCTAATCACATTTTTTAAGTAGCCATATATACAGTAGAACCTCAGAGTTACCAACATTCTGAACAAAATGGCATAGTTGTTCTTTCAAAGTTCACAACTGAACATTGAATCAATACAGCTTTGAAGCTTTATTATGCAGAAGAAGAAATGCTGCTCCCCCCACTTTTAAAGTAGTTTATGTTTAACATTGTACTGTACTGTATTTGTTTTTTTGTTTTGTTTTGTTTTGTTTGTCTTGGCTACTGCCTGATTGCATACTTCCGATTCCAAATGATGCATTCGTCAGTTCATAACTCTGGTGTTCTCTGAGGTTCTACTGTATGTTTGACTTATATGGAGATCTTGAAACAAATTCTTCTATTTTTAGTATAATCTCTGCAGATAATTTTTTTTTAAACAAAAAAAATGTTTGTAAAGAACAAAAGGAGGGAAAGACAGAATAACATTGAAAATTAATGTGTTTTTTCCCATGGAAGTCTGATTTGGAATGTAGATCCACTTAGCCTTGAATATAATTATCAGGTCTACAGAACAAAATTAAAGTACAAAACAGAAAAAGAGATAAAAAAAAATTAAAGGGTATGTCTAAAGGTTTGTTGTAAATTGCGGGAGTTGGCCTAAAACTACTTGAAGGGTTGCTCCAAAGAGGAGGGAGCTAGGCTGTTCTCGAGGGTAACAGAGGACAGAACAAGGAGCAATGGTTTCAAATTACAGCTGGGGAGGTCAAGGTTGGATATTAGGAAAAACTTTCTCACTAGGAGGGTGGTGAAGCATTGGAATGGGCTATCTAGGGAGGTGGTAGAATCTTCATCTTTGGAGATTTTTAAGGCTCGGTTAGACAAAACTCTGGCTGGGATAATTTAGGGGGAGTGGTCCTGCTTTTTAGCAGGGGGTTGGACTAGATGACCTCGTGAGGTCCCTTCCAACCCTATGATTCTATGATTCTATGATTCTATGAAAATTAATCACATTGCAAAACATCTGTGTGTAGAAACATTTTTCCAGAGAGAATACTCCTGGTGAAACACCCCATGAAAATAACCAGTTTCTCACATAGTTTTAAAAAAGCAAATGTAAATGTTTAATACCCATGGTGTGTAGGTAGGCAAGTGTGACAGAATGGAGGGGAACTAACCTCCTCAAAGCCTCTGCCCTGCCCCCATCTCATCTGGGATAAGAGTGGCCAGCAAGTCCCCACAGCTGTGTGAGCTGAATAGGGTCTGGCTCAGCTAATTAGGCAGTAAAGAATAGCTGTTCCCCTAGAGGCAAGAGTACATAAGCTGGTTGGGGAAGGAAAGCTGGGGAGGAGGGGTGTGTAGTCAGGGAGAAGGACTGGAGCCCTGTAACCAATTGACCTTAGAACCAAGCTTTGGTTATGAAAAGGTGGCATTTCACTGTAAATAAAGAGCATGGATGTTTACCCCAGAGTGATGTCTGTGAGTCCTGTGTTGGGAAGAGAGAGAGAGAGTGTGCGTGTGTGTTTGTGTAAATGGCTGGTGAGCATCATGCAAGAAATGCAGCAGGCCCTGAGGTCATGGCGGGTAGACCAGCAGCAATACCTGCAGGACTTCATCTGAGGGCAGGTGGTGCTCCAACAAATTCTGCTGCAAAAGATGATGAGTCCACCTAGTGGGGTTAGGACCAGGCCTGTGGGGTGGAGACTTTGCAAGATGGGCCTGACAGATGACTCAGATCTTTTTAGCAACATTTGAGAGGGTGGCAATGACAGGGAGAAGACCATGTGAACCCTACATCTTGCCCCCAATTTGTGAAGAGAAGCCAAGTGCCCTACATGGCCTTAGGAGAGACCCAGACCATACACTCTGATGCTACTAAGGCCACACTTCTGGACCAGATATGATTATTGGTGGAGTGATATCATCAGAAGTTTAGGGTGACCGGAAGGACAAAAAGTTTCTGGCCCCAAGCATTTGCCCAGGGACTCATGGACTGAGCTACCCAGTGGCTGAGCCTGGCTCCCCAGACATTAGAAGAAATAATGGATGCTGTGGTGCTTCAACAGTTTCTTCAGGGACTACTGGAGATAGTTTGGGTATGGGTGTGGTGACATCAGCTGGGCCAGGTAGTTAATGCAGTGTGGCTAAATGAAGAGTACATAGATGCTGAGGCACCTCAGAAAGCAAGGAAGCCCTCATAGTCTGCAGGACTTAGAGGAAGACCCCAGTTCCTCCACCCAAGAGGAGAGCTGAACCAGGGGGCAGCAACAGCCAAGATTTGGTCTTCTGTAAGTGTGGCTACATTGACCACCCAAAACAAGACTGCCTAGAAATGGAATGTGGCTTGGTGAGCTTTTCTAAGTGGGGAGAAGGATGGGGCAGGCCAGAGGCTGGTCACTGGCCTACATACCATGAGGGTAGGGAGGAAATCAGAGGGGAGATAGTGGACCAATGATTAGGTGGAGATGGGGGTCCAGGGGGGGATGGCAAAGTGACAGTGGAGGGCCCCAAGGGCTAAAGTGCAGGTTAGATGTGTATACAGGGATGCCAAGTGGCATCTGTTGGTGCAGGTATCCTGAAGACCCAGGGAATGATTAAATGGCAACTGGTGGGAGTAGCTGCCTGGTTACCATATCCAGTCCTGCTGGAATGGATTGGGGACACCCTCCTGGTGTGGTGTGAGGTCAGGAAGAGCACCCTTAAGGAGGCGAATGGGAGGACAATGGGGAACAGGGGCCTACCAGGTAGGTAGAATTGACCCTGAGATACAAGCAAGAGAGAAAGAAGGAAGGTGGCCCAGAGGAATCCAAGGGTGTGGGACAGAAGCTGGGAAGTGGTGAGAAAGAAAAACCAGAGAGCCCAGATCCTGTGAAGCCCATAGAATTGGTTCCCAAAGAAGCAGGGATCAAAGACCCTCCTCAGTAGGGCCCCAGGCACTCAGGGCCTTAGCCCATGGGGAGCCCATATGACAACACTCAGGGGCACAGGGAGAGGTGCCTTGTGAACTGGGACTGTGGTGCTACTCTGTGGGGAGAAGGACCATTGAAGGAGGATTGCCCCTACAGGGAAGGTGAAGGCGAGACTCACCTGAGGATGGGGACCCTTGGGAACTCCATAGACTGATGAGGAAAAGAGAAGGCACCTGTGTGAGCCCCTATGTGAGACCCATTTGCGGTAGGGACTGAGTTTTAAGATGGTGGCCTCTTAATGGGGAAGGTGTGTGGCAGAATCGAGGGAGCTATCCCCTCAGAGCATCTGCCTCCTCTCAGGTCCTGCAGCTGAATGAGTTGAGCTGTCCTTGTGGAGGCAGGAGTATATAAACTGACTGAGGAAGGCAAGCAGGTGGAAGATAAAGTCAGGGAGAAGGGCTGAAGCCCCACAGCTAGTTGGCCTCAGTGACAGCAGCTAAGAACCTGAGGGCCAGGAAAGCCAGACTTTGGTTGTGAAAATGTGGCATTCCACTGTAAATAAAGAGTACAGGTGTTTACTTCAGAAGGACACCTGTGAGTTCTCTGAGAAGACAGGGGTCATGAGGTGATCGATTACAGCAAGAAAATGATCCCCAATAGGATCACTATTTGTGTCCTGTCCTTCCTCTCTATAACCCCAGCACTTATTCTGGTGGTCTACTTTGGCATTTGTTAAGCACACATGCCAAACTCTGACCAAGAGACCCAGGATTGGGGTAGCAGAAAGTTGCAGGTGAAGGCTGAGGTGCACTGGCAGACTTTTACAGTCATAGAAAAATAGGGCTTGACAAGAACTCTGGGGCTCATCTAATCCAGTCCCCTGCTCTATGCCAGGACCAAATACACTTAGACCACCCCTGACAGATGTTTGTCTAACATAGTTGTATCTTGCCAAGAAGCTCACTCAAGCAATTGATACTCCTCTTTCATTTATATTGAGTAATCTTTCCTGAGTCCTCTCTTTAAAACAGTAGGGGAGGAAAAAAAATACCAGCTCTGCAGATTGAATGGTTTTTGTAGAGCAGTTAAAACAAAGCTCCTAATGCATGTTGATTAGAGGGCTGAAGGGCCTATAATAATGCATCTGCTAAAGTTAAACCAACCTAAAGAACTTTGCTTTATGGTGTGTGAGGATATTTAGAAGGAAGGCTTAAATGGCAGATTCTATGCTAGATCACCCTAAGATAATTACAGCAGCATCAGAAGAGAAAAAACTACAACTTTCCTAACTTTGTCCAGAAGCTCAAGGAAATAATCTGTCTGAATTACTGAAGTTACAGAAAATAAGTGTTTTCGTGAGCAGCTGGCTTAAAACTTTCAGATGGCGAATTATGCATAGACATTTAAATGAGTTTTTGTGTGGCATGCTGAAATGAAGGGGATGTCTTCCAGCTGGGGTGTAGCCAGAATTGCTGGTAAACTTTATTACCATACCATGATGTATAATTTATCATTGTGTCATTGCATCAGTAATTTAGGGATATTTTTTTCTTTTTTTGCTGTTTAAGTTTCATAGTCAACAATGAACTAATCAAACCGAGTACATAGCCTTAGAAGAAATTTGTTTTGTCAGCTCATACATTAAAAGGTACAGAGCTGGGCTAGCTGGGCTGGAAGCCTAATGACTAATGTGCAGGAAGAGTCCTGAAGTGCAGCCTCATCTTCTTCAAGTAGCATCTGTATGTGTACTATACTTGAGGTGTGCATGCATCCCATGTACCTTCAATTGGAGATTTTTGGTAATAGTTCCCATTTGGCTCCCATACCAGCCCTATCTATCCTCATGAACAATATCAAGGATATCAAGGGTTCCTTAGGAGAAACACTTCACTTCCTTCTTAACTGCTTTGGCCTGAGAGGGAACAGGTCACAGTCCTGTGCTAAAAGTACACTTCACCAGTCTATTTTAAACCTTTTCTTCCTTTATTTTTATATTATTATTTAGATATTTTGTTCTTGTTTTGAGGTATTTTCAATTTTTTCTCTGACATGGGGTTTGTCTCAGCCTTCCTTCCGTATAGGAGGGTGGTCCTTCTTCAGGAATCCTTTTTTAATCTGGGATATGTCTAGATTCTGAAGCTTCAAATTTTGCCTCACTTGCCAGGAATACTTCTTAGTGAATAGCAGCCATTCATGATGTATATTCTGCTTCAGAGATACACATGAACCATATTGTGTAAAATTTTCACTACCTGCTCAAGGAAGGACAGAGTGATAAAGTCCAACTCCTTATGGTGGAGTGCTCTCTGCATTGGATCCAGGCTCAGAAACCACCCACAGACATTGGCCTCAGAGTAACCACAATGCCTCATCAATACCTCCCCTCCCTTCCCCCCAGTCATGCCCTCCCAGGTCTTCAAGAGACAGAGCCGCTAGTAAAAATGAAAGCGCTTCCTCCAACAGAAGTGCCAGATCTCCTAAGAAAGACCACTTGGAAAGGTCTGCTGCACCAGAGATCCAGTGCCCTGCAAAAGCTCCCACAGAGGCTTCAAGGACTCTCAGTAGTAGGAATCATCTATAGCTATGTCCTCACTTACTTCTTGGTACAGAAGCCCTCAAAGCCATTGAAGTTTGGGCAAAAGACTAGCAATCCTAATGACTCAAGTAAAAAGACAGTACACTCTTCATCTTCCACTGCCTCAATGGTACCTACACCATTGGTACTGCAGGTTCTGAAATACTCAGTCAACCACGCTGTACCTCACACCTCTATGGCTATGTCTACACTGAGAAATTTAGGTTGATTTTACCAAGTCGACTTTACTAAGTTCACTTTAAGTTGACCTTATTAAATCGACTTAGAGGGTCCACACAGGACTTTTAAGCCTACTTAAACCTGGCCCTACTAAGTCGACTTAGAGAGTCTATACTAAGAGAGTCTAAGTTGACTAGTTAGGACCAGGGGAATGCGAGGCTCCTTTGGAGCCTCAGCTCCCTAGGCTAGGAGGGCTTGTCCTCGGGAGATCCAGCCCTGCGGGGCTGGATCTCCCAGAGGCACAAAGCCCTGGAGCGATCTGGCTGAGAAGGGATCGTGGAGCTCCTTTCTCCCCCGGACCGCTCGGCTCCATTTGGGCTGAGACTGCTCAGGTCCCGGGAAGAAGGGAGCCCCGCACTCCCTTCTAGCTAGGACTGAGCGGTCCCCGCGGTCCCGGCCAGAAGGGACCGTGGGGTTCCCTTCTCTATGGAAATCCCAGCGGTCCTGGCCAGAACGGAGCCTCCCCAACAGCTGGAGAGTGGTCCCAGCCAGAAAGGAGCCTCAGGGCTCCGTTCTGGCTGGGACCACTGGGGTCCTGGCTAATAGAAGCCCCGCGCTCCTTTTTAGCTGGGACTGCTCGATCCCGGATAGAAAGGAGCTCCGGTCCCTTCTCCCTGGGACATGAGCGGTCCCAGGGAGAAGGGAGCTGGGATGAACCGCTAGCGGGACTGGCTCTCCCCAGGACAAGCACTAGCGGCTTCCTGGGGAGAAGCAAGCAGGGGCTCCCTTTTTGCTTAAGCATTAAAGTCGACTTAAAAGCAGGTCTTATTAAGTTGACTTTAAGTTTCCTTAAGTCGACTTAAGCAACAGTTTAACTCGACTTAAGGAAACTACAATGTGGATGCAGAGTAAATTAAGTCGACTTAAGCCTGCTTACGTTGACTTAATTTACAAGTGTAGATGCACCTTATGACTGGGCCTCACTAAGTCACTGCGCCTGCTTTCCCAAGAGTACTGCAAGAGTTCAGGTGCTCAGAGGATTTTATTATTTTGAAGAGTCTGATTCTCTTCCTTTGAGTTTGTGAGGCTCCTTGTAGCACATCTGATATTATCTCTGGTACCCTACCTATTGCCAGAATCACCTGCCTTCTCACTACTATCACATTCTGAAAAATAGCCAGTTACTCCTCCTTCATCTGTCTCTCCAAAGTGCTATGGAAAGGAGAGCTCTTCACACTCTCATATTTGTGAGCAGGGTTCTGCTTACTACCTGCCTATGTTTGACAAATTGCAACTTCCAGGCTTACCACTGAAGCCCACAAATATCGCTTTTGATAGAACCAAGCTGGAATGTCCCCTCCATTCCTCTATACTACTCCCCAGTGGACGTGCTAGTATCCTTGGGCTGCCTTCTAGTCACAGCTTTCTAAAGTGCCCACTGCTACTGGGTATGCTCCATCTCCTTCTGTTCCTCCTCAGCAATATCCAGGGCAGAAGGATATGTTCAAGGACCAGGAAAGGGAAACCGAGGAGGAGTCTACATCACAGTTTAATATTTCTTCTTCCTCCCTGGATGAAGCTGTCATCCTTCCACATCTCACATTGATGATTTCAATCAGTTTCAGATCCTAATAGAAGTGCAGGAAACAGAAAAAAAAATTGCTCAACATCTTGCGCACATCAGCAGAAACATCACACTCCCTATAAATGAAGCATTATTAAAACCTATAATATCCCTTTGACAGAATCCTGCTCCTGCCCCTAAAAGAACAAACAAAGCATATTATGAGAAATGAGAAGCTCAAAGTATTTATTTTTCCACTCCACATTGAATTCCCTTGTCATGGATGCAGTAAATGAGTGCCATAGACAACACCATTCAAATACTACACCTGTGACAAGAATTAAATGCATCTCGACTTTATGGGCACAAGAATCATTCTTTTGCTTCCCTGCAATTCCTGATTGAACTTTGGCAAATCCAGAGAAATACAATCATTCATTAATTGACGATTATCTATTATATCAAACATCTACCACAAAAGCACAAAGAGCAATTTCAAGTCATCATTGCTGAAGGGCAGCTCTTAGAACAACCATGCAAACACCTCGTAAAGTGGCTGATGTTGTAACTTATTCCATTAGTACATCTATAGTAATGCACAAAACATCATGTGCATTTAGTTTTGGAGTGCATTTAATTGTGAAGTCCAATACGGTATAGCAGACCTCCCTTTAGGTGCTCTAAAGTTACTTAGTGACATCAGGGACAATTTTCTGCAACACTTTGAAAGGCTTCTGTATGGTCTTTCATTGAGCAGATTATATACACCAACTGTGTATATAAATTGGTGCATGACTGTGGCGCATGAAGCTTTTTTTACAGTTGAAGTGAATCTGGTGTGACCCTATGGCCTCCCTCGTTTTCTGCCCACCAGAATAAGGTGGTGGGGCTAGAGGATTCTGCACAGTGAGGTGGAGAGTCTCAGGGACTCAGTAAGTTTGGCCATCCCGATATACACCTTCAAATAAAAAGATTTAGTTGATCTCAGGTATAATGTGCTTCTCAGCACTATTTTCCAGAGACAATAGACCTAGAAAAAAAGAAATTCAAGGGGGGAAATCTTTCAACTGCTACAGCAACATGGACTCTGTAATGATGATGGCTAGACAGTCCTTTTGACTTCTCAGTCGAGGACAACATATATTCCATCAAGCCAGACCTGTTGCTGCATTCACCCCACTCAACTTTTCAGCTTTTGGGTATTGTCTCTCCCACTGTCACACTTCGTGGGTGCAGATTACCTTCAACAGATGGGTGTCAGAGATTATAGCTTTAACAGTACTCTGAGTTCCACTCCAGTTCTCTTTCCCACCCCCATTCCCTGTCCCTTTTCAGGGACCCCTCTCACAAACCTCTTTTGGAGCAAGAGCTTCAATTCCTTCTCCAGTTAGAAGCAGTGGAACCAGTTCCCATGCAACAAAAGAGGAAAATGCTTTATTCTAAGTACTTCATGTTACCCAGAAAGAAGGGCAGATAGAAACAAACTCTAGATCTATGGATGCTGAATACCTTTGTCAAGGTATTGTGATAGTCAGTCTGGATGGCTTCCAGAAAGAACTAGCAGGCCAATATATCAGCCCCAGGGTCCTCAAGTTCCTTTTCACCTGGTAGCTGAGCAGGGGTTTACTCTAATTTAATTAGCACACCTGGAGCTAATTAAGGCCATGCCCAAATCTTGTTAAAAAGCCTCCCCTCTGGAGAAAGGGTGTAGCTGGAGTATGAGAGTGAGGAGAGCTACTGGAATGTTTGAGAGGAGATAAGGTGTGGCTGAAAGGCAGAGAGATCTGGAGAAGGAGCAGAATGCTGGTCAAGAAGAGCCCCACAGGTACAAAGACTGCGGAAAGGGAATAAACCTGCCCGAAGGGGGCAAAGGACCTTTCCCAGGCCTGGAGTCTTGAAGGAAACAGACCCACCACTAGAGGTAAGCATGGGACCCACCAAAGTAGAGAAGGAATGTTGTCACAGTATAGAAATTCAAGATGGCGATGTTCACAGTTGTCATTCCATCTCTGGATCTGGAAGACAACTTCACAACTCTCAACTTCGAGGACATGTATTTTCATATCACAAGAGACCTTCTCACAAGAAATGTTTATATTTAGTGGCAGAGCAGGACCATTACAAATACTGGGTCCTTCTTTTTTGGTTAGCCATTGCTCCCAGGGTTCTCATGAAAGTCACAGCAAGGTGGGTACATAAGTATCAGTGAGGAGTTGTTGTCTTTCCTTATCCTGATGACTGGCTCCTCAAGGGATGTTCCTATGCCAATACCGAAGTGTCAGTACTCAAGGCAATGGCTCTTTTCCAACATCTCAGTCTCCAACTCAACTATGTGAAGACCTCCTTCCCACCTGTGTGATGGAGAGTTTATAGAGGCCATTTTAGATGCCATCATAGTCAGAGCTTATCCATCAGATGACAGGTTCCTCACAATGTCACATCTGATGATGAGAATTCAGATCAGTCCTTAAGTCACTTCCAGATCATATCTTCAACTTCTTGGGCAGAGTAGCATGTACTTTGTCATGCTTCATACTCCACTGCACCTGCATTGCCTCCAAGCCTGGTTCAGATCAGTTTATGCACCCAACAGGGTCAATCTAAACAAGCTGCCCTCTATCTGCCCTTGTACTCTATTTTACCTCAAGAATCCAGCCAAAGTTTGGGGGTCCCGTTCAAAACTTTCCACCTATACACATAATAGTTTCCATCCTCAGATGGGGAGTTCATCTTTTTTGGACTATGCTATCCAGGGAAGATGGTCTGCCCAAGAGTCCATTTTATTCATCATTCTGGAACTCAGAGTAGCCAGGTATAACTGTCTTCACTTCCTACCCATAATACAAGGTCAGTCAGTCTGCATAATAGCAGATAACATAGCCAGTAATACATTATATAAATCAGCAAGGTTGAGTGATATAGAATCATAGAACTAAAAGGGACCATGAGAGGTCATTGAGTCCAGTGCCCTGTACTTGTGGCAAGACCAAGTGCCATCCCTGACAGGTGTTTGTTTAACCTGCTCAAAAATTTTTCAATGATGGAAATTCCACAACCTACCCAGGCAACTTATTTCAGTAGTTAATCACCCTGACAGGTAGTAATTTTTTTACTAATGTCCAACCTAAACCTCCCTTGCTGTAATTTAAGCTTATTGCTTCTTGCCCTATCATCAGCTGTTAAGGAAAATAATTTTTCTCTCTCCTCCTTGTAATAACCTTTTGAGTTCTTGAAAACTGTTATCATGTCCCCTCTCAGTCTCCTCTTTTCCAGACTAAACAAACCCCATTCTTTCAATCTTCCCTCATAAATCAAGTATTCTAGACCTTTAATCATTTTTGTTGCTTTTCTCTGGACTTTCTCCACATCTTTCCTGAAATGAGGTGCACATAACTGGAAACAATACTTCAGTTGGTATCAACAGCAAACTTTATAAGTGTACTCTTTATGCCATTATCTAAATAATTGATGAAAACATTGAACAGAACCAGATCCAGAACTCATCCGTGTGGTACCCCGCATGTTATACCCTTCCAGCATGACTGTGAGCCATTGATAACTACTTTCTGGGAAGCCAGAAGCCAACCAGTTATGCATCCATCCTATAGTAGCTCCATTGAGGTTGAATTCCCCTAGTTTGCTTATGAGAAGGTGATGTGAGATGGTATCAAAAGCCTTACAAAATCTAGATATACCACATCTACTGCTTCCCCTCTATCCACAAGCCTTGTAACCCTATCATAGAAAGCTACCAGGCTGGTTTGACATGATTTATTCTTGACAAATCCTTGCTGACTATCACCTAACCACTTTATTCTCTTTTAGATGTTTGCAAATTGATTCCTTAATTATTTGCTCCATCATCTTTCTTGGTATAGAATTTAAGCTGACTGGTCTGTTATTGCTTTGGTTTTCCTTATTTCCCTTTTTATAGATAGACACTATATTTGCCCTTTTCCAGTCCTCTGGGATCTCTTCTGTCTTCCATGACCTTTCAAAGATAATAGCTAATGGCTTGGATATCTACTGAGACAGTTCCTTCAGTATTTTAATATTCTATATCACATTCCCTCTTTGTGAAAACCATGAAATTATGGAACTGATGCATAGCTCATGATATCCTGACCTTGGCAATCTACCCAGTTTCCAAAACACTATAGCTGATAGCCTTAGCAGGCACATTACTCAAGATCATGAGCTGGAACTTGCCAAGAGAGATATATCTTTATCTGGGGACTTCTGAAAACTGATCTTGTTTTACAACTACAGTGAATTGGAAATGTATCTGGTTCTATTCATGAAGAGGTTTGAGGATCCAAGAACTCTGAGAATGTATTTCTCCTCTCCTGGGAGAAGAATCTCCTTATACCCATTTCTGTAAAAGCTGTAAAATCAGGCGAGACAAAGCCACAGTCACTTTTACTGCACAAACCTCACTGTGACAGGTTTGGTTTCCTTATCTTCATCTCTCCCCCCTAACTGCCTTCCAAAATTCTGTTGACACACAGTCTTCTCAAACAGGACTAAGGAAGTATCTTTCATCCTAACATGAATGCGCTGTGGCTTAAGGCATGATACCTAGATGGTACTCAGAGCTAGCACAATCTTGCAGATCAGAATATTCTGCTGAACAGTAAAAAAAAGTTTCTGTCAGAAAGATTTATCCTTAGAAGTGGAAAATGTTTTTATCACTGGTATACTCAACATATTTTGGTTTTTATTGAATCTTCTAGCTCTGAGGTATTCGAATACTTATTGTTAAGAAAGCAGGATTTTCTTTGAATTCCATTAAAGTAAATCTAGGTGCCATTACAGCATTCTATTCATTAAAATAAAGCTTCTTAATATTTGCTCACCCACCAACATCAAGATTTATTAAAGGTCTATCAAATTCTTCCCTAGATACCCTGCTCCCAGCTGGGATTCAAATTTAGTTCTCAGTGGTTTGATGAAACACTTTTTTTGAACCATCAGCAACCTGCTTGCTGCTAAACCTCTCCTGAAACCTGAATTCCAATGATTGTTACCTCAGTATGAATCATTAGAGAACTGGGAGGTTTAAAGACTGATCCTTTATATACCATCTTTTTTTTCAAAGATAAGCTTTCACTTCAGTCACATCTATGCTTTTTAGACAAGGTTATTTTGGATTTTCTTATCATTTCATCTCCTCTACTTTAACCTCAAGCCTCATCAGTCAAAGCAGAAAGCTATCCTTCATGCCCTGTTGGTATATCATCTGAACAGGACTAGACCTTTTCAATCATCCCCAAGATTGTTTCTCTTCTGGACAGAGATTAGTGGGTTCTAGGCGCTATACAGAGGCTTTCTAAATGACTTTCAAGTAGCATAATCTATTGTGCATCTGCTAATATACCCTGCCCCTCTTACTTTATTGCTTATTCTACAAGATTGCACTACACATCTTTGGTCCTGCTAAAGTACAGGAAATATGCAAGGGTGCTATGTGGGCTTCAATTCATACTTTCTGTAGATACTATGCTTTGGTTGATGCTTCCTGGGTAAATGTTGCCTTTGGCCCAGCAGTCCTACAGACAGCCTTAGACCAAGTTCCAAAGCTCCCACCTCCTTCAGGGGTTACTGACAGGGCGTCATCTGCGGTGCATCTACGCTTGTAAATTAAGTCGACTTAAGCTTGCTTAAGTCAACTTAATTTACTCTGCGTCTACACTACACTTTCCTTAAGTCGACTTAAGCAGCTGCTTAAGTCAACTTAAGGAAAAATTAAGTTGACTTTCTAAAACCTCGTTTTAAGTCGACTTTCTGCTTAAGTCAACTTTCTAAAGTTGACTTAAGCTAGTGTAGTCATGGAGGACCCCTAAGTCGACTTCCCCACTGCCCTCCCTGCCAGGGTGGCTGGGCAGGTACAATGGGGCAAAGGCTGAGCCCCCTGGCACTTGGCAAGGGGTGCCCCCCCCCGCCACTGTGGACCAGTCCCAGGTCCACCTAGCCCCTACAAGTCGACCTAGGCGTCCAGTGTGGATGCTCTGGGTCGATTTTGTAGGGTCCCCTCAAAGTCGACTTAAAATTTAAGTGTGGACATGCTAAGTCGACCTAAATTAACAAGAGTAGACATAGCCCTGAAGTGGAACATTCTTATAGGCACTACTTGAAGGATAGTTTGGTTAGTTATGTTGTACAATAGCTGGAGTTCTTCAAGATGTGTATACTGTGTACCCTGTACCATTCTCCTCCTTACCCATGGCTTTGGAGCTTTATCTTCTTGGGGCTTTGCAACGGAGAAGGAATTGAGGGCACTTTGCCTGCATATCCTTATATATTCTTGGGATGTACGTGAGGATATATAGGAAACATGTGCAAGCTGAACGTGCACTTCTACAAAAAATTTCCTACTGAAAGTGCTTGGGGCACAGGAACACATCAAGTGGAGCGCCTATTGGGAACATAAATATCAACGAACTCCAGGTATCATACAAGGTAAGTAACATCTCCTTTTTTATTTCCATGTCCTCCTCCTTTTCTCATTCCTAACTTTATTTCCATCAAAGCTGCTTATGAAGAGTAAACTGTTCCCAGTCGGATTATCATTACTATTTATTTGTGAATGTCCAGGTGAAAAAATAAAGATGGAAACAATTTCAAAATATCAAATGTGAAGTAAGGAAATAAAACAGATTTATAAGTAAAAAAAAAAAGTCAAAAGAACTTGAGTAGGTATCATATGTTTGGCCTTTCAATTAGCTGGTGTCAGCAGAGTTTCATCTGGAAAGTCCTCCTGATAGATCAGTATAAGTTGAGCAGCCATTCTGTAGATGTGTGATATCCTCAACCACACTGCAGCTATATAGAGGTGTGGTCCCCTGCCACATACCTCATGTACCCCTCCAGCTGATCTTGCACCAGAGGTAGCTTGGCTGCTCATGTTCTAAACCAGGCAGTCTCTCAACAAACTGAGTGATGAAGAAAAAGTTTCTTATATACATAATGTGGCAGCATCTGCTGTAGAGATAGTGAAATAACATAGTCCAGATTGGTCTTCTGCTGATGAGCTGGTTATGAGGTACTACCAATATATCTTTGAAAAGTGGCAGTTGTAGTATGTCCTGAATTTTCCCAAGGAGCCTTTTTTTTCTGCAACCTAATGCCTAATCAATGATAAAAGGCAGAATATTAGAGAGGGTTGGTAGCTATTCGGTATTCGTTGGTCTCATAGTCCCTGTTGCTGTTCTCCTCATATGATTCAATTATACATCAACTAATTTTGTTTGAGAAGAACTTAACCACATGAGAACAGATCATTCTTTAGTGGAGCAGCAGAGAGTTAGTGATGAGCTGCACAGTGTTTGGGTATTAGTTCCTCAAGTTGAGCCCACAAACTTATTTAAGAGGCCTTTTCTGCACTTAATCTTCTGAGCTACCTTGGTGAGGTATGTGAATAGTTACTCTTAGATACACTGGTTTTGGGTCATGTGTTAGTTGTTCTCCATTCAAGAAGATGTTAAGCTCCTGGAAAGCACTGGTGTAGTAGCGATGGAAGCATGAAGACAATGTCCATCCACCACCTTCACAAGGTGACCTGGGAACTTAAATTCACAATACTGCTAGACTCTTAAAATCCTGGACTAAATAAAGACACTGTATTTATGGCTCATTACAGCAATCTTCATTGTCCTACAACTGTGATCCTATAAGTGGGGGAGGATCCCAGATCCTAGGCTGTAGCCTGAACCCAAACTTTTATAATCTTGCAACACATGCCTGTAAGCTGGAGTCAACTGACCCAGGCCAGTAGTAGGTGTTTTATTGCAGTGTAGACAAACTCTCTGTGCTTACTTTATTTCTTGACATTGCTTGTAATTGTCCATTTTGTTGTCTGTAGCCATAACAAACCATTTAGGTACTATCTTTGATATCATGATCAGCATGCCAGGGTACAACATGATATCATATAAAGCTGTCAAGTCAAGAAAAACTGCCTGTCTTCTGTGGTAACCATTTCCTATATAGGTGGTAAGAGTAAGAACTTGGTCACAGGTATTCCTATTAAGTCAGAAGCCTTCTTGGTCCTCATATAGAGCCTGTATCTTTTCAAAATCAGTTGATGCAGAAGTCTGTAAGCACAAATCAAAAATTATTTTTAGACAGTAGCTAGCTGGAAGACAATATTCCTTCCCGATGCTCATATAGCTATGACCATAGTTTAATGCCATTTCTTAGTCGTCTTATTGTCTTGGATGACAAGAGAGATGAAGACTCATGGACAGTTTATTTTCTCCTTACCGAGATGTAGTAACATTTCTGGTGAAATCTTTTCAAGCCACATTCTTTTCCTGCTTTTATAGAACTCAGTGCTCTCTTCATGTTCTCAATGACTCATAGACTTTAAGGTCAAAAGGGACCAGTACAATCATCTAGTCTGACCTCCTGCAAAATGCAGGCCTCAAGACCTCACCCACCCACTCCAGCAATAGGCCACCAACCTATGACTGAGTTATTTATCTCCTTAAATCATGATTTAAGGACTTTAAGATACAGAGAATTCACCGGTAAGTGAGCCATGCCCTGTGCAACAGAGGAAGGTGAAAAATCCCAGAGCCCAGGCCAATCAGCCCTGGGGGAAAATTCCTTTCCAACCCCAAATATGGTGATCAGCTAAACCCTGAGCACATGGGCAAGTCTCAACAGTCAGTTACCCAAGAAACAAGAAGCAATCGAGAAAGACTGGAAGCTATCTTCCTTTCTTTGCGATGAGACCAAACTGTATCTGTACCAACATCACCCAGCAAAACACCAATAGCAGTTAAATGTACATCAGTTTGAATTTAAGTCCTTGCTGATGATGCAGAGGCCTTCAGCTCCTTTCCTATCATGTGGATAAATGTACTAGCAGTAGGGGAGAGCAGATGGCAGCTCCTCCTTCCCTGGACTGAGGACAGAAAATGGGTGCGATAGATTCTAGTGGCAGAGGTAGCGGCTTCCCTCTCTTCCCTCCCACTGGGGTTGATGTTCTCCTCCCCCCTTCTTATTAATTTTCAATCTTATTCTCCCTTTATATTGTAAAATGAAAGAGAAAAAGTGGTGTGAATAGAAAAATGAGGAGAGTCTGTGCAGAAGGGAGAAAAAAGTCGAGGGGTGGAATAAACAATGACTGAGCATTAGATGGAAAGAGACTGATAAAGTGGAGGGAAAGATTTCTTTTCTCTCTTTCTTTGGTCCTGCACTCCAATATGCAACAATTCATTCTCCCCTTCCAAGCAAATTGATCGATTCTGCTTCCCCCACAGGTTCCACAATTGATCCCTCTTATGTTTCCACATCCCTTCCTGGGAATACACATAATTGGTACAAGACACTGTGTTTTTTAGATGATTCTGTTTCTGCTGCTGACTGTCCTATTGAAATTCCAAAGGGGTAGCCAAATGCTATAATCCATAGGAACTATGTCATGTTTGGTATCAATAGAAAGGTAGTAATTTGCTGGGAATGATTATATAGTTTATGTCTAGGAATTGTATTTTGATTAGAAGTTAAGAATTTGATGTTATATCCATACTTTAAGTTGTGTCAATCTGGACAAATGTCTTAGACGGGAGGGTGTGAACAACCATTGTCTCCTTAATGTTTAGGAATTTTCCAGGTAGAATGGTCCCAGGGAGTATCCTGATGAGCCATTGAGGACATAAAGAATACATCCATTGTATCCTTAATGGCTCATCAGTTTACTCCCTAGGATCATATCACCTGGCAAGTTCCTAAACATTAAGGAGACAATAGTTGTTCACACCCTCCCCTCTAAGACATTTGTCCAGAATGACACAAGTTAAAGTATGGATATAACATCAAATTCTTAATTTCTAATTGAAATACAATTCCTAGACATAAACTATATAATCATTCCCAGCAAATTACTACCTTTCTATTGATACCAAACATGATATAGTTCCTATGGATTATAGCATTTATGAGATATCCATAGAAAATAATATCATAAATGCTTCCCTAAATCCAGACAGTGTCACACTGTGCCCACATGCCCTGCCCTTTGGGGGGCATGCCAGGCTCCCCCTGTGTCCCCCCCAGCAGGAAGGGCATTGGTGTAGTCCTGGGGTAGCCCTAAGTCGACTTAGGGCTACCCCAGGGCTACACTGGCTTAATTCGACTTTAAAAAGTCGAATTAAGCCTTAGGTCGAGTAGAAAGGTGGTTTAATAAAGTCAAATTAATTTTCATTGTTGACTTTATTTTCCTTAAGTCGACTTAAGCAAGCTGCTTAAGTCGACTTAAGCAAAGTGTAGTGTAGCCGCAGGGCACATTAAGTCGACTTAAGCCAAGCTTAAGTCGACTTAATTTACCAGTGTAGACGCAGCCCTAGATTTTATAAACTGTAGCACCTGAGTAAATAGTCCCCAGATTCCTTCAAACACCATACTTTCTCCATATCCCAGAGCAGCTCTGCATCTTTGGTCCACTCATTATTGTTTGTCAAATGTCACAAAAACTTCCCCTTCCTGCTGTCCTTTTGACCATCCAATGGCGGAAGGAGAAAAGCTGTCAATCCACCACCCCAATTCATCCCATCTCTAGTTTCCTCCAGCTGGTGCTCCATATGGGTCCTTCTTATAGCTCCCCTTTGCTACCCATAAAAAACAGGAACTCTAGATGGGGAGGGATAACAGAAGATAATGTTACCCCTCCCAGGCCTTGGGGAGGAAGTACCCAACAACAATAGCATCAGAGGATTTTCACTCCCATCTGATAGGGAGCAGGAAAGGTTGCAGAGTGGGAGGGAAACAGCTGTTTACTGTCCGGTCTGAATGCACAGGACTGAATGATGATGCAGCACTCCAGTCTGTGTTTGCTGAGGGTGGGGGGACAAGATTTCTTCTTTGCACATGCTGAGATTGCCAGTACATTCAGCCGTAATGGTTGGCTGCCTTTTCCCCAGAAGACATGGGAATGAGAGAAGACAGACAATTAGAAGAAGATCTCTTCAGCAACTAGGAAACCCACAACAGAGTCTGACAACCTGAGGTCTATGTAGAAAACCCCTAGAGTTGTCATGCTTGTAATACAGTGACTACATAAACAATAAGTAATACAGACATGAGGGACATATCAATACCTAGAGTGACAAGAATAGTTTGTTACCCAAACCCCCATGGTTAAGGTGACCATTGGAGATTTGTGAAGATTTCCAGCAAAATCTCAAGTGAAGTGAACACTCTGAGTACTGAAAGCTGTCCAGAGTTATCAAATCATATATTCCAGTTCTGGCAAAACAGGATGCCCCATTATTCATTAGCTATCTTTTTGGGAAGGGCCTTTAGTCCCACACATCTCATCCTCTCCTAATGCCACAGCAGTGAGAAAGGAAAGGCTTCTTCCCAGCATTGCTGCAACACTGTTCTCTCAGACGTGACTGGCTTGTAGGAAGTCTCAGAGGGTGCATCTACACTTGTAAATTAAGTCAACTTAATTTACCATGCTTCTACACTACAATTTCCTGAAGTCAACTTAAGCAACTTGCTTAAGTCAACTTAAGGAAAATAAAGTCGACTTAATGAAAATTAAGTCAACTTTATTAAACCTAGATTTAGTTCAACTTAAGGCTTAGGTCAACTTCCTAGAGTTGACTTAAGCCAGTGTAGACCTGGGGTAGCCCTAAGTCAACTTAGGGCAACCCCAGGACTGCACCACTGCGCTCCCTTCTGGGGGGGCACAGAGGGAGCCTGGCATGCCCCCCCAAAGGGCAGGGCAGAGCCCTGCCACCCTGCCCCTATGCCCTGCCAGAGTCCCCATCCCCCTTTGCCCCATTGTACCTAGGTACAATGGGGCAAAGGCTGAGCCCCCTGGCACTGGGGAAGGGGTGCCCTCCTATCCCCATGAACCTGCCCTAGGTCCCCCTAGCCCCTAGAAGTTGACCTAGGCATCCAGTGTGGACGCTCTAGGTCGACTTTGTAAGTTCCCCCCAAAGTTGACTTAAAAACTAAGTGTAGACTCACTAAGTTGACTTAACTAAATCGACTTAGTTAAGTTGACTTAGCTAAAGTCGACCTAAATTTCCAAGTGTAGACATAACCAGCGTGTATATTCCTTGGATGAAACCAAAAGATCTCCTTACAGCCTGGTGAAGTCTGGGTCGATGATGGCAGGAAAGAAACCAGCTAGGTTTGTGGGTCTCTGAATTTCTTTCATGGTGAGGAGCTTTATAATGGGGCTTAGAGTAAGTCACTCTATTGCTTAGGGTAATATTCACTGAGAAGCTGGCATTTGTTTTGACTGTTGAATTATTTGGAGACTGACATGGATTTTTCTACAGATGTATTAGTTCTTCATGATTGTTCAACAAATGGATTGAATGTGTTGATGCCCCTGGCTGTGTTTGGGGTTGCGCACTGGGTAACTCGAAGGGGTGGAAGGCCACAGTGTCGATGAATCCCCTTCGCTCCAGACTCAGACACAGCTGGGACATAACTGGCGCCCCACAATCCAAATAACATAGCCTTGATGTTTCCCGGTTGCAAGAACTGATAATCTGTTCCCCATAATGAAATAATAGTATCAGTCTCAGCCGGTTTCTGCTTGCAATAATAACATAGCCTTGAAAGTTTGGTTTTCGTCTAAGGAGAAGAGAAGGGAGGTAGAATCCTTTTACACACACAGACTGGGAAATGCTGACAGCCCAGGTCCAGCTAGTATTCAACTATATAAAAGCAATTGCAACCAAAGGGGGGGTTGCGCATGATTTGAGACGTGCCTGTCTCCGTGTGCCTGCTTGAGATCTCAAATAAATCTTAGTGTGCTTCTCCGCCCTGGTGTGTTTATTGGTGCTGTGCACTCCGGGCAACGAACCCACTGTTGCTAGGAGCCCCTGCCTGTCTTCAGGTGTCCTACCGGCAACAAATGAATCATTGTCAGCGTATGGCGTGTTTGAAAACTGCTTGCTTTGAGTATTTGCTATTCACTCTTTGGATTGTGAGTCATGATCATGTAAGTGTTGCATCTGATCATTGATTGGATAGCAAACTTTTTTAAACAGAAGAACAATGAACAGTAAACTTCTAGTATAAATATTAATTTAATTTTACTTAAATTTATAATAGAACAATTTCTGTTTTAGATTCATCCAAGTAGGAGATCCAAGTGAAGTGTGGCCAATGTATAGAAAGTGGCAGATTTCACATAGAGTCCTATTGTTCACTTTTAAAGTTATGCAAAGAGGATTAATCCAAGCCATTTACATTGACTAAGAGCACCATAGTTCATGTAGTTCTTCAAATGCTTGAGAATTCTGCCTGGATGGCGAACCCAGTTGTCTTCCTTTTGGTGAACCATTAGAGTTGTTTGAAATCTGCCACTTCCAGGATGTCCTACATGTGGACATGCTTCAGCTAGCTCTGCTTCTTGGATGATGCTAAAACTCAAAGCAAAACCATATGGACTCAGAATCTCCCTCCACAGGAGTCACAGTAAAAGCATCCAGGACCTCTATTACCTGGAGTTATCATGGTTGGAGGCTGGAGGCAGTGGTCTGCTACTCGCTCATTTTTGCACATTTTTGCGGAGCAGTCAGCTGTTACCAGTCTGTTATCAGTGTCTCCACATTCTGGTTGATCTTCTGTTCCCACATTCCCCACCCCTGCTGAGAATGAGCCTTCAAGGACATTCAGCTTTCTTCATTAAATCCTAAAGAAATTTGAAACCATATGAAAGACTACCAGTAGTCGGAAACTCTTCAAGTTTCATTAAGACAGAACTTTAGTCAAATTTGCTTTTAAAATGAAACCCAAAATGAGGGAAGTTTTTTCTTTGGTTTCATTAGGGAAGCTTTGCACAGCTTTTGTCAGCATACTTATAGTTAGGGAGGAATATGAATGGAGAAAGGAAATAGTTGTAGCCCCCACCTGGTTTGTGTGCATCAAGCCTCCATGATTATCCATTTACAACAACTAAAATGGAAACAGCTGTCTTGGAACAATTTTAAAACTTTATCCCTTAGCGACACAAATAAATAAAATCCATTACCAATGCAAATCACTCTTGATACAAAATAAAGGGATTTAACAAGTTAGTTATATTTGCACCAGGGCTTTCAAAATTAATTTTTATTCATATGTTTATCTTTAAAAATAAGTGGGAGGGTGTTTATTGCTGAAAAAAACTTTGAGCCATGTACAGTTCGGGAATGCAGTGTGCAAGCGTCTTCACATAGCTCAGTGCATTCACCTCTGCAATCAACTTCACTTGTTATTCCATTTGTGTGTCTCTCTTTTCATCAGAGACAGACTGCTAGTTGTGGGTATGTCTGAGAATCTTAAAAGATATTGCCAAAACAATTGGTTGGAATGCCTGGAGCTGGCAAAATCTGGCAGTGCCTTCAGTCCATAGCAACCCCTGTCCCAGGTGTTTTGAAAATGTTGGCTGCACTAATGCTTGTCCATGTGAAAAGAAAATCAAAACTATTACAGGTTTTTGGTTCAGCTAGGTTTTGTACCTTTTCTTCCACAATGTGATATGTTGCATTTGTATTTTATGGCAAAGAGCCTATTCTTAGCAACAGTGCTTAGCATTATGGGATATGTTCTGCAGAAGACCCAGAATGCACTGGTACAACACCTGCTTTAATGTGTTCCCAGTGTGAACATGCCAAAAAGTTCTGACACAAAAGAGTGTTGCTGTATGGGCATCCTAAACTGTTCTAGGCACTTGCTTAGTTCAAATTAGTCAGTTGCATTAAGCTCAATGTGCTGGTTAGTTCGAACTAACATGGCCACATTGACTTAATTTGAACTAACTAGTTTGAATTAAGGGTTAATTCGAAAGGTATAATCAAATTTATTAGTTTGAATTAAGGAAGCCCTTAATTCAAACTAATGAAAGCCTAGTATGGCCAAGGCTTAAGTTAGTTCGAATTAAGCTTCCTTAATTTGAACTAACTTGCCAGTGTAGACATAGGCATTGTGCCCATCTAAAAAAAGGGAAATAAAGACAACTCATGGAATTACAGACAAGTCATCTTAACTTCTGTACCAGAAAAGATAATAGAGGAAATAATTAAGGAATCAATTTGCAAACATCTAGAAGAGAATAAGGTGATAAGTGATAGTCAACATGGAATTGTCAAGAACAAATTGTGTTAAATCAACCTGGTAGCTTTCTATGACAGGGTAACAAGCCTTGTGGATAGAGGAGAAGCGTTAGATGTAGTATATCTAGACTTTAGTAAGGCTTTTGATATGGTCTCGCATCATTTTATCATTAACAAACTAGGGAAATACAATATCAATGGAGCTACTATAAGATGGGCGCATAACTGGTTGGATAACCACTCCTAGGGTGCATCTACACTTGTAACTTAAGTCGACTTAAGCCTGCTTAAGTCGACTTAATTTACTCTGCGTCTACGCTGGAGTTTCTAGCCTGGGGAGCTGAGGCTCTAAAGGACCCTCGCCTCCCCCTGGATCCCAACTAGTTGACTTAGTGTAGACTCTCTAAGTCGACTTAGTATGGCCCACTTTAAGTCGACTTAGGAGTCCTGTGTGGACTCTCTAAGTCGACTCAATATAGTCATCTTAAAGTCAACTTATTAAAGTTGACTTAGTAAAGTTGACCTAAATTCCCCAGTGTAGACATAGCCCTAGAGAGTAGTCATGCTGGAAGCGTATAAAAAGTGAGGTACCACAGGGATCAGTTCTGGGACCAGTTCTGTTCAATATTTTCTTCAATGATTTAGATAATGGAATAGAGAGTACACTTAGAAAGTTTGCGGAAGATCCCAAGCTGGGAGATATTACAAGTGCTTTGGAGGATAGGATCAGCATTCAAAATAATGTGGACAAACTTAATTCTTCCGATCTACTCTGTGCTGATTAGGCCCCAAGTGGAGTATTGTGCTCAGTTTCAGGTGCCTCATTTCAGGAAAGATTTGAAGAGAGACCAGAGAAGAGCATAAAAAATGATTAAAGGTTATTAAAGGTCTAGAATACTTCATTTATGAAGGAAGATTGAAAGATCTGGGTTTGTTTAGTCTGGAAAAGAGGAGACTGAGAGGGATCATGATTACAGTTTTTAAGTATCTAAAAGGTTGTTACAAGGAGGAGATTGAAAATTATTCTCCTTAACAGCCGATGATAGGACAAGAAGCAATGGGCTTAAATTACAATAAGGGAGGTTTAAATTGAACATTAGGAAAAAAATTCATAATTGTCATGGTAATTAACCACTGTAATAAGCTGCCTAGAATAGCGGTTTTCAAACTTTTTTTCTCAGGACCCAGTTGAAGAAAAAAATCTCTTATGCCCATGACCCAACAATTACATCTTTGAACAATGCATTCCAGTCTTTCAGAGGCAGCAGCAGGGGGCTCCGCAATCCAGTACCTGAAGGTCTGTGACCCAGTACTCGGTCCCAACCCATAGTTTGAAAACCACTGGTTGTGGAATCTCCATCGCTGTAAGTTCTTAAGAGCGGGCTAAGCAAACACCAGTCAGGGATGGTTTACGATGGTACTTGGTCCTGCCAGTGTAACCCGTATGCCTGAAAAGGCTATCTCTGAGAGACCTATTGAGGGTGGGTTACTGTTGCTGGGCAGATTAGCTACCCACAACCAGAAACTTCCAGAAGCAGGGAGTGGTAGCATTTTGAGCATGCGCCACAGTGTACCCTGCTGGTGTGATGTGATGTTGTCAGTCAGATGACATGAGAGCAGCAGTCTGTGCGGACAGCAGGCTAGAGCTGCCTTGAAAAGAGACCATGTACTCAGTTTTCTGGAGAAAAGCTGATCCAGGAGTGAACAAGATGTTTTCTCCCTCTAATAGAGTCATTTGTAACAGACCTTGCAGACATGCATATGGGACTGAGGGCTGGTTGCAAAGGAGAAGAAAAAGCCTGCATGGAATGCTACAGAGGATTCCAGCAAAGGAAGAAGAGGACAGCTATTTCTTGCCACTCAAGCCTCTACACTGGAACAGAGACTGTAGCTGAGAGTGGGTGAACTCCACCTGGACTTTGGGACTCTTGGGTATCTTTCATGTGGGGGTTTCTGTAGGGATTGTTCGTGGTTAATTGTACTTTGTTTTCTTAGGATAAGGTTCATTTAGTTAGTAGTTAATAAAGTTCATTGTTATGTTTATTGTAGTAGTATTTTAGTGTGGGGTGGTAACTCTGAGCAATCTTTGCTGTGAGTCCCATACAGACTGGATCCTGGGTCTCCAGCTGCTTTCTCCACAGGGATTGGGATTGATTTCTGTGAGGCACTGGAGAAGGGCAACTGAATGAATTTTAGCCCACCCAAAGGTTACACCAGCAATGCAGGGGACTCAACACAATGACCTCTCATGGTCCCTTCCAGTTCTATGATTCTGTGATTCATTTTTTTGTCTTGCAGAGTGTAAGGTCATCACGACAGGGATGGTGTCCTCTTATGTGTTTGGAAAATGCTTGTCATATTACAGATGTTAGCACAATCTAGGAAGCAATAATAATTATTCATGATAATAAAGTGTACAGAAATTAAATGAATAGCAGAGTGCACTTAATAAATTTGCTGTTCTGTATTACTCTGTAATCTCAGCTGATGTGTGAATTATTCATGGCTGTTCAGGATCAGATTGGGAACATTTTGGAAACTGCTTGGTTCAGGGAGAAACTCAAGACCTAGTACCCTCTGGAATACTTCATCACTCATGAGGGCGGGGGTAGGGGGGGAAGGGACTAAAAAGCCTTGTCCTTGTTTTGTAAAGCAATTTTAAAATAACATGAAATATGGTTTAGTTAAGGTAGATAGTATTAAATATGATGTCCCTTAAAAGCCTACTGAACATAAATCAGTACACAATATAACAGCTTACAATGGTGTGTGAGAAATGAGCAGTGATGATGCCATCCATAAATGAGAAGACAAAGTTCCACATGGGTTATGTGACTTCAACATTATTAGTCCATTGTTTCTCATTTTCATACTGCACATTCAATACAGTTTTTGTTCTGTTTATTATAAGCAGGAATTCCACAGAAGTGGCAATGCAGCTTGTTGGAAGGTTTTCTAGGAAGATTCATTTATTTTCTCTACTTTAATGTAATCTTCATTTGGATGGAGGTTCTTTGCCAGATTTGCATTATACCCAGATATGTTGTTAAATCCTAGTCAAGAAAGTACAGCAACTTTAACTTTTAAAATAATTGGTAAATGGTGTCCCTAAAATAACAAAAACGCTCATTTTCTTATCATGCTGCTTGAGATTGCAATCTCTACATTTCCTGTCTGTGGATGATTTTCTTCTTCTTCTTCTTCTTCTTCTTCTTCTTCTTCTTCTTTTAAATGTTGGAATCAATATCTTTTCCTATAATTTTATTTCAGTTGATTATACTTTAGTATTTCAGTGAATTGAGATTAATGTTCATTAAACTATTTTGTTCAGTCACAAAAAAAGCAGGGGTTCAGCAGTTCTTATCTGGGCAGTGGACATGCCCAGCACAGAGCTGCGATTATTCTAATGATGTGTACTCTTTTTTTTTCTGCCCAGCTTTTGGTAAAAACATTTTCTCCATCAAAAAAATAATCAGACATCAATAAAAAGGAACTTTTCAAGTTCTAATCTAAATGAGTCCTTTGCTGAGCTGCATTTTTCTTGATCTTAGAGATCGGGTATTAGCCTCAGATACCTTAGATTATATGCACCATGTCTATGTATTGTGGCATCAGACATATCTTTTAGTGCAGCTGAAACCCTGTATTTTTCCATATATTTACATCTGCTCAAGTTCATTTGTTCTAACAGGGATATGAAATCCATTCTACCATTCAAAGACTAGAGATGGTGTTGATGTTTATTCACCCCTCCAGTCTTTCTACTACAGTATGAACCTTTTTAAAGAGTATAAGGAACTGATACATTCAGAGTGCATGTCTTTAGGAGTGAATTGAAATTCTACTCCCTTTGGGCATTATTGTTTCCCTGGAGGTGCAAGACTTGAGTGAACTTTCTAAACTACAGCAACAAAAACATGGGAATATGTGATGAAATTTGATCACTCTGGTAGGCAAGCCCTTCTGCAGTCAAGCAAGCTGTCCTTTGGCTAGTTCATGATTAGAGTCAGCAAACCCACTCAGATTCTTCTTCTAGATCTGAAGTCCTATCAGAAATGCATTCTAGGCGCAACTCATCCTGCCTTAGTGTCAGCGGGATGGACTAGATGACCGCTGCAGGTATTTTCCAGCCCTACATTTCTGTGATTCTTCTAGGTTTGAGTATTGGATTTGTGTCATGTCTTTCCTTTCAGCTCTTTCGCCTCCAAGAGCCTCTTCAAAACCCATGAGCACTGACAGAAGTGACCTCCCCCCCATCCCCTTTTTTTTTTTTTATGTGTCTTCCTCTTTTTAAAAAAACATGCTTTTATACACTGTCTGTCACTGTAGTATCTTACAATGATTCATAGCGGTTGATGGGAAGGGAAGACAACTGTTGAAAACTAAAGAGTTTTTTTCTAAAACTCCCATTGGGCTTTGTTGAAATGTGTGCTTTGCTGTAAATTTGAGTGCTTGTGTCTGTATATTGCTTTCCCTGCAGAATGGAGACTTCAAAGGAGAGGCCCTATATGGGCAGTGACAAAGCAGCTGTGCAACCTTCCTCACATGTCCATGCCACTGATTTTAAATCCTGATCTGAAGGGGAAATTTAATATCTATTATGAGTGAGTCCTTAGGCTTTCTGCTGAAACTTCCAGAGAGGCAGCCTTTGATCACTACTGACTTGGGCTGCATTTAAAACTGGTGGTTAAGAGATTGAAGCCTCTTTATTCAATTACCACCTCCCTTAGTTTATTTTATTTTGTTTCAGCAAGGTTCTTTATTTGGCATATTTATCTTATTGTTTTCAATGAACTCTAACCATTTCTCTTAACTGACTCCAAAATTTTATTCTAACTACATGACTGACGATGGTATGTGGGACTGGCACTTTCTTCATGGGTTGAATGCCCAAAATGAGTTAGGTTTCTGATTTCTATTTAGGTTCCTAATTACCATTGATTTAAATTAGGAATGAAAGAGAAGTTAAGAGTTTTTGAACATTTAGCCCTGTGTGTGTGAGAATTTGCACATCTATTCACAAACTTTTCCTCCTTTCACACCATGGAGAATGGCCTAAGCTGCAAGGAGTACATGCAAATTGAGCAAGTCATTAGATTTGAAAATTAAGAGGGAGGTAGATCAATAATAAAAAACAAAACAGGCAGATTTTGCACTTTAAACATTGAATATATCTGCCTTTTTAATACAGTTGTTAATCTGTTGACATCAGAACTGGTACTAACTGGTATCTTTTTTAGCAATTTCAGCAAAGTCTGGATATGTCTACACACAGAACTCTTTCACACCCAGAGGAGATCTCCTTTCAGGTTAGAGAGTTCCGCTGTCTCCAGGGCTACTAGCTTGACACCTTTTACCAACACTAAACTCACGCTAAAAAATGTTACAGTGAAAAAAGAAACCCACACACATTTTAACAAAATTTATTCTAATAGCTTAATATAACATATTAGTTCCTTAGGCCTCTTCCCCTAGGTAAAATTATTGAAAGATGGACACAGCAAGTGTACAGTATCTAATCACAGTCACATTGGGTTAATCAATTGGCCTACTTAATCTAGCTACATTAATGAGTGCTAAAATATTATTACTGAATCATCGAGAGCCAGATTTTCCCAATTGTTACATTTGAATAGTACTTTATTCCACAAGTGGTCCCACTGATTTCAGTAGAGCTGTTTATGGAATAAGGTGCTATGTAGCATTAATAAGGGTGACAGAATATGGTCCAAGACTCCAGAAATGTTTTTGAATTCAGCCTCCTCCAAGAGACAATTTGTTTAAAGTTGTATAAAACTTGGCAGGGTTTCACGTTATTCCACTGCCTAATAATGTCTTACTCTGGTTTATTAGATCTGTGTGTGTGCATCGTTTTTCATTCTCCTAATGTAATGTCATTGCTTGACAGACCACCCATCTTCATTTAATTTTGTCTGCTGGGGAAAATTGTACCACTGATAACAGTCTCATCTCTTTTAGTGAAGGAATCCTACATTATAAAATTTGTTTATTCCAGGCTCCAATCAGAATTGATTACACTGTAGTGCAGACCATATAATACTATAATAGAACAAACAACTTAATAAAATGATTAGCCCCTGCTCTTGTTTTGGTCCTTCAGCTTTCTTTTTCATAAATTCTCTTGCCAGATGAACAAAATGATCTGTGTGTAAATGATAAATATAAAAATGGATTAAAGCCCAGTTAACTTCCATGTTGGGCATTTTCCTACAATATGTATGGACAGTATTGCGACAATCGACCCTGCAAATTTACCTAAATTGTAAGCTCTACTGTAAAAAAGTATGTAGAAATGCATAAGATGTTACAATAACTTTTAATAACAAATTATGATGAGAAAAGGTATGAAAGGGAAACAGAATAACTGAATTAGTATGAATAAGAATAAACTTGATACGATTCAAGGACTGTGTTGAAATTATGCTTGTTATAAACAGTAGATATGGAGCTGGAAGGTAATGAGCGAAAATTGCTATTTCAGATATTAGGCATAACGGGCAGACTAAATAATGATGGGATTTCATCCATCACTCGCTTTTGTGGCTCTTAAAAGAAAAAGATTTTCTGAGGAAAGGATGAAAGAATAAAAAGAACAGAGGGCAAGAACAGACAGAGGCTACTAGAATGAGCTTCACTACCATGGCTGCTGCTCCCATTGTTTCCTGGGTCTTCATCATTCTGATCCTGAGAGCGTCCTGACCAGAATAGGCCAGAAAGAGAGGAACACAGATGATAATGCCGTCCCTATTGGCCTCAGCTGAATCCCCGACACCATCTGGTATGACAATTACTTGTTATCATCTTTAATACCATTTTAGAGAATGTCAAACAAGGGGGCTTTTCCTTCTAAGATTGGGCTTTAACAACAGCAGCAGCAAGACATCTCCAGCCCATCTCAACTAACTTCTTCTCCTTTCCCCAAAAGGACAGTTATTACCATTTTTCTTACCATGTAAGAGACTGTCAAACAAGGGGAAGGGGCAGGTGGAGGGGAGATTCTTTTAGAACTCTCTCCAGCTACACGGCAAAAATAATGTTGCTAAGATGTGTTTGCCATGGGGCTAAGCAGGCTGAGGTCTATGTATGCCAAACCTAAGACCTTATTTAACAGTTTGGTGTTGGACAGTGAGTGACTTGGCTGTGTTAAGACCTTTAGCCCATATATTCCATCTACTAATGCAACAATAACTACTCATGCATGAAGAGTGAAAATCAACCTTGATGACCTGTGAATGGGCCCCAACCCCACGCTACTGGGGAATTAAGTGGAAGGGCCTTGGATAGAACATCAGGAGAAATCAGTGTTTCACCAAAATTGTCAATTTGTGTGGAATGCTCCCAGACGTACACTGATGCTATGTTTTCAGTGTGAATTTTAAATAAACAAGAGGAAAAAAATTTCCTGAGTATTTTCTGAATATTTAATGCTAACTCAATGTTCTGATTAGAGGTGGATTTGGGGAAAAAATAACTGTCCCAGATTTTCACATACAGTTCAAACTGAAAGTCAAATCAACCTTCAGGATCTGAAAACTCTTGTTAACTGTCTCTTCCACCTTACTTTTCATTGTCAGACCTCTGTATTTTGTGGTTCCAGCTGGAATTGGAAGCAAAAATGTTTCAAAATTGTTCTTGTGAGATACCAAGCTGAATGTAATATATACTCTAAAGATTTGTAGAGTTCAGGTAAGTTCAGTTAAGCATTCAAGTATCAAAACACTTGTTTGTTTCTCCATATGGGACCTTCATTGTATTTCCACACAGTCATGTATTGGAGTTTACAAACAGCATACTAAGCTTGCTTAAGTTGATTTAATTTAATCTGCGTCCACACTACATTTTCCTTAAATTGATTTAAGCAGCTGCTTAAGTCGACTTAAGGAAAATTAAAGTCGACTTTTTTAAACCTCATTTTAAGTCGACTTTGCTGGCTAAGTCGACTTTAGAAAGTCGACTTAGCCGGTGTGGATGTGGAATAGCCCTAAGTTGACTTTAAGTCAACTTAGGGGGCTTTAGGGCTTCCTCACTGCCCTCCCTGCCAGGATGGCTGTCACAGCCTGCCCTGCCCACCCTGCTCCTATGCCCTGCCAGGGTCCCTGTCCCCCTTTGCCCCATTGTACCAAGGTACAATGGGGCAAATGCTGAGCCCCCTGGCACTTGGCAAGGGGTGCCCGCCCACCACTGTGGACCTGTCCCAGGTCCACCTAGCCCCTACAAGTCAACCTAGGTGTCCAGTGTGGATGATCTAGGTCAATTTGGCAGGGTCACCTCTAAGTCAACTTAATTTTTGAGTGGGGACATGCTAAGTCGACTTAAAGTCGACTTTAAGTCAACCTAGCTAAGTCGACTCTGAATTAACAAGTGTAGACATAGCCATATAGCCAATCATCTGCTTGGCAGATTGGTGGAGGATGAAGATGAAGAGAGACCAAGCAACCTTGACATTGTCCAGCAAGTCAACGAGACCTGAGAGTCTATTGCTAATATCATTTAAAAAACAAACAAACACCCCCCCTTTTGGCTAAATCTAGCATGCAGAGAAGTGCGTGGATGTCAAGTTTATTCACCATTGCAGAGTGCTTACATACTTGTCAAAGCATCAGTGCCAGGAAGGCAGCCACTAGGCCGTGGTCCATGTTGGCATCCCATTCCACATTGCAGTGTATCCTTCAAGAGAGGAAGAGCTGTTTGTCAGCATGCTGATGTAGTCCAGCTCCTCCTAACTGATACCATCGTGAGAGATACAGGACATATGGTGTATGTTTCATCACTTGAACCATGACCTGAGAATAGAGAGATTCTGAGAGGTTCAGCATTTAAGCAAGAGACAGGACTTATCATTGGGTATACCTGAACCATATTGCCAATGACCTGCTCAAGCCCAACTTCCAGAGATCCAGGAACTGCATTGGATCGCCCAAGATCACAAGATTATCAGGTGAAAGGGCAGTGTGTACTAGCAATTCCAATTCATCGTAGAAATTATCTTTGTCTAAATCACCTGATTCTTCTGTTGGCACATAGACTACTATGACAGAAAGGTGACCATGTTGATGTTTAAGACATGCAGTAAGAACTCAAGAAGACATGGATATCCATGTTATCAAGGAGGACTTGGCCTTGCCTCATAGTAGTAATGTTGTTCCATAAAAGTGGTTGGGACCACTGGAATACAGAAGTAATTAATTTTCCATCTTGTGTCATTCATGATCTATCAGCCTTGCTTCTGTTAGGCAGGTGATTGATATGTCAAGATGGAAAATTTTGCATGAGGCAGCCTGATGACCACACCTATAAAGATCTGCAACATTCCAGATTGAAATTTCAATGGATTGGTGGAAATCCCAGCTATGATTAAATATAATGTCTGGGTACATTACAGCTGCATCTGCTGACATCAGAGGATGTGCATCCCCAGAGGGGCTTTAATGTGCACCACCAACATGGCATTAGCAGGACATCTGCAGCTAAAAAGTCAGTCTTTGGCTTTAATCATGGTGCTGGGCATTACATTGTTCATGTTGATCAAAAGCAAGAGTGAATGATTGTCCCAAAAATACCTCATCCCACTGGGATGAAACGAAGACATAGTAACATGAACCTTCTCCGGATCTACGGGTACAGGCTTCACATGGTGCAACCAGAGCTATTGAGTCTTTCTCTAGGACTTCCTTAACTTTGGGTAGCTTGGGGCAGCTTCTGTTCTGTGTCTCTGCTGCCTGTGTTAGCCATCATTTTCAGGGTTCTTGCTGGACCTGTCCACTTTACGTAATGCCCAAGGTGCTGTTTCGGACCACCCTTCGCTGGTGGAATAGTTCCAACAGGAAATCCCCTACTTCAAATGTGAATGTGAATATATATTCTTTTTGCCTTCTCTCAAAATTACTGATCAAATACTTCAAGCCCTGGGGCAGCCTTAGGAGAATAGCATAGTTGAAAACCATTGACAGATGATAATAACAACTGCTTCAACAAGAGCATTATCCAGAACTTAAGAAAAAAAAGTATGCTCAAATTGAAGAGGAACATATATATAATAGTCATGCTGGTTCATGGAGTGTTTCTTTTTATCTTCTTATTGTACTAGTGACATGTAGTATCCTTTCCCAAGAATCAAAGGTAGCTATGTATGGGAACCTTTCCACATATCAAGCATATCTATTGTTAGTTCTGTATAGGGATTATACTGTGTGTGTGTGTGTCTTTTTTCTTATTTAAAGGACTCAATTTGATCCAGACTGTGTTGGTCTTGTAATCCACTTTTCAATATCCCCCTTTACAGGCAGTGTGTCTAACTCTGAGTTTATAGTTTAATCCTGTGTTTGATTCCTCAGCATGGTTTGTTGTTGCTTTACACTTCACTTTGATAGGAAAACTTTTACATGGGTAAGATGGGTCCATTTGAACTCTCTCTGAATCTTCACTTTTTTCATTAAGGAGCACCAGCAGAATGCAATGCTTTTACTCTACACAAAAATAAAGCTAGAACTTACTGGTGAATATGAATATCTCTGTGCCAGATGGCTTTTTCCTCCTTCTCCCCTACTGGCAAAATTTTCTTCTGTATATGCAATGTGTCATCTAGTTTATCAAATCAGTTGAGTTAGATTAAACTACCATTTTCAGGAAGTCAAGAACTGGAGAATAGCTACAGTCCAGATGATTTAAAGCAACACTATTTCTTTTAAACAGCAGAAGAAAGAGACAAAGAAGCAGCAACAAAGAAATGACCTCCACAAATAAAAATCAGTGCATATAATATTAATTGTTTGATTTCGGAATATAGTTTTTCTATATGTAATTAATAGGTAGCTAGATAGCCGGGCGATAGAATTGCAATTTGTTTGTGTATAGTCATTGATTCGTACACTAGGCAAAACTCAGAATATACTAATGTTCATACTTGTTCACTTGTTCTTTAAGTGTATAGTATATAAAATATTGGAATGAATTTATCAAGTAGATAGTATCCATTAAGAGAGTTATCCATTATTCTCAGTTAAAGCATTCAGAAATGGTTTTAAATTCATAAATCTGCTTGTCTCGACAACCTTTCTAATATTATTCCATAGCCCTTTCCTGCAATACAATCTTCTAGACTTTTTTCTTAAAAGCATTTATTGCTAAATCTGGAAGGCTATTGAATTTCCTTGCTGTGTTTTGATTTTAAAATTATGTTATGACTCAGCACATGTAATCACATGAGGAATTTCATCCCATTGCACAAATCCATAAATACTGGTAATCGCTACGTGATTCCTAGTTCCCCCAATTTAGCAGTTAAACTTGTTCCATTTGAACTCAGCAGTGAACTGAAAAGTAGGGTTTTCTTCAAGTCTATTAGTACAAATGTGAGAGATGAAAGAAAACTGCGAGCTACTATAATTGCAACCATAAGCTTTAAGAACAGAAGTGAGTTCTTTCAGTGCTGAGAACTGGCTGATTATAATTTTAAGATAAGCAACCTTAGAGAAAGGATTTTATTATTAAATTGGAAGATTTTGGAGACCTAGCCTGGGAAATATTTTTAATTGGATTACAATTTCACATTTGGAGTTAAGGTATATTTTAAAAAAGTAATATTATCTTCACATTAGGTAGTAGTCATGCAAGCAATATTTCTTGTAATTAAGAAATGTTACCTTAATAACAATTCTAGATGATCAGGATTACTCTAACCTAAAATACAATCTTGGGAATTTATAAGTATCTACTTTTAAAACAGTTTGAACAAATTACAATAAAACAAATGTTGTGAAGAAGGAGGAAACAGATATACCCTCTAACTGAGTAAATCCTTTTCTAATTGGGAATAAAAGAAATGAGTAAGCCTGTTGGAATAGGAAAATTCTTATTTTTATTTATTTGTATATGATGGTGCCTAAAGACCCCAACTGTGACCGAGCCCCAGTTTTGTTAAGCTCCATAAAAGCATATCATAAGAGAGATTCCCTGTCCTGAAGAATTTATCATCTAAATAGAGAAGAAGTAGGAAAAAGAAAATGTCGCCACCCCCATTTTACAGGTAGGAAACTGAAGCACAAATTAAATCCCTGATTCTGTGACATAATCTGTGTGAGGAGACCTCTGCTGGCACAGAGCCCCACTAAATTCAGGAACAGGCACAGCTGACTCACCCCATGGAATATGTTACAGGATAAGGACTTCAGTGGCGTGTTGAAAGTCATACAGGAAGTCGGTGGTAGATTCAGACATTGAACTCAAATCTCCTGATTCCCAATGAGTTGCCTTAACCAAAAATTGATCTTTCCTCTTTCCAAAACCTTCTGGGATCCTGAACATTTTCCATTTTCTAGAATGAAACCTAAAATGAAGCTCTATTTTTCATTACATTTAATTTCTATGTACTTCTATTCTGTTCCCAGTCTAAGCTGAAATACACAATGTCAGAAGCAGAAGCATGAGCAAAGCAACCATAAACTGGCCCTGATTTGCTTAAATCTAATCCCAGAATCCGTAGAAAGATTTGGGAATCTTAGTGAATCTATCTGTGAATTTGACTGGAGTGATTCATGTATTTCATAAAATAATAGCGTTAAAAAGGACTTCAAGGGTCACCTAGTCTAGCACACTGCCAAGATGCAGGATTTGTTGTCTAAACCATCCAAGACAGACGATTATCCAGCCTCCTTTTGAAAACCTCCAGTGAAGGAGTTGCCACAACATCAGAAGGCAGTGTATTCCATTGTTCTATTGTTCTTATAGTTAGGAATTTTTTCCTGAGATTTAATCTAAATCTTTTATGCTGTTAGGGTGGTTTGAACCATTGCCTCTTGTCCTGCTCTCTGTGGCAGAAGAGAACAACTTTTCTCCATCTTTTTTATGGCAGCCTTTCAAGTACCTGAAAATGCTACCATATCCCCCATTGATCTCCTATTTTCCAAGTTGAACATGCCCAGTTTGTTCAGCCTTTGCTCATATAGCTTGCATTCCATCTGTTTGATCATCTTTGTTACTTGCCTCTGGATCCTTTCCAGTTTCTTTACATCCTTTCTATACATTGGTGACCAAAACTGGTCACAGTACTACAGCTGAGGCCTAACAAGTGCCTAGCAGAGTGGTTGTATCACCTCCTATGACTTGCATGCTATCCCTCTGTTAATGCAACCTAAAATTTAATTTTCTTTTTTTGCAACTGCCTTGCATTTCTGACTCCATGATCCAGCACAACCCCCATATCCTTTTCAGCAGTGCTTCTGCCAAGCCAGCCATCCCACCACCTCCCCCCACAACCCTCCGCTGACCATTCTGTGTTTGTGCTTTCTGGTTTTCTTCCTTAAGTATAGCACCATATATTTTGTCTGTTTCACATGATTTGTTACAAGTATTTTGTTTAGGTTCATTGGAATCCACATTAATTCTATTTTTCTAGCTTGATTTTCAGCAAATTTTTCATTAAATATTGGGTTGAGTATCCAGAGTTTTAGGTATTTTTTTAACTCATCCCAAACTCCAAATTCATCTTTAATCTGTATGGACTCTACCCAATATCCGTTTATGTCAGCCATTCAACTGATTTCAAGGGGAATTTGACTAGACCTTATGTCTGGAATTAGTTTCTAATTTTAAATTATTTATATCTCTTAAACTTCCAAAAGCAAACTAGTTTTAACACATATATGGCAGGATATTCATCCTCTGTAGGCCTGATCCAATTTCATTTTATATCTTTAGGGGTCTTCCTGATGACTTCATGGTAACTGGATCAAACCTATTGTCTGGAATTACTCCCCAGCCACACACCATTATAAAATGAATTAGACAGCCTAGTATTCCAAAAGTAAAGAAATTAATTTTAATAACAAAAAGATGGCAGGTTAATCTCACAGGACAGAGGACAGTACACAAATTTAATTTCTTAGTGTCACATCCTCAACTGCTTTTAATTACTGTAGATCCACTGGTTTCTCAATGAGGTTCTGTCCTTCAGTGTTTGATATATGCATTATTAAACCAATGCTATTTACTCGGGATGGGTGAATTCATTTTGCCTTGCTTCAAAATTTTCAAACATCTTGGATTTGAAAGTTCATCTTGAACTTGATTATTTTTCCATTCTGTGAACGAGACATTTTGGGGCAAAAGGAGTGGAGAAGGGACCGAGAAAAAGTCCAATGAAAAAATAAAGCAACAAAATAAACACATGACAGTGTGCAAACAGAACTAAATGCAGATAGATTGTAAACAAAGAGTGGGAAGTGGGAAGCAAGAGATTGAAAATGTAAAAGTAATATACATGAAACCAAGCACAATATAGATTTTTAAAGAAAAGGTATATTTAATTGCTTTATTATACTGAGGTCACAGTATCTAGGACATAAATGTGCTTTTTATTTGTCTGGCAAAAATCTGCTGTGATTAGACTATATTCTGAGGATTTTAAAACATGCCCTTTGTTTTGAACTCCCAGATATCCATTCACAGTGGACATATATGGATTTATAAACTGAAGAGAAAATTCTGTTGAATAATTGTCTCAAAATTTCAAAGGATATATACATGTGTATTTAACAGATAGGAATTCAGGTCTATCTCTTTGCTCCAGACTTATTTCCTTCTGTCCAAACTAAAATCTTGGCCCCTCTCTCTCTATCTCCTTGTGGATGTCTAGACATAAGCTTAAGGTGAACATGACTAAACCAGAGCTGTTAATCTTCCCACTCCAAGCCCTATCCACTACCTCTTTTCTCTATCACTGTGGAAAACACCAGACTGCCTGTCACTCAGGCCTGTAACCTAGGCATCATCTTTGACTTTTACCTCTCTCTGCACCCTTGCATACAGGCTATATTTAAATCTTGCAGATTCTTTCTTTGTAAGATCTATCCTTTCCTATCCATCTACATAGCTAAAACTCTCACCCAGACTCTTATTATCTCTTGTTGATTACTGCAATATCTTTTTCTCTGGCCTTGACACCACCTCACTCATGTCCATTCAGAATAGTGCTGCAGAGATAATGTTCCTAGCCCATCATTCTAACCATATGACTCTGACTTTCTTTGTATCTCTTCCCTGGCTCTCTCTTCTCCATCATATCAAACCTAACGTTTTTGTTTTTACTGTCAAGGCCTTTACAACACATTCTCACCCTATCTATCATTCAGGATTGAAAGATCAACTCTTGCATGGTTCAATAGGACCATGGTTCTTGCCTCCATCACCCACTTGTTAAATTTTCAAACAAGGACCTTTGTGCTTTCTCATGCTGCCCCTCATGGCTTGCAGAAGCTCTCTAGAAACATTCACAAACTAACTCGTTGTCCTCCTTCAAATTTCTCCTTCATGTCCTCCTTAGCTGTGATGCCTACAAAAAAAAAAAAAAAATTGGCAGTGGTGAGGTTGGTTTTGTGCAGAGAACACAATGTATCATGCTGACTAGTATAGGCTCTTTATTTTCTTGTACTCCCCATCTGTCTGTTGTCTCTTGTCTTATATACAAATTATAAATTCTTTGGTGGAAGGACTATATTTTTGTTCCAGGTTTGGGTAATATAATACAGGGATCCATCACTCATGGGACTTAGGGTACAGCACACCTTTGAGCCAGTGAAAGTTGGATCCCAGAATTTGGAGGGCCAGGAAAGCTAGTAACTTGATATAAGTAAGAAAGCTGCATAAACAAAGATTGCAACTTGCTATGACTAAATTGTAGTAGCTAGGAAGTGCATTTTGTTTGGTTTGTAACCACACCTGCACACCTTCCTCTTTTTGTTTTGCTTAATATCACTTAAATCTCGGTTCTTTATTAATAAATCAATTTTTTGTTTTATTACAAAACCACCTTAGTGCTGTTTATTGTGTGAGTGTTGTGATGTGTGAGTCTTCAGCTAACCTACCTTTTATGTGCTCTGTCTCTTTGGCGGCAGCAGACTCAATTTCTGTGGCTATGTCTACACTTGTTAAGTTAAGTGAACCTTGTTAAGTCGCCTTAACAAGGTAAACTTTAAGTCGACTTAAAGTTGACCTTGTTAAGTTGACTTAACGGAGCATCTATACTTCAAGTCAACTTAAGTCAATCTTGTTAAGTCGACTTAACAGAGCCTATAGTGTATACATAACTATCTACAATGGCTTTAAGTTGACAATAAGGTCGACTTAAGCCTTAAGTCTAGCTTCAGAGGTGGTGTTATTATGTCAACTTCAGGAAGTGCTTAAGTCGACTTAACAAGTGCTCAGTGTAGATGCAGAGTTCTGTAGGTTGACTTAAACGTTCTTAAGTTGACCTAAGGTGCCAGTGTAGACGTACCCTGTGAGTGTCCAGTGAGAAGGACTGAACACTGCAGCAAGACATCTCAGGGGAACTCAATAACTGGGGTTCACTGGATGTTTCTTGCCAGGCAAATTTTAGACCAGCAAAGTCTTGATAAGTTACTACTGCTAGCAAGGCAAATAGCCTGGTGTGTCAGCCATAGCAAAGCTTTCATTCATGCTAAGGTAGAGTGGTAAGACAGTGACTCACAGTTCTGGGTGTTCAGAGCATGTCACATGCTAGAACAGTGCTTTTCATCTCTAGCTGTTTTACGGAAGTGACAATTATTGTTCGCACTTTTCATTTGTGAAAACTGAAGCCCAAAGAAGTTGGTGACTTGCTCAGAATTACATGGCCAATCAACTCCAGAGTCTGCTGTTTTCTACTCTGAAACTTACTCACTAGATCTTGAGGAATTCTTCAAGGAATTTGTACTGATCACGTCCAAAGAATAGGAAGTTTTTTTCATGAAAAGCAATTTCATACATGTATATCTTAGCAACAAGAGACCTTAATTTATAACTATCACATTCTATTTTTTTGTTTTTCTTCCAGTTAAGCCAAATTCATCCTTGGTGTAACTCTACTGAAGGGATGGATTTGATCTATTATGTTTGACTTGAGTGTTATTATTGGTTCCTTTGCTTTGCTTTCTCCCCTTCTTTTTTTTCTTTGATAAAACTTTTAGATTCCCCTTCTTTTTGTTTGCCTTTCTGATTTTTATTATTTTCTTTGATGTTTTGTTCTCACACACATCCTTCTATTGGCCTGCTGCCTTCCATTAATGTTGCTCTTTTCTTTTTTCCTCCCATTTTTCTTGTGTCCTTGCTGTCTTTGGGGCTTAATTTCTCCCCTTTGAATATCCTGCTACCTCCCTTGTTCTGTCTAAAATATCAGACTGAGCCAGAATTTAGGAGCAAATTATTAAAATTATAGCTTTATTCTCAATCTAGTGCTACGCAATTGGCTTCCCTTTAAACTGCTCTTTTTGGGTAAAGAACTGCACTATTGAGTCAGAAGTCCTAGATTAAAGGCCTGATCCAAAGCCCACAGAAGTGAGTGGGAAACAATTGACTTCAAAGTCAGTTTTGAATCAGGTCTAGGGCAGAAAGGAAGGGAGATATTGCTTACAGTGAGTAAATGGGGGTCCAAGACAACGTGAATGGCCATAGTATTGTGATACTGCAAATATGAAAAGATTGAAACAACTTTCTAAGCTGCCACATGCCTAACATTTTACAGAAGGTTTTCAGAAGTGTAGTTTACTGAAGGACTGGTGAGGAATGGATTACTTATCCCCATTAGATAGCATTGCTTTCTGCTTTCCCCAATTTTCTTTATTCCAATAAACAGGTGCAGCACATGCACACAAGTAGAAAGGAGATAGAAATGGATTGATCATATGAGCTGCCTTTAAGCCAAAAGGTAATTGGTGAATTTTGCTTTATACAGTAGACCAAGATTAAGTGGCAATACGCAGTTCTGTTTATAAGGGCAAAATCTCCATATTACAGTCTGTTCCATGCAAAACAGAAACCATCAATCATTTTACATTTAGAAACATTCTTACTAATTGTTGCTGTTACTGCAGTAGTTCTGAATTGACACTGCTTCTGTAAATCATTTAAAAACCACCAAAGAAAAGCAACTTGAATTGCATAGTACTTTAGTGAACATGCACACCTAGTATTCCATCCTGGTTCTGGCTTGCTTCCATATTTAATTAAAACCACATTATCATTATTCCATCAACACTTTTTATATGTTTTTTTCTTCCAGTAGTAGGAAGCATGCCCTCCATCAGTCTGATTGGATTTCAGTGTTGATGTACCATCTTCAAACACTTTGCAGACTGATCAGCCCCACAAAGTCTTGGTACCTCTGTAACAGGAGGCAGAGAAATCATTATCAGCACAATCATGTGCATTTAAAGGAGACACAAAATGGTTTTGAATATCTATTTTTTCTGTCATCCTGTCAAGCTCTAAAACTGTGTGGTCGCTCTGTTAAGGTGACAGCAAAAATCTCTTCCTCTCTCTTTTTAAGTTCTTTGAAATTGTAATAAGCACATTAGATTTTCTTTTCTTTTAAACCACAGCTCTAGGTTTTCTTGATCTTTTGGCATCCTTTGAGTGGCATATCCCCAGTGCTTGGATACAGATATGTCAATTTTTGGTGGGAAGGCCAGCTTCGTTTACTTGCAAATTGGGACATTTACACAGACCATTGTCTCTCATGTGGGTTTTGCATCTTCAGGACACTTTGTTGCAAAAGACAGCACATTAGGCACCATAATTATTTTAATCTAACATCCTCCAGTACTGCTCTTTAGGAAAGAGCAGTATAATGGAATGAGGAAGCAGACGAACAATGATTTGCTTTGGAGGACCTGACAGCTGATAAAGTACCTTCTTCAAAGCTGCCTCAAATCAAGTGCTCTATAAGGCCATAACTGCTGAATAGATGTTAGCTTTACTGCAATGAAAGGGAAATAATGATTCAGTTAAACATTAGTAAAGTATGGCTGCCAGAGTAAAAAGTACAGTGCCATATTCCTATATCAGAACTCTGTTTGACAAAATGTAAAAATGGAATCTAATCTCTCAAGAAGTACTTTACCAGTGATCCTGTTTCTTAGCTATGTTATCATGGCCTGGTGATATACATGTGGGGGTGGAAGGGCAAGAGGGAGCTGGGGAAAGGGGAAATGCAGTGGCTTCTGTAAAAATGAAATGATTTTGGCTATGTACACACGATCAGATTAAAGTGCAACATGGCAATCACGCTATAAAAGTCACGTGACCTTTATTGCGGGATAACGCATACACACGTCGCTCCTTGCAACGCAACAAAATTCCTTGCATTATCGCGGTTGAGCGCAATGACTTCTGGGCACCTATCCCATCGTTCCATTTTCCCTGAATCGGCGCTATGGATCATGGGATGAAGGAAAGGAACGCAAAGCACCATGGGTAAACTCTCAGTTTCCCGTGGTGATTTGTGTTCCCCTAGCATCTTCCTCATTTCCAATAGCAACTTGCACCTATTTTCAACAGTTCAGTGATGCACCGCACCACTTGCAAGCAATCACAACAGCGACAGCATGGATCCTGCTCTGATCTCCACTGTCGCCTTCTACATTCTGAATACATCTCGGCTTGTTGCTCGGTACGCAATGAGCTCCGAGTCAGATGAGGACACCGAGGAGCAGGGGCTGATCGATGCCATGCAGAGCAACAGCACCACGTTGCTCAGCTCCTTCACCGATCATCTGCACACAGTGCAACGCCGTTTCTGGTCGAGAGAGACGAGCACCGAATGCTGGGATTGCATTGTTATGCAGCTGTGGGATGACGAGCAGTGGGTACAGAACTTTTGAATGCAGAAAGCAACCTTTCTGGAACTGTGTTCAGAGTTGGCCCCTGCCCTGCGACGTAAAGACACCAACATGAAGTCAGCCCTAACTGTGGAGAAGCGTGTTGCGATTGCTGTCTGGAAGATGGCGACTCCTGACTGCTACCGGTCAGTTGCAAACCAGTTTGGAGTCGGGAGGTCCACCATCGGATTAGCCCTCTCACAAGTGTGCCAAGCCATCAATTGTGTTCTGCTACGGAGGACGGTGACGTTGGGCAATGTTCATGAGATTGTGGACGGCTTTGCTGCCATGGGATTCCCTAACTGCGGGGGAGCAATAGACGGCACACACATCCCAATTTTGGCTCCAGACCATCTCGCAACCGAGTATATAAACAGGAAGGGCTACTTCTCCATGGTGCTACAAGCACTCATGGATCACAAGGGGCGTTTTACGGACATCAATGCTGGGTGGTCTGGAAAGGTGCATGATGCCCGCATTTTCAGGAACACTGGTCTGTACCGGAAGCTGCAAGGGGGTACCTTTTTCCCTGATCAAAAAATTAGAGTGGGGGAGGTGGAGATGCCCATAGTCATCCTCGGAGACCCAGCATACCCACTGATGCCATGGCTCATGAAGCCGTACACCGGGAACCTGGATAGCAGCAAGGAGCGGTTCAATTACTGATTGAGCCGCTGCAGAATGACTGTGAAGTGTGCCTTCATCTGCTTGAAAGGGTGCTGGCGCTGTTTGTATGGGAGGCTGGACTTGGGGGAGGACAACATCCCTGCTGTGATTGCGTCATGCTGTGTCCTCCATAACATTTGTGAAAGTAGGGGAGAAAAGTTTTCCCCCACGTGGGCTACGGAGGCACAGCGCCTCGAGGAAGCATATGAGCAGCCAGCCACTAGGATTATTAGGGTGGCACAAGTAGAAGCTGCTCGCATAAGGGAGGCACTCAGGGAGCATTTCAATGATGCCCTCCCCTAGTTAACTTCCATGATGCATCAGGTGCACCGTATGAGCTTTTCAATAATGTGTACAAATAAACCCACTCTTCAAAGTATTTGTTACTGTTTTTATTCAAACCTAAAAGGTGTGGGTGGGGTTACAGGTTGGTGTAGCTCCAGGTCTCAAAAAAGTAGCTGGGGGGGGGCACTGGATATTGTCCTGTACCGGGGGGAATGGTGGCCTTCAAAGAAATGCTTTGAGGGACTACGGGGAGTGGGAGGCAGACACGGCTGAACTTCTGGAGTGGAGCCCGGACATTAATCGCCTGGGACTGCAAAGCAATCATGCTTTTGAGCAGTTCTGCTTGCTCCTTCATGACGCTTATCAGTTCGTCCCTGTGTTTCTGCCTCCGCTGCTGGGATTCCTCTCTCCAGGCTCGATTCTCCCTTGCAGATTCCTGTGTTGCTTTCAGCAGCTCATGAAACATATCCTCCCTGTTTCTTCGAGCACGGCGCTGAATGTTTCTCATTCGGTCAGCTGGGGTAGACACCGGCCTTGTGAAGGTCAAATCTACTAAAAAAATAACAATAAATAAATTGTTAACACATAGCATAGATAACCAATGTAACCTTCCAGTAGCACATTCCACTGGAAGGTACAGGGCGGTCAACACACTACGCTTCGCTGAAGCAGACAAGGTACGTTCTAATAGATGGCTTACTGGGGGCTCACAATCTGCACTGGGCACACAGATGGAACCAGATATCTCTCTCCTCACAGTGCCCCTGCCATCTAGAATACATATCCTACATGCCGCCGGTTGCAAGCCAGGACCGTATGCTGCTGCACTGTGTGCCGGTTCCCAGGGCTGTGCTTTGCAGCTGGAGAGGCAGAGTATCCGTCTTTGGGAGCGTAGACACAAACGCTCTCCCATCTAACCTGAGTATTAGGCTCTGGAGGTACATCGAGGAAACCTTTACTGACCTAAATGCAGATGATTATTTTACAATCACTGCTTGTGTTGATGCCCTTCTAATGAATGCAGAGTAAATAGCGTGCACAGCGGGGACCCGCAAGCACCCCCGCCCTGGACAATGATATTTTAGCAGGAGCCAGACAGAGCTGCACGAAGGAGAACCTCACCTGAACCCCCCTCTGCAGCCTCAGAGGACACGCTGAAGTTCAAGCCTTGGGTGGACGTCTCAGCGGGGCTGCTGAAGAGCTCCTGGCTACACGCAGTTGCGCTTGCCTCCAGGTCATCCTCCATCTCCTCCTCCTCCTCCTCAACAACGTCCTCATCCTGCTCGGCTCTGGCAATCACCGGATGAGGGGGGGCTGATGTGTCCACGGGACTCTTGGCAGTGGTTGCGGGGTCCCCACTGAAGATGGCTTCTATTTCCTTATAGTACCTGCATGTAGCAGGCGCTGATCCGGAACGGCGGTTTGCCTCCTTCGCTCGGTGATAGGTTATTCTTAGCTCCTTCACCTTTGATCTGCACTGCACTGTGTCTCTATCATGCCCTCTCTCTGACATGGCCTGAGAAATTATGCCAAATGTGTCATAATTCCTCCTGCTGCCGCGTAGCTGCACCTGCACAGCGGACTCTCCCCAGATGCTGATCAGGTCCAGCACCTCTGCCGTGCTCCAAAGGGGTGCACGTCTTCCATGGTGGGCCGATATTGCTACTGATGATCGGAGGACAAATACACTCCACGAGGAAGAGAGCAGGAAGTGAAACAGATGAGAAATTTGAAAATCCCAGGAATCAGTTCAGGGCAGGGGAGGGAAAGTTTCATCACGGCTACAGAGCAGGTGGGGGGAAGACCAGAGAGGACGACTTTGGAATGCTGGGACAGTTCCGGAGGCCAGTCATTGCGCGGTAAGCGTACACACGAGCGCAAAAGCGCAACAGCTGTTCCGCATTAGCTGTTACCACCCTCGTCGAGGTGGTTTTTGTATTGCGCTACAACAAGGCAGTTAACGCGCAACAGCCCTGTTGCACGTGTGTACGCCGTTGTTGCTATCGCGCAGTAATGAGTTTTAATGCGCGATAAACTGATCGTGTGTACAAGGCCTTTGTCAGCCCAATGGAGAGAGGAAAGGAATCCACTAAGACTATCTAGCATAAGGGGGTTAACAGATGCTTCATCTTGAAAGATCTCTTTAAATGGGGGTTAACTACTTAGGCTAAACTATCTGTTCCACTTTGCTGTGGCACTCGGAGTATGTTTCTCAGATCTGAAGAAGGGCTCTGTCTGTCACCAGCAGAAGTTAGTCCAATAAATGATATTACCTCACCAACCTTGTCTCAGAGCATTATAATAGCATGGGATGAGCACATGACTGGTAATAAATACTCACTTACGGCTATTTTATGGTGTATGTTATTTGACTTCAGTGTATTTTCTCCTGTTCTACAACAGTTTAAGGCTAGATCTACACCACAATCTAACTTTGATCTATCTATATTGCTCAGCACTTCTCCAACCAACATAGCTTCCACCTCTTGCAGAAGTAAGGATTATTAAGAGAACTCCCCCATCTGCTTAGAGTGCCTTCACTAGAAGCACCACAACAGTGCAGCTGTGTTAGTGGATCTGTGTTGATGTAAGTTTGCCATGTAGACCTGCCACAAGTAAGAGGAGACTCAGGCCCTGTGTTTTAAAGAGAAACTTAAAACTGTTATCTTTTATTTGTTAAGCACTCACAATGATATAGTGCTAGCTCAACTCTTCTACTTTGCTGAAAAATAATGCTGCTTTCTTTAAAATTGGTATTACTTTAAATTAAATAAAATGATTTTATACGAGGTGTCACACTGTCCGGATTTAGGGGACCAATTATGATACTATTTCTTATTAATATTTCATAATTGCAATAATTCATATTAACTATGTTGTGTTTGGTACCAATAGAAAGGTTGTAATTTGCTGGGAATTATTATATGATTTATGTGTAGGAATTGTGACCGTATTAGAAGTTAGGAATATGTTTGTTATAGCTATATTTCAACCTGTGTGATCCCCAGATTGGATATCTACAGCCATTGTTTCCTTACGGGCCCATTGAGGAAGCACCCAGGTACAATGGGCCCACGGAGAAATCTGTTGAGTCACTAGGACTTGAACATATGACTCAACACCATTTTGATTGGAAAGAACTGCAGAGTGCACACAGCATGGAGAAGGTCGGAGGTGATACAAGGCAGTAGCCCCAACTCCATCTTGTCTCAAGTCCCCCATCTACAGCCAACACCCATCTCTGGAACTATTCATCTGCAACTGGACAAAGGACTGGGGCCCACCCAGTGTCTACCAGAGGAACAAGCCTGCAAACTGCTGCACATGGACTCATTTGTATGTATGTGATTCACTTTGACCCTTTAACATTTCTAATATTATGCTTCTATTTTTTTTAATATATATTAAACCTTTAGGTGTAGTTACTAAAGGATTGGCTATCAATGTGGTATTTTAGGTAATATCCAAACCTATATTGTTCTGTGTTATATGGCTTGCCCTTTGGGGTCAGGAGAACCTATATCTTTAAGGGACCGTGCGGCTAGGTGGGAGCCAGAGGAGCTGTTTCTCTTTTGGGCAGACTTCTTGGTACCTGGTAAGGGGAACCAGAAGCTTGGTTGAGATTGATAGGGAGACTGGTTTAAGTACCACCTATTAGTATTGGGGAGTTTGGCTCCCAGTTTTGCAGCTTGCCCTGATTTTTGCACATCCAGGAGGGTATCCCAGGAGGCCCCGGTCACACAAGGAATTCAGGACCCTTATACTGCTGTCAGATTATTGCCTCTTGAATAGTTGGGCCATTAACATCTCTGAGCTTAACTTTGCCATGCTAACATGCTAAAGTACTCACAAGGGTACAGGTCTGGAACTGGATGTGCTGCCACAGACCCTGGCTTGAAGTGGTTTCCATCAGTTTGGTTCAATGACTTTCACCCCTACTATATTTTTTTTCCCCACAGTACTGCACAAGGCACAAATCTGAAGGCATTTATAGATATTTTGAATTCCCCTTAAAAAACTATAGACTTTAACCAGCCAAATAAAGAAAATTACTGGAGTTTTAATGTGAATGATGTGGCTATGAATGCAGTGTTTTTCATAAATCATAGCATATTCAAGTTGCAGTCCCTACAGGATACTGTATGATTCAGAGCTAAAAGCTCTAATGTTCATTTGATCAATTTTAGTTTGTCACTTGGGGGAAAAGCTGTCAGACTTCCATTAAACTAAGTTTCTCTTTACTCTAAAGTACAAAAAGTCACATTTCAAACAATAAATGGATCAGGCAAAGTAAGCTTCTCAACATATCATAACAGAAATGATGTTAGTAATGCAGCCTTAAGTGCAGATAACTGTAAGAGGGCAGAACAACAAATGAGCTGATTTCTGCCTCTCAAAAAAGTCTTTCCCTTAAGTGCACACACACACACACACAAAGATTAACCAAACAAACAAAAAAAACTCACCCCAACCAACCGACAAGAACAAGAAGACGCACACAAAACCAAAATCAGGTTTTCTTAACTCATTCCTAAATAGAAAGATTATTGGGACTAATTTGTAAGAATGCGAATTATACTCTGGTGAACTGGTATTTCTGTTTAACTAATCACAAAATTCATGTCAGAGGATCTTTGATCTATGGATCTAAGCAATAAAATACATTTTGCACCTTGTAAATATTAATGAAAGATGGATGCATTTGGGATTTCCACCATTGAAAATGAGAGGAAAAACAGGGGTCTCTTGTTTTCTCTCCCTCTGTCTTTATGACATTTGAATGGTATATTATTTTTCCCTTTAGAAAAAGAAAGAAGCAAATTAAAAAAATATCCATGTTGTAGGGTGTGGTGCTATCTCTATGTACAAAACAGAGGACATACCTACCCTACTGAGTTTTCAGTAGATTGATTCACAACTGATTATCTCAAATGTTAGCAATAATTGACATTGTGCCATACATATTAAGGATTTGTTGAAGTTAGGCTGGACTAGATTTTATTTTGAATAACAAAAGTGAAAAATGTTATACAGTACACTAATTGTGATGGGCAGAGGTTTTGTGCAAAGACAGTTAAAGCTTCTGATTGAAGTTCTGCAAAGGAGAATGAGGAATGTCAGACAGCTTTGCCATTAGGATAAACTTGTCTCTCCTTGCACTTAAGATCTTATTTCACCAGCTACAAAACAAACAAACAAACGAACAAAAAAACCCACCAAAACAGAACAGGGAACTGCTTGAGATAATTTAACAGATATGTGCCATTATTTTTAATGTGCCAATCTCATTAGTGGAAGTATCCGTGATTTATGTCTTATTTGACTTGTTTGAAGAGTTGTGGCAAGCACAATGTCACATCTTTGTATCTGGCTACGATCCCTTAAAGATTATATGCTTTGTAAATATCAAGGGTGCAATCTACTGCTTTCCAAAGTCACTTCAGCTGCACTTAATGAAATATATTTATAATGACTTGTTGTTCATTATCCTAGTACTTATTACTTAAAGTGGTTTTTTTTGCCAGTAAAAAAGATCAATCACAGAGCCACTTCTACAGGCCTGTATGTATAGCATTTTATATGCTGTTAAACTGGAGTCTAGGTCTTGATTCCTGGACTTAGTCCTATGATTGCAAGATGAGAGGCACAGGAAAGAGGGCTTATGTGGTGGTTGCAGCTTTTGGCACGGTGAATGGGGAGAAGCATGTGTTGCTCAGTGATGATACCTGCAGTGATACATGCTCATGACAATGAAAAATTGACAGTATTGAGCAGAATCATGACAATTTTAAAGGCATGTCCTATGCAAGCACCCCCACTCCTGATCTGCTAACACTACTTTAGCAGTGACTTCCTAAGCCAGTCCTGAGATTTTGCAAAGTGTATTTCTGATCTGAGGAATCCAACATCAACAATTAATTTCATATCACTATACACATTTCACCTGTGATCTAAGCCAAATTTGAAATGAGCAGAGGTTAAAAACTAGTTCCAAAGGAGTAGCCGTGTTAGTCTAGTTCAGCAAAACAAACAAGGAGTCCTGTGGCACTTTTGAGCTTTCGTGGGAGAAAAACTTCAAGTGTCTGACAAAGTGGGATTTTCTCCCATGAAAGCTCATGCAATAACTAAATGTGTTAGTCTTTAAAAGTGCCACAAGACTCGTTGTTAAAAACGAGTGTATCCATACTTTGTGCCTCCATGTCCTCACACTGATCCCTGCATCTATTGACAGTTGCTAAATTACATATGAATGGCATAGAAGTTATGTTGATGAGGCTATTCAGGTTTGTTCTTACTTTTCTGAATCTGCCCACATGTAGTATGTGGGCATGCTTTTGTTACCCCAAGCCTCACTCATGACCCTCAGGGAAGAATTCAGCTCATTGTAAAGTGTACACCACCTGATCCAACTCCACCCTGCAATTATGTAACTTGTTTTAGCAGCAGCAGATATATTCCAACCCTTAAAGAGAGGAAATGTCACTGCAGTGCCTCTAATCCATGACAGTAAACCTTCCTCTAATTCACAGTTAAACTGACATGAAGTGAATACGAGAGCCTATGTATTAAATGTCAGAATGGTAATTTTCTTCCCCTGATGTTTTGGATCCAGTATTTTCACACTTCAGTTTTACCGGCAACTAGCTGATAGAAAGGTTGCTGTCTGTTGACCTTCCCTGTCAAACAAAATAAAAATTATAACATATATCATATTTTCCCACTAAGATAGCTCTGAAGTACAGGACAAAAGGGAAATCTTCTGGGATGGCTAAAATGATGGTTGAATTACAAATAACTAAAATGTACAGATTAAAACTTGAGGGGTTAGGAAAAGAGTTAATTATGAGAAACTGTGTAGTCCCTGATCTACCAAAGCACTTAAACATGTGCTAAACTTGAAGCATGTGAGTAATGCCACTCACGTCAAGATCTTAATAAAGTTAAGCAGGTGGTTAAGTGCTTTGATGAACTGGGGTCTGGGTTGTGCTGTTATTAGCTTGTTTTAGTATCACTTGTTCTTGTGACAGGGTGTTGGGGAGTGAACCCATGGTCAGCTCCCTGCTGAGCTAACTCAAGGGTAGCCGAGCAGGTAGCTGGGCTAATTGCCTGAGGGGAGGCAACTGTGTAGGCTCAGGCTGAGCAGCCTCCCAGGGGGTTGATTATGCCAGGAGCTTCAGCTGTCCTTCTGGCTTAGCAGTGTTATAAGTCAAGCCCCAGAAGGTTTTTTGTTTTTTCTCACATGGCGCGGCTAGAAGGGAAAGGAGGTGTCTTGTTTTGTTTGTCTCCTTGATTTCCAAGAAGTTCTGACAATGATTGGCCGAGGCAAGGAGCTGTATTCTGGTGGGAAATTCCAAGACACAGTGTAAATAAACCATGGGGGCCTGCAAACTTAAAGGCTTCCAAGTAGCCTTTGTGGGCCCAGAAAGGGAGAAAGAGCAGACCAGACCAGTGAACCTGCTGTAGCTCCTCAACATAATCTGGTGACTCATCTGACCCACTTATTTTTTTTTTTTAAATCTTTATTGGCACAAAAGAGTATTTTTATTAGAAATTCCCAAAACAAAAATCTCCATTTAGAGCCAACTGAGCTTTTGAGTTGATAAGATACTTACTACTAAAGCCCTGATTCAGGAAGGTGCAGATTTAAGGCCATTCCTAGTCATATTTAACTTCATGCATATGCTTCATGATTAGAGATGCTTTCCTGAATTAGGCCGTAAATCATTTACACACCTACCGCTTTCAAAGCAAGGGATTTAATAGTTAAGGTCATAATAAAACTGACATCATTACTCACACAAAATAATGCCTTTCTACATATTAAAGTCAGTAGAACTATGTGAGGAGTAATGTGCTATTCACTACTAGAAAATATCCTATCCACAGTCCCTGGTTCCCAACTGCAGCTGGAGGAAGGGCAGATGGAGATAAGGGGGAACAGGGTAAAAAGTGTAGGGCCAGTAATATAAATTTATGATAAACCCACACTTGGAATACTGCATGCAGTTTTGGTTGTCTCATTTTTTTAAAAGATAGATTAGAATTAAAAAGAGAAAGGCATCAGAATAATTAGGAGTATTAGGGGAATAGCTTCCGTATGAGGAGAGATTATAAAGACTGGGACGGTGCATCTTAGAAAAGAGAGGACTAAGGGGGAATATCACAGAGGTCTATAAAATCATGAAAGATTTGGAGAAAGGGAATAAGAGTCTTATTTATCCCTTCACATAACACAGGAACTAGGGATTACTCTGAAATTAAAAAGAAGCACCAAGTTTAAAATAAACATAAGGAAGAACTTCATACAACATATAGCACTCATTGCCAAAGAGAGCCAAAACTATAACTGGGTTAAAAAAAATTAGATAAATTCATGGAGGGTATATCCATCTGTAGCTATTAGCCATGATGGTCAGGGATGCAACCCCATGCTCTGTATGACCCCAGTCTTCTGAAGCTGGAACTGGGATGGGTCTGTTGATAAATTGCCCTGTTCTGTTCATTCCCTCTAATGCATCTGGCACCAAATGCTGTCAGAGGACAGGATACTGGGCTAAATGGTCTGATCCTGCATGCTCATTCTTAGTTTCTTAGGAAAATTCAGGAACCTTCTGACCGTGTCAACAATAGCTAGCACCATTAGACAAACCATTCTATATTTTGGATTTAAACTCATTTGGCTGGCTAGATGAGCCATTCAGAATCTTAGTTCAACAATAAATAGTCTCTTAGACTCATGCTAGAAATTAATGAGGACTTTTTGAGCTTTACCATGGCACTAATAGAGGGTAATCCATAAGAACAGGAGTCTGAAACTCCTCCACTGTGTGATTAGTTTCCTCTAGTGGCCCCTCTGACTGTAGCCAAAAATGAAGGTTTCACACAAGAAGGCTTTCAACTAAGGAAAGTAATATTGCACCAGCTGACAGACTCTTTGAACTATAATTCAAGTATCTAGCTATGTGCACTATATAAGAGCTTGAAAGTGACTTTTCTCAGTGGCATCTTTTGATGTTTCGAATAGTGAATGTAGGGATTCAGGTGTCAAAGAAACCAGAATTCTTTTTTTTCAAATACAGACCAGGCTGATTTTGACTTTTCAGAGCTTCCGAACTTCCTGTTAAAAAAAAAAAAAAAAAAGAAAGTGTGTGTGTGGAGGGGCAGATCCTCACTGGTGTAATTCTGCATAATTCCACAAAAGTCAATGAAGCCAAGCCAGTTTATACATTAATGCAGCTGGCCCTATGTCTGAGATGAAGAATTACATTTTACACAGTTCTGAGCAAAAATGAAGTATCTTGGGAAGCAAATGTACTGTAACTATGACTGGCTGTCAGTAATGTAATGGGAAAAGGCAGACATGAAGATAGGAAAGTGTAAGGTGGTGTTTTTGTCCTCAGAAATGCTAAGAGAAATGACCTGAGAAACTTGTTGAAATAGAAATAGTTGAGGCATGATTTTTTAAATTAAAATATATTACTTATTTGATATATCTAGGCAAGCCTTTGATGTTTTCAAACTGAGTACATACATGTTCATTCTCCAAAAATCAAAGGATTATCTTCAAGCATCACTTAGGCTGCGTCTACACTGGTAAATTAAGTCGACTTAAGCAGCAGCTTGCTTAAGTCGACTTAAGGAAAATAAAGTCAACTTAAGGAAAATAAAGTCGATTTTATTAAACCTGCTTTTTACTCGACCTAAGGCTTAAGTTGACTTTCTAAAGTCGACTTAAGCCAGTGTAGCCCTGGGGTAACCCTAAATCGACTTAGGGCTACCCCAGGGCTACACCAATGCCCTCCCTGCCGGAGGGGAGCAGGGGGAGCCTGGCATGCCTCCCAAAGGGCAGGGCAGAGCCCTGTGGGATGCTGTCTGGATTTAGGGAAGCATTTATGATATTATTTTCTATCCATATATCCTAAATGCTATAATCCATAGCAACTATGTCATGTTTGATATCAATAGAAAGGTAGTAATTTGCTGGGAATGATTATATAGTTTATGTCTAGGAATTCTATTTGGAGTAGAAGTTAGTTTAGTTAGGAATTTGGTGTTATATCTATACTTTAACTTGTATGAATCTGTGTAAATACCTGAGAGCGGTGGGTGTGTAAAACCATTGTGTCCTTAATGTTTAGGAATTTTCCAGGTAGAATGGACCCAGAGAGTATCCTGATGAGCCATTAAGGACACAAGGAAGACAACCATTGTGTCCTTAATGGCTCATCAGTTTACTCCCTGGGCCCATATCACCTGGCACATTCCTTAACATTAAGGGGACAATGGTTTTACACACCCATCTCTCTCAGATATTTCCATAAATCACACAAGTTAAAGTATAGATATAACACCAAATTCCTAACTAAACTAATTTCTAATCCAAATTCAATTCCTAGACATAAACTATATAATCATTCCCAGCAAATTACCACCTTTCTACTGATACCAAACATGACATAGCTCCTATGTATTATAGCATTTAGGATATATGGATAGAAAATAATATCATAAATGCTTCCCTAAATCCAGACAGCGTCACACCCTGCCCACATGCCCTGCCAGGGTCCCTGTCCCCCTTTGCCCCCTTGCATACAAGGGGTTCCCCCCTCTCATGCCAATGTGGACCTGCCCAAGGTCTCCCTAGCCCCTAGAAGTCGACCTAGGCGTCCAGTGTGGACACTCTAGGTCGACTTTGTAAGTTCCCCTTTAAGTCGACTTTAATTTTAAGTGTAGACACACTAAGTCGACTTAAAAGTGCAATTGTAGACATAGCCTTAGTGTGGTTTCTGTTTTCTAGCACAATTGATGGGCCAAGAGATGTCCATGAGACAGCAAAGACATTTGCAAAGGTAAAAATTGTGTGCTGCAATAGTCTTGCAGGATTTATGCACAGAAAATTGTTCAATGCATTCACATTTTTGTATCCCATGCTCACATGTATGAAAGGATCACTTCATTATGTATTTGGGCCAAGGCTAGAGTAATGCAGGGAATCATTTGTGTTTGTTTATTGAAAGATTTCAGTGAAGAGAATTTACTTTTTTAAAAAAAGGAAAAAAGAAACAGGAAGTAAATAGAAGAACCAGTGTTTAGCTGAATCTAGACAAACTTTTCCAAACTTCTCTTATGAAAAGAGTTTAATTTATGTAACAGGTACACTGCTTCTGTAAATAAGCCTTACAGAAGTCAGAGCTGTGGAAAGATCTTTCCATTGACCTTGGTCTCTAGTAGTTAAGCCTTACCAAAGAGAACATGAGCATTTGGTTCAAGGAACGAGGAAGCTAAGACCAAAATAATTGTTGTATTTTGTATTTCATTAGCATTCTTCTTACATTAGCAGCTTTCACAAGGTCTTGTGCCTTTTAAATAAACACCTTTATGCAATTAAGGAGCATCAAGTAACAAAACATACACACTAAAAAGGAAAGGAGTGAAATCAATTCACTTAGTACATGGAAAAGGAAATTAGGTGGTAGAATAGAATGGGTAAAAGCAACTTTTGAAAAAATCTTTTTGGTTTCCCCTCCCCTTCATATTCTCATTCCTTTTCCAAGGGGGCGTGAAAAGAGGAAATGAAATAATGTTCCTTGTAGATGATGGCAAGTGTAGGGAATGTTTAGAATAAAACAACAAAACATATAAAAGTGGTATATTTTCCCATCCAGGCATGCAATTCCCATTACCCTTAATGGCACCTGCACATGTTGAACAATAGGATTGTGATTGTGGGGCACTTGGTACTACAGATATTTCTCAGGGCTATAGAAATGTGTACATGCTTTCAATTTTAAAAATATTTCTCCCCCCCTTCAAATATTTAATATGGTGCCTGCAAGTGCCATTGCATTGCTGCGAGTAACTGTTTAATGTCTTTATCCTAATGCTGCAGCATTGGGTTTCACTGGAATAGATTTGTTCAAAGAGCTAGAACTTTATACCATGCTTAGTTCTAGAGTGAAGCTAGATGTAAATCTGCCTCGGAGGGAGTGAGATGAGACTTGTCATAGACTTTTCAGGGTCCCAGTGATTGATGACCGAACTAATTCTGAGACATGCAGTTGTATTTTGCATAAACACTCACGTCAAGGGTGGCCTGAATGATCTAGCACCCTTATTTATTGAACTTGGTTTTAGAAAAAATGTATTTAAAATCATGTCTTTAATGCAGCATTTTCCTTGTCTCACAGTAACATAAATGATTTAAAAGTGGTTTGTGCAGTGGGCTTAATGCTACTCCGTACATTTTGTTTGGAAGCAAATTTGTTTGTGCTGGAAGGGGAGACATTTTGATTATTTATTTGTCAGTCTCTGACAGCATTCTTAGCCTTGCATGACTGTCACTTTGGGTACAATCCAGACCAGTGAGAGGTTTTGTCACGACTTTCCTGTAACTTTGGTTACCTTAAAATGCTCTGCCGCTGCAGTTCCCTATCTTGAGGCTCTCAGCCAGCATACAAGCGTATAGTGAGAGGCAGTGTGATAAGCCACGCTGGGTCAGCAACTCTCACTCCAGCAGTCTGCTTCTTACACCGCAAGCACTGGTTGGTCCCGACCAAACAGCACTCCAGGTGAGAATCTTCAGCACTCCCTCTATTTGTTAAACTTTTGAATTCCTTATATTTGTAGTGCAATTCACATCTTTGATGCACAATTTGCATGCATGACTTCTCCCTGTCATATAAGATGATAAATTTGCACACAGAGCCTATAAATCTGTATATATTCATGCCATAAAAAAGCAAATTAAAAAAAACTTGTTTCCTTTAAGCTTATAGAAACCTTTTACTTTTAAGAAAAAAATGTACTAACTGTTAGTAACGAACAATCTCAAGAAATTGAACTGTGGAGTGACATTGGGTGGATCAGTATTAAATAGTGTTAAAACAGGTGATAGCCGTAGAACGTTTAACTAGTCCTTTATTTCAAAAAGTCACTTTTCTCGCCTTTGTCCTCATGAACTGAAGCACAGCATCAGAGAGATCGAAAGTCAATGGCATTTTCATTTCATGCAATAAAAATAGCAAACAATGTCAGTCTCTTGTTGGTCATCATCAGTTACAGATATGGTTTAATGAACCTCAGCTTCAAAAAGCTGTGCTCATCACTTATCACCGTGACCAGCAGTGTGAGCAGAATCCTCAAAACTATCCATACATTAGGAGAGCATCTTTCAATTCTGTATCATGAATAAATTGCAGAACTTGGAATGGAGAGTGCTTCCCATGTGGCAAAAATGTGATGGATGTTGTCCAATTAGACATAGAAGTCTTTATCATTGATGCCCGTGCATCAGCATCCAGTGAAGATAAAATTATTTGAGTATTTTCCCATTCTCTGGCAGCTTGCTAAGTTCATTAAAAAATCCAGGTCTTTTTGTGGTACTTCACTTATCCAGACCTTTCTTTAGTGGACACTCAAGCAGCGTCAACAAGTGAGCAAAAAAAAAACCTTCTTGAATTTTGCTTCCCATCACCTTATCTTTGCTCTTTTAACCAAACTATCTCTTCTTCCAAGGAATACAAGTTTCCTTGAAGACAGGCTCAATTCCTAAATTGTTCATAATTTCCTTGACAGCAATGATGGCATCGTCAAATCTGTTGTCTCTATAGGCCACAACAAAATCAAGACGGCTTATCATCAAAGTCGATGTCCATTGACGAAGTTTGTAATGATTTGCTTATAGCATTTACTTGGACCAGGATATCACACCAAATCACGGATGAAAATTGGAAGCCAATGCTCTACCCCACCAGGCTTTGTGCTTTGTGCTAGATTGCAGCCTCAGCTATACTTAACTGCACCAGTACCACCAGTATCATAAATCTCTGTGGATCTTCCACCTGAGAGTTTGTCTCTAACAGCAAAAACAGTACCCTGAACCTGTTACCTCCAATCCCACAATCCAGTACCCTAGGTAGGTGCCTGCCTCTAAATTCATCCCTGTCTACTAGGCTTGGTTACTACTAGCTTTAGTTGCTACTAGCCCTCCCAGTACTGATTTTCTGCCCAACTATCTTTTCTGAAATGTCCAACCCTCTCCTGGCATGTTCAGAGAAGTAAAAAGGCATGTTGCTCCTTGAGAATACAATGAAAGAATTATTATTAGGCACATTTGTTTTCATTAGGATAAACTAAACTTGCTCAAGACTTCCTGTTGAAAAGAAGAAAGGACATAAAGCTACCTAAATTAATCACAAGCCATCTTATAGAATGAATGCTTCCTATCAGCTTTGTTTGGAGATTCTTGTTTTAGTGAACTGTTCCCTTACTGTGCTGTAAAAGTGCCAATATGGATACTCAGCAACATTCTGTTTTCTACTGATGACCTCAGAAATTCAAACTAAATGGATATCAATTCTGCTTCTAATTGCACCTCTTTAAGCTGTGTTTATGGTGATATTATTCCTGACAATATGGCAGTGGGATGGCATTGTAAACTTTACCATTGATCAGAAGACAAAGAGAATTTCTGATTGGCTTAGTGTGCTGTTTAATTGTCCATTTGCACCAAGCAGATCTTCAAACAGCCTTTATTTCTAAATAGTACAACAACCCATTCAACAGACTTCAAAGCATTAACCACAGGTCTTATGCCGGGTCTTAGTCCTGTGTATTTCCTGAAAGAGGGAAAGTGATGATTTGTTAATGGCATACTGGTGAGTGTATGATTTAGTCCAGTGGTCCTGGGGCCAGAAGTGGCCTAGGGGACTTTTAAAGTGGCCTACAGCTTCCCTCCTACTGGGTGCATAAGGGAGCCATTGTCTAAGGACCCAGGTGGAGCGTGTTTCTGTGGGATTAAAAGACTGGTGCAGGCTCCTTGCTGCAGTCAAAAGGATGAGAAATCAGTGCTCCCATGCCTCTGGCTATAGCAGGGAGCACAGCAAAATACTCCTCCTAGGGTCCCTGCTGGAGCCAGAAGGATGAGGGATCAGCTCCCCTCCTCATACCCTAATTCAAGAAGAGAGCAAAGCACTGTGCCTGGGTCACTTGGGCCTGGGGGAGAGGAACACTGATTTTCCATCCCCTGGCTACAGAAGATAGCCACTGCCTAGGGACACAGGTGGAGTGCACAGGGCTACAGGGGTTTCCCTGCTGCAGCCAGGGAGACAGGAGATCAGTGAAGAGACAGCAATGTGGGGGGAGGAGGATTGCCTGGCAGAGACTGGAGGCCATTCTGGGTTGTAAAAATGATATCTGTGATCTTTAAGCCAAGAAGGTTGGAAACCACTGATTTAGTCTCTTTTCACTGACCAACCCATGTGAAATAGTCATCAAATTATATTATATGCAGAAATCCATTCTGTGATATTTCTTTTATAGTACCAGACAGTACATTTTACATCAGATGTTGTAACAATTTCCTCTCCACTACACTGATTAACAAGCTGGTTAGGCTGGGCAATGTATCGGTTGATTCCAGATCCCTGTAATTAAAATTGTCTGTACCTCTTAACACTGGAATCAGAGGCGGCCTTTGGCTATTGGGGGCCCTAGGTGAAGGCATATTGCAGGGCCCCCTATATAGCCAGCCCCAGCTCCCCACCGCCATTCCCGGCCCTGCCCCTCCCCCCAGCCCACTGCCAGCCCCAGCTCCCCCCCATCACACAGGGGCCAGCTCCTCCGCCTGCTGCCAATCAAGGCAGACACAGCTTTTGGGGTAGGCAAAGGGTCCCCTTCAGCTTGGGGCTCTAGGCGTGTGCCTGCTTCGCCTACCCCAAAAGCCGCCTCTGACTGGAATAAGCACTTATGTGCCCAGCACACAATCACTAACTTCATGGGATCAGCCTATGGGTTTTGGTGCATCTCCAGCAATGAGCTGCAGATGTATAGAGACTGAGACAAAATAATTCTAAAAAGGGATACCTTTTCCTTTTGAAAAACAACAGAGTCCTGTGGCACTTTTAAAGACTGGCTATGTCTATACTTGTGAATTTAAGTCAACTTAGCATGTCCACACTCAAATTTTAAGTCAACTTAGAGGGGACCCTACAAAATCGACCTAGAGTGTCCACACTGGATGCCTAGGTTGACTTGTAGGGGCTAGGTGGACCTGGGACAGGTCCACAGTGGTGGGGGGGCACCCCTTGCCAAGTGCCAGGGGGCTCAGCCTTTGCCCCATTGTATCTTGGGGCAGGGTGGGCAGGGCTCTGCCCTGTCCTTTGGGGGGGCACACCAGGCTGTGGCTGTGCCAGCCACCCTGGGAAGGAGGGCAGTGGGGAATCTCTGGAGCCCCCTAAGTCGACTTAAATTCAACATAAGGCTACTCCACGTCTTCGGCTGCAAAGTCGACTGAAAAGGAGGTTTTATAAAGTCGACTTAATTTTTCCTTAAGTCGACTTCAGCAGCTGCTCAAGTCGACTTAAGGAAAGTGTAGTGTAGATGCAGAGTAAATTAAGTCGACTTAAGCAAGCTTAAATTGACTTAATTTGTAAGTGTAGACGCACCCTAACAGATTTATTTATCACATGAGCTTTCATGGGAGAAAAATCCCACTGACGAAGTAGGATTTTCTCCCACGGAAGCTCATGCAATAAATAAACTGTTAGTCTTTAAAAGTGCCACAGGACTCTGTTGTTTTTCTGCGATAGACTAAGACGGCTACCCCTTTGGAACTTTTCCTTTTGGTGCTTCTAGAGCAGAGGTGTCAAACTTATTTGGGGGACAGATTGGAAGGCAGGACACAGGCTGGGGGCTGAAGTGTGTCTGAGTAGACTTCCCGGCCACCTTCTCAGCACAGTACCACCTGTGGTCCCTGACCCCTTCTCCTGCCGCGCTTGGGGCAGTGTGGGCTCCTCTTTCCCCTCCCCAAACCCACAGGCTCTCTGACACCTTCCCTTTCCCCTGACCTGCAGGCTCCCCTTTGCTGCGCTGCCCTTCCCTTCTCCCCTTCCCAGTGCAGCTCCTCTGCCCGTTCCCTTCCCTGCATGGGGCTCTGTTCTGATCCCCACCACCACCACCTTTCCAGCGCCAGTTCCCGACTCCCTTTCCCAGCCTGCTGCCCATGGAGCCGGCTCCCTGCCCCCCCACTCTCCCCCCACTTACCTGGCTCACAGGGACTCAATCCAGCCCCTGGATCCAGTTCTTTCGTAAGGCCATTCCCCGCCCTGGCCACTGCCTGGGTGCATGCAGGGCAGCAGATTTTAAAAGGCCCCTGGCCAGGTTTCAACAAAATTTCTTTCCTCAAAGCAAGGCACCCAGCTGGGACCTCCACCCTCCCCCCCTGCTGAAAAAACCAGCTCACAGCCCTGGATTCTGCAAGGGGCCAGTAAAGGCACCTGCAGTTTTTACTTTTCGCCACCAGAGGGTGTGCCTCCAATGTATTTTTGTAGCAGAGGAGCACCCTCTGCTGACAAAAAATAAAATTGCAGGCACTTTATCCGAGCTTGACAAGTCCCCGAAGAGGGAGAGCTGTGCAGGAATCCGGGGGCCGGATAAGAGCCCTTGGCGGGCCGGATCCAGGCTGCAGGCCATACGTTTGACACCCCTGTTTTAGAGTCTTCAAGAGAGACCCTTCTTTGCACACCAGAAATCTTCATTTCTACTTGATAAGTTCCAGTGGGGTAGCTGTGTTAGTCTATTTCAGCAAAACAAATGAGAAGTCTTGTGACACTTTTAAAGACTAACACATTTGTTTAATTCATAAACTTTTAGGGGTATAATCCCACTTTATCAGATGCATACAATGGAAATTACAGTATGTTACATGCAGAAAAGGCTGAGTCACAAGTTAGTTTTTTTAGGCTGTTTTAGCAAATCAAGCAAGTTGTTTTGATTCTGACAGTGTCCATGAGGCCTTTAAAGAACAATAGATGAGAAGGTGTTAATATTAGAAGAGGGCAAATTATCTAATACAATGAGTTAGCCATTCAAAGTCTGTATCACCAAGGTGATGGTGTCAAATTTGCATGTATATTCCAGCTCTGCCGTTTCATGTTCAAGTCTGGTTTTGAAGTATTTTTGCTGAAGTACTGTAACTTTCATGTTTGTTAAAGAATGTCCAGGGAGATTGAAACATTTCCTTATTGGTTTTTGAATATTATCATTCTTGTGTGATTTGTGTCCATTTATTCTTTTGAGTAGAGACAGTCCAGTTTGGCCAATGTATAAAGGCAGAGGGGCATTGTAGGCACACAATGGCATATATCACATTGGTGGATGTGCAAGTGAATGAGCCCCTGATGGAGTGGCTGATTTGGTTCGGTCCTATGATGGTGCCATTTGGGTAGATATGTCGGTAGAGTTGGCAATGGGTTTTTTTGTAGTGATAGGTTCCCAGGTTAGTGTTTCTGTTGTACGGTGTAAAGTTGCTGGTAAGCATTTCTGTAAGGTTGAGGAACTGTCTGTAAGTGAGGACTGATCTACCTACGAAGGCTTGAGAGAGTACGTGATTGTCTTGCAAGATAGTCTGTAGAGCCTTGATGATGTACTGGAGAGGTTTTACTTGAGGATATATATGATGATCAGTGGTGTTCTCTTGTTTTCCTTTTTTGGCCTATCCTGTAACAGGTGACTTCTGGGTACCTGTTTGGCTCTGTCAATCTGTTTCTTCATTTCACCTTGGGTTTGAATACAGACTTTGAATGGCTAACTCATTATATCGGGTAATTTGCCCTCTTTTAACATTAACACCTTCACATCTATTGTTCTTTAAAGTACTCATGGATATTGTTAGAATCAAAACAACTTGCTTGATTTGCTAAAACAGACTAAAAAACTAACTAACTTGTTTTGCATAGTCTTCTTTGCATATAACATACTGCAGTTTCCATTTCATGCATCTGATGATGTGAGATTATATCCACAAAAGTGTATGTGTTAAATAAATGGGTTAGTTTTTAAAAGTTCTATAGGATGCCTTGTTCAGCTCTACCTGACTTGTCCTTTGTTTGTGTCCCTTTGTCCTCTTCCATTCCTGTGTCTGCAGTTACCTCATTTTGTGTTTTATCTGGTACTATCACCACATTATAGGTAAACAGTCAGTTCTATCTTTCCTGCTTCGTGCATCAAGCATTTAAGCAATAGAAATTGAAATCTCATGTTGTCACTCAGACACTATGCTGATGAGCATAGTGTAGATATTCAGATAGATAAATTAATGAAAAATGTAAACACCAAGGATTGTAAAATATTCAGATAGTAACTCAGTGTAAATATTAAATAGCAGAATTCAGGTGCCAAGTCTGAACATTTCCTTCCAAGGAAATGGCTATGATCTTAACACCAATATCTCTGTTACCACAGCACATAGAGGAGTCAAACCTAAGGATATCTCTCTATGTAATTCTCATTTAATTTACAAATCCATGCAAATTTACCCTTTTACTAAATCAGATTACCCATGTAATGGACAACAAAAACTGTAATTTTATAATCTCATTCCATTAATAACAGCAGGTTCAAAATAATCTCTTTGGCTGACATGAGTAAAAACTGTACTCCATTATTTGATATAATGCAATATGATCTGCAGAAGTCATAAGCTCTTATTCCAACCCTGAGTATTGGAGTGATATCAAGCCATATAGTAACTATCAGCATTTTCTTAATTAAGGTAGCGCCCTGGGCTGAGGTGTATGAACCACTCTCTGGTTAGGAGACATTAAGAAGCGGTTTTGGGATCAGAAGGCCATGCCTTTCTTCCCATGCCAAGCATGCTTGGGCTGGAGACAGGATTTAAAAGGCAACCAGACATGAGCTGGTGTCTGGTGGGCCAGGGAATGGACAAACTGAAGTTTCCAGGAAACCTGGAGCAAAGTAGGGTGTTCAGAAGTCAGTACCCACAGGGATGGGATGGGGATGCAGAAGGAAGTGACCCAGGGAAACTGACTTGAGACTACTGCAAAGAACTACAAGGTAAGTGAGGCCCATCCAGCTTCACAAGGCCCTGGGTCAGAACCCAGTGGAGCAGAATGGGGCTGCATTCCCCTACACTTCCCTGACTTGCACTCTTTGTGCAGAGCTGCTGCCTTGGATGTTAACCACTGGGTTGGAGACCCTGCCCCCTGACCACACACCAGTAGACATGATCCCTGCTAGGTGAGTCTAACTGTGGTGGTTAAGTCTGTATCATCCATGCCCAAAACAGAGCTTGGTGTGTTAGTTACTTAAGACAGACCCCCATTTATTTTGATCTGATGTTATGTAATAATAATAATAATAATTAATAATAATAAAAAATTAAACCCTGTTTTTAGTTGCTACATATGCTGATGGTTTGCCACTATTTCATCATAAAAAATCAGACTTCGACAATGTTTATAGGATCTGCAGTTCAGACTACAGGAGTGTGAAGTGCAGCACACACTTGCCTGCTGTGCTGTAACTCCCCCATGTGGAGGCTGAGGGTTTGAGCTAAAAGGCACCTCATTTGTGTTAACATGGTCCTTTTTAAACAGAACTAAGTTGAGCACCCAGGCACAGGATTTCTTTAGCTTTATGACACATGTACAGGTTAGTATTTTGTGTTAGAATTTATATGTGCAATTCCCATTTGGATACATGAGTTTTGTGCATATAAGTACCATCAACTGTACATCAAGCTGTTATCGCCTTAACAATCATGGGCACACAAATGGAGGCTGCTCTTTGAATCAAATGTTCAATATGATCAGTCACTGGCTCAGATTCCCTCAATGATTTTATTTACTATGGAGTGAACATACTCGCTCCACCCCCTCCAATCACACGCTAGGTACATACAACCCCTATGTTGTGATTTTTTAAAAAATAAGGATATTTCAAACTTCAATAAAAGGATTTACACACACACATGCTGCAATTTTTTACAATACAGTTCGGTAAGGCTCTCATATATCTGAAAATTCTGCTGTTCAAAGCAGGATCTTTCTAGAGTTTGATCCCAGAACAGCCACATTTCTTGGTAATATACTATTTGAAAACTTTTATACTTTTAATTAGCATGAGAACTTGTCTTACATTTTCTTATTGCCACTGACTTTATGCCCATTTAAATTTTTCAAGCACAAGATCAATAAATACAACTCAGCATTCACTTTGTATCACAGAAAACAAACAAACAAAAAAAGAACAAACCATCCACAAATAGAAATCAGGTACATCAGCCTGAGTGTTCCTGCTTTCTGTAGGGTCTCCAGAAAAACACAAACTGAATTCAGTGTGGGGTCTACTACCTCAAGCATTCCTCTTTAAGTATTGTCCTGCACCGTCTAAGCCTGAGAGTGTTGATCACTGCATCTCTACTTTTATGTACCAGAGCAGTTGATAGATCCCATATCACTGTACAGGCAGAGGGAGTATTGTGTCCTATCCTATTAAAATGGCTAGAGAGAGAACAGTGATCAAAAGAGAGCGGCAGCATCGCCATTCAGCTGCTAGACTGAATGTTGAGCTGTCAGAAATAAGAATGGGAAGGAAGGAGGGCATAGAAAAAGTGGACAATGTTCCCTACCTGACAACTCCAGGACAACAGACCAGTTCTACAAAGGGACTTTTGTACCTACAGCCAAATTTGTGTTTCCTAGGTCCCTGCTTTTAGCCAGCATTGTGATTCAGAAAATCCCCACTCAGCTGCCATCTAACACACACCTAAATTCTCTGGGCACCTAAGCTATACAGTAAAAGTTCCCTATGCCATATGCCTATGTTTCTGCATCTGGGCCTATATACTCTATGTATCTGGACACCTAACTCATGTGTAAGCCCCAACAAAGATCATGAACCAGAGAAAGTTAGGCAGAGGAACACCTATCTTTCCTGCAGGGCCCTATCTTGAAAATGTGCTCAGTGCATGCCTAAAAGATTGGCCCAAATTGCCTTCACTGGCCATTTTATAATTTTTTGTGATCAGAACAGTCATCTGGGGTGTAGGAGACCCAGTTAAATTTGCACTTTCCTCCTCTTGCCTGATAGATGAAAGGATTTAAATAAAGATCTCTCCTCTGCAGGGCCAGATCAAGGTCCAGGAGGAGTTACAGAATGGAGTTACATAGGGTATGTCTACACTAGCAATTGAGGTTGACTTAAAGATCCTCAAATTGACCTAAATTACTCCATGTCTACACCTGACTTTCATTAAAGTTGACTTAAAAAATTCCTTAAGTTGACTTAATAACACATTCATTAGGTCAACTTAAGCCTTAAGTCGACTCCTTAAGTTGACTTAAGGATGGTGTGGACGGGGCATAACCCTTAAATTGACTTTATTAAGTCAACTTTAGGCCAGTGAAGTCTACTTAACAAAGTGGACTAAGTCAACTTAGTCCACTTTGTTAAGTCAACTTAATAAGGTTGACTTTAAGTCAACCTTATTAAGTCAATTTAACTTTTTTCTAGTGTAGACATACTCATAGACAGTCACCTGTAGTTTGTCTACATTTTGCACTCCTATTGTTGCCATAACTGATGGAGCGAAGCCAATGGTAGGAACAATATGAACACTGTTACTAAGACAGCCTAATGTACACAAGACCAGGGAACTATACCATACATGTGTTCTGTACTTCTGTGTTAACTTTCTTTTTTGGCTACATGCTAGAAACAATCTTTGATTTTCCTAGTTTATATTCATATGAAAATATTGTAGTGTCAGCAAAAGTATCATTTTAAAGCTAGTTACATATTCACAATGTGGCATACGACACTATAAACATTAACTTCAAATAATAATTCAGAAATGTCCTTTAGGATTATGGACCATTTCTGTACTATTAGAAATAAATGAGGTGTTTATATTCTTCTTATTCTATTTTTTTTTAAATAGTTCTGGATATAGCTGATTTTAAGCCTCGTGGCCTGAGGACTGTGAAAGAAGGGAGGTGAGTGAGTGAGCTCCCTGTATGGCATCTACTGGAACGCAAGGGGAGTCGGCCAAACAAGGCAGTACTTCATTGACATATTAACTACAGAGAGTTTGAAGACACTGGAGTATAATTTGGTTAAGTTTTGTACTTGTGGACAGTCTTTTGCAAATCACCCCACTGGAAACAACCTGGTGAAGGCCTGGAAAATGACTAGGTTCAGGTTCACCTGGATTATGACGTGTTTGTTGAGGATGGCTTGGTGGTCCTGAACAAAGCCAAAAACAACAAGAAAAAAATATACACATTTTTGGTTTGCTGTAGGGAGTGATTCTCTAGTTAGCATGGCGTCTGTGTAGTTTCTCTTATACCACTCTTCCCTTTTTTAAAAGAAGTGAGCTGAAGATAGTAGCTTCATTCTGGAAAGATACTAGGACTACTGATCTGGTCCCTAGATGAGAGCTATCATGTGTAGACAGAGCGGAGTAGCAGTTCCAGGGCCCTGGCAGTATTTAGATGAGAATTACTAATGACAGTCAAAAGATTCCAGCTGGTTGAGGGAAGTGATTATTCCCCTCTATTTGGCACTGGTGAGGCCACATTTGGAGTATTGTGTCCAGTTTTGGACCCCCCCCCCCCCCCCACTACAGGAAGGATATGGACAAATTGAAGAGAGTCCAGCGGAGGCAAACAAAAATTATTAGGAGGCTGGGGCACAAAACTTGTGAAGAGAGGTTGAGAGAAGTAGGCTTGTTTATTCTGCATAAGAGAAGAATGGCGGGGAGGTGGATTTGACAGCAGCTTTTAACTACCTGAAAGGGGGTTCCAGGGAGGATGGAGCTAGGCTATTCTCAATGGTGGTAGATGATAGAATTAGGAGCAGTGTTCTCAAATTGCAGTGGGGGAGGTCAAGGTTGGATATTAGGAAAAAAAAATATTAACAGGAGGGTGATGAAGCAGTGTAATGGGTTACTGAGGGAGGTGGTGGAATCTGCACCTTTAGAGACTTTTAAGGCCCTCATAGACTCATAGACTTTAAGGTCAGAAGGGACCAGTACGATCATCTACTCTGACCTCCTGCAAAATGCAGGCCTCAAGACCTCACCCACCGACTCCTGCAATAGGCCACCAACCTATGACTGAGTTATTTACCTCCTTAAATCATGATTTAAGGACTTTAAGATACAGAGAATTCACTGGTAGGTGAACCATGCCCTGTGCTACAGAGGAAGGTGAAAAATCCCAGAGCCCAGACCAATCAGCCCTGGGGGAAAATTCCTTCCCGACCCCAAATATGGCGATCAGTTAAACCCGGAGCACGTGGGCAAGTCTCAACAGCCAGTTACCCAAGTTACCCTGCTTGACAAACTCTGGGTGGGATGATTTAGTTGGAGTTGGTCCTGCTTTGAGCATGGTATTGGACTAGATGACCTCCTGAGTCCCTTCCCATCCTAATTTTCTATGATTCTATGATTGAGTGAAATGGCAGTTTGTCCCCCCTAAGGGTATGTCTACACTTGCACCTTAGGTCAACTTAATGACACTTAAATCGAGCTACAGAATGCTGCTTCCACACTGGGCACTTATTAAGACAATTTAAGCGCTTCCTTAAGTCGACTTAATAACTCCACCTCTGAAAGTTGACTTAAGGCTTAAGTCGACCTTATTAAGTTGACTTAAAGCCAGTGTAGATGGCTATGTCTACACTACAGGCTCTGTTAAGTTGACTTAACAAAGTCGATTTAAGTCGACTTAAAGTGTAGGTGCGCCATTAAGTCGACCTAACAAGGTTGACTTTAGGTTGACTTAAAGTCGACCTTGTTAAGTCGACTTAACAGAGCCTGTAGTGTAGACATAGACTAAGAGAGCAGAATAGGGATCCACATTACTGAGTGATAACTATACAGACACCAGGGAGCAGATCTGAGGAGGTTATCATGAGACTGCCTGAGTGCTATGGTGAGGCCTCTCTGACACAGTATCAGAGCTGAATGTCACTATAACAGGTCATGTAGCAGACCCTTAGAGTTTACCAAGGTGATCTCTCCTCAGAACTAACTGATTCTTTTGTTTTGTTGTTGCAATAGGGCAATGAAACAACATGTGTGTTCTCTGAAGACCTTTGCCTCAGGGCAGTTGAGAATAAGGGATACCAAGTTCTGACACTTTAAAATATCTTTTTTCTAATTTTGTTTCACACACTGTAGCTTTCAGAGGCTATGTCTATACTTACAAAGTTAAGTCGACTTTATTAAGTGGACTTAAGAAGATCGACTTTAAGTCGACTTAAAGTTGACCTTATTAAGTCGACTTAACAAATTAGCTACACTTTAAGTTGACTTCGTTAAGTTGACTTAACAGCAGACATAGCCATTATATTGGCTTTAAGTTGACTTAATAAAGTCGATTTAGCATTAATCCCCATCTACACTGGCCTTAAGTTGACTTAAGGAGTTGACTTAAGGTTTAAGTCGACCTAAAAGGAGGTGTTATTAAGTCGACTTAAGAAAAGCCCAGTGTGGACGCAGCTTTGTTTAAGTCAACTTAAGCGTCCTTAAGTTGACCTAACTTGCCAGTGTAGACGCACCCAGAGCGAACAATTTACCTCACTCAGGATTTAAGTGTTTGGAGAACAGCGATAAGAATAAGAACACTATGGGCCTGATTGTCCTCCCCTTCCACTGGTGGGGAATTAGAGGTAATGCTGCTGAAGTTGATGGAGTTACAGCAGTTTTACATTAGAGTAAGGGAGAGAAGAATTAAACCTAACACTTCTTTCACAACATCAAAAGACCTGGCCCTGCTTGTGAAGTATGACTGTCACTTGGGAAGCCTACAAAACTGGCACCTATGTTAGTCAATAGAGTTGTTAATGAAGAGAAAAGCTAATTTAGTAATTTTTATACTTCAGAAACTGTAATAACCTGTGGATAAATTTTTATTTTTCAACTGCTCTCTCAGTTGTCTGAGCTATATCTCCTCGCATTTTATTTTTAACTTACAGGACTTTGTTTCAAACACCTGCTGCTTCAACCTGGACTTCCTTTTTACATTCAGTATTGCTTCTTTTGATATGTGAACATCTGGAAGAGATTTGTTATTTAAATCCCAAGTTACTGAGCTGGGCTGCTTAGATGATATATTTGAAACCTTCTTTGTTCACTGTTGCTACACAGCAAGGAGAGTTTCAATGCTCAAAACAAACTATGTACCTCAAATCTTTATTATTTAAATTTCATATTCATTATAGCATTAATAAACTTACCTTAAAATATCAGGTTTTTTAAAACAGTCAACTTATTAAATAATAATTTGGTGCATTGATCCATATTCCTGTTTACTGCTGTAAAATTAACTGGTTTTATTTTTTTCCATGTGGAAACTGAGTATTTTGTAAATTTGCTCAAGGGCAAAATTTAGTTTTGTCCTCTGTCCCTTCTCTCCTTTCCTACAGAATAAGATACAGAAATCATGATAGTGAATTATGAGTAAGCAAGAGGTAAAAGTATGTCAGCTTAGTGTGTGTGGAACTATCTGGTGTCTATATTAAAAGCATACATGTAATGCCTATAAAAGTTCTATGATCGATGCAGCAGGAGTTGTTTTAATGAACAATCCCAATTGTGGAACCATATAATTTTGATAAAATTTGCCAGTTACTCATAACTGAAGATAAAAGTGTTCCCTGTGAGCTCAAAATCTTCATCTAACTCAACAATAGTTCTAGTTCTAATAGACAGAAAATTCCTAATCTTGTCAAAGGCAGTAAAGATATGTATCTATTTATACTATTAATATGGAATTTGTATTTGTTTTTCAATTGACATGGTCTCCCTTCTTTGATATAGTAAGAAACTTTCCTTTATTCAGTTTTCACTGTCCTTGATTATTTCTGAAGATTGTGAAAATCTAAGAATTGCAAGCTTTCTGTGCCACAGAAGGGCAAGTCTGTTATGAAGATGACCTACCTACTCACAAATAACATTACTTGGTAAAATAACAAGCGGGCATAGGAGCATGACAATCTAATTTCATTGATGGCGGATCTGGTTGCAAGTCCTATTTCTTTACTACATTAATGCTGGATTTACATGACTATAACTCCAACAAAATCAGTAGAGTTGCTCTGGTATAAAACTGGTATAAATTGATTTAACGCGGTGACGAATCAGACCTTCCCTCTCCAGGGGAGGCTTAACATTAAGGATGCAGTTCAGCTCATCTAAAGTCTTGTTTAACTGAACGAATGAAGTCATTGGGACTAGGGCCAGATTAAGGGGCCTTGGCATTCCCCACTTGTGTGTGACCCCTGGCTTGGGGCCTCACGGTGGGTTCCCTCCCCCCCCACCTGGGACCTGGTCACCCACCAGTGGCCTGGGGATGGGGTGGGCTGGGGCCATTGGTAGAGAGACCCCCCCCCCCCAGTGCTCCCACCCTGCCCCCAAGCCAGCTGTTTTGCCTCAGGGAATGGGACCAGCCAGCACATAAGGCAGTCTCTGGCATGACCCTCCAGGGCAAGGAGCGCTGTCAGGTCGCCGGCCCCGAGGGTTCAGCCATGCCAGCCTGAGCCACAGGGCAGTGGCCCAACAGCACTCCGGATCCTGGATCAACGTGTCAGAAGCCGCCATGTGTGCCCACCGTCCTGCACCCAGAGTGCAGTAGACACATGCCAGCCAGTCCCCAGGAGCAGGGCAGGAATGCCGTAGCAGCCTCTTGCCTCAGGGTCTCCCCACCTCAGCACCAGTGCTCCAGCCCCACAGAGCTGGATCAGCAGGGGATTTAGGGACTGCAGGCTGGGGCCCCCCTTCAGGCCAGGGCTCAGGGATGCACCCCCAACACCTCTGCATTAATCCAGCCCTGATTGGGACAACTCATGCTTCGAGTTACACATGTGCTTAAATGCTTCACTGCAAGTTGATAACCCCCTCTTTTAAAATTCAATAAATTCAAATTAATCTGAGGATAGTTTGTCACTTTGCAATCCTTAGGGCAATTTTTTTCCCACTATAAAACCTGTATTTGATCACAAGAAACACCGCAGAACTGGTGGTTTGCTAACAACAAATCTGACTATTGCTAAGCAATGTTCTCAAGCTCATAGATCCCTGCCAGGTTTAGACTTGATTGTCAGGTCTCAGGGTATGTCTTTGTTACAATTAAAAACCCATTTCTGGCCCATGCCAGCTGGCTCAGGCTCACAGGGCTTAGGCTGAAGGGCTGTTTACTTGAAATATAGAAATTCCTCTGGGACCCTCCCATTCTGCAGGGTCCTGAAGCCTGGGTCCAGTCCGAGTTGGGACATCTACACTGCATTTAAGCAGACCTGCAGCCTGATACCCTTGAGCCAAAGTCTGCTGGCACCGGCCAACTGTGGGTTTTTAATTGCAGTGGATACATAATATGAGTGTGTCAGTTCTAATTTCTTGAAGCCTTTCTGCATAAATTCAGATTTATTCAGTGGATCTGTTTATTCTCAATCAAATCTTTTATTTTACGTACACTTCATAAGCAACAGCAGCTGGTGCTTACACATTAATAAACATTATTTTCTGTTTATAATATTTACATGTCAGTTTTCAAAAAGTGAGAGGAAAAACTCAAGAGCCACGCAGCCTTTGACAAATGAAGAAAAAATGCACCATAAGAAAAAACATAACTATTTTTAGTAGCAGTCAATCATCTTGACCACTACCATATTTTTTACATAAAAATATCTGAGGCAGAGGTCACATTTTTAATTTCTTTAGAGTTTCTTTTGCTCAAGTGGCATACACGTGTGCAGATATGCTTTGGGTATGAATCCGAGTTGCGTAGTAAAGGAGGCTGTTGTCTGTAAGGCCCCTGCCTCTTTTGTTGCAGGAGTTGGAATATGTGTAATGAATGAAGCCATGGATTGTAGGAAGAGAAAGTAGGGTCTCATGTTTAAGGCTATGTCTTTTCTGACGGTGGTAGATTTACCACCATCAGTGAGCTCTTCTGTGTTTGATTGAGCGGTCTGTTGAGACATGCTCAATCGAACACGGAACTGAAGCTCTAACTATAGCCCCATAACTGGAGTATTGCTATGCCAACCAGATGCCATTTCTGGTCAGCTTAGCGCAGTGTGTAAGGGGTAATTAGTAAGCCGTCATGAGATACACAAGGTATTTACATACCTTGCGTATGTCCCGTCGACTGCCACCGAAATGCGCAGCAAGTATAGACTAGGGCGAAGGCAGATGTAGACTGTCAGAGAGAACTGGATTTTATTTATGTGTGTTCCTATGTGATGTTGGGTAAATCACTAAAATCAGACTTTTCACATATGGGCATTACTTGCATGTTCCTCATTTTCTCGGTGCACAATCTGAGTCTGGCTTGCAGAATGACTGTGCACTCAAAGCTACAACTGAAATCAAAAGGGGCTGTGCTTTTTATGAAGTGCTATACAATACCAAGCTTTATGAAAAGTTACATTGTAAGTATGTCACATTGGATACCCAAAATAGTGGATATTTTGACCTTAATTTCGCTGGACTGCAGCTCCCCATCTATAAAACAGGGATAATACCATCCCCTCACCTGACAGAGGGGTTGTGAAAATAAATTCATTTGTGAAGGAACTCAGATACCCTAGAAAAGCCAATGAAGAAATTAAAAATTCTCTTTGAAGCAGGGTTTGAATAATGTATAGTAAATAGGGTACAGTGCCATACACTGAACAAAGAGGACAAAAACTATAGATTAGCTGTTCATTCAGTGATCAGAGTCCATCCTGTTCATTGAATCAGGCAGATGTTCTGTGAAATAAATAGTACATTATCATTAAAGACTGTATCATGCACATGCAAAAGGGGGACAATTAAGGTTGCACAAGCAATCTTTTTTCTGATATTTTCTATCTTTTGAGTGGTTTACCTTTGCAAAATTAATATTTTAGAATATATTTGTGTGTAATTATATAAAAATTGAATTAAATACATGGAAGTTGGATTACAGACTGAGAATTCAAATTGCTTATTCTCTAGGGGAAAAAAAGGAAGCCCCAAAAGCTGTTAACTGTAGGACATAATGGTTTATTAAACATGTAAATAAAACAATTGGCAATCAAAATAATAGTCAATAGTTTACCATTTACTATTGAGAAATCCCTTTTTAAATACTGTATTTGCAGTATGGGTGCATATTGCATCATCAGTTTATCAGTAAATCAGCGTTTCAGGGACAGCTACACAATTTCATGGGCAAATACATATGGATACATGTAAATATGTGGAGAGAGAGAGCAAATACCATTAAGAATCAGTTAAAAATCTGTCACTGATGGCTGACACTAGGATGCTAAAGCAGACATTTATGTATCACCTTGTACCATAAAGTGACAAGGAGTTTTAAAGGAGAGTTCAGTCATTTCAAAGGTAACTCTGTGCATATAGAGGAACAGAACTATTTTGTAGATAAAATGTATACTTGGAGTGTTTTAGGCAATCAGCCTTCATTCTCAGTGGAAAAATTGATAAAACTACCAGGAAAGGTCATGGTACTTTGGAAAACTTCTCTCATGAGTTTAAGATTTGCTTCTTCCATAGTAGAGGAAGAAAGCAGTAGGTGTTATCTTTTTATATTTTATTTGAGCATGCCTTTGGTGTCCAATATCATCTTGGAGCATTTTGGATTGGGTTCAAAGTCTGATCAGGAATAGTTCTTGGTTTACAGGGTTTCTGTATCTGATGAACAGTGTCCAGAGGAGCCCACAGGCCCATCTTCACTTGTGTCCTCTATAGTTCAGGCCTTTCAATGCTTGCCTTCTCTTAAGTTTACTCTGGTGCTTGTTTCATAGGCCTGGCTCATGTCTTCAGTAAACATTACAGGCCCTCGTGTCAGGGAAATCTGGTTTCCCAGAAACTGGTGAGCAAAATGCCTTTTTCTTTTTCTTGGGCATGTGTTAAATATTACTTGGCTCAGGAAGTTACATTTTTGGTGAGGCTAACACACCTGATACTCAGTCACTGAACTGTTAGTATAATAGTTATTTAGAAGCTTACTTAAAATATATAACATTTTATTTACTATTTCTATTGCAATAATGCCAAATGCCCCAAGAAGTAGTCAGGCCACATTCTATGCCCTGAAATACTTACTGTCTAATAGAGAAGCAAGAGAATTACTAACACCACAGGAAGCAAAATGTAGGAGGTGATGTTAGGTACGTAATCATCTTGCTAATGTTTTACTCCTTTTCTCCTGAGAAAACCTCATCTGCCCTCTTTTGTCCTTGTGGTGTTTTGGATTACCGTAGATCATTGGGATTGCTATAGTGGTAGATGGGAGTGTTGTTTTAGTGTTAGGAAAACCTGCTTGTCTGGTTTCAGTTTTTCTACAATAAAGACTCAGTATGGAGCTCTGTGTATGCTGTCTCATCATTCTCTGAATAATATCTACTACACAATATAATGGCGATGGAGCATGGGATGGCATGGCATCACTGACCAGATGTCAATGTTATGTAAGAAAGAATATTTTTTTTTATTGTTGTGCCAGCTGGAAATCTGAGCTGTTTGCCTGAGGGGAGGGGTGGACAGCTTGCTATTGGTACAGTGAAATCAGACCTGTGTGCCTGGAGAGAGGCACTAGATGGGTGATAACGACCAAAAGAGGAGTGCGTCTACACTTACAAATTTAGGGCATGTACACAAAATCACTTTATCGTGCATTAACAGTCATTATCGCACGATAACTACAACAGCATACACACGTGTAATAGGGCTCTTGCGCGTCAACAGCCCAGTTGTAGCGCAATAGAAAAACCACCTCGATGAGGGTGGTAGCAGTTAACGCGGAACAGCTGTTGCACCTTTCGACTCATGTGTACGCTTACCGCGCAATGATTGGCCTCCGGAAGTGTCCCAGCATTCCAAAGTCGTACTCTCTGGTCTTCCCCCCACCCGCTCTATGGCCATGACGAAACAGTCAGTCCCTGCCCTGTTTCGATTCCCAGGATTTTCGAATTTCTCATCTGTTTCATTTCCTGTTCTCTTCCTCGTGGAGTGGAGTGCAGCTCTGATCTTCACTAGCAATGGCGGCCCATCGTGGAAGACGCGCACCCATTTGGAGCACGGCAGAGGTGCTGGACCTGATCAGCATCTGGGGAGAGTCTGCTGTGCAGATGCAGCTACGCGGCAGCAGGCGAAATTTCGACACATATGGCATAATTTCTCGGGCCATGTCCGAGAGAGGTTATGAGAGAGACACTGTGCAGTGCAGATCAAAGGTGAAGGAGCTAAGAATAACCTATCACCGAGCGAAGGAGGCAAACCGCCGTTCGGGATCAGCGCCTGCTACATGCAGGTATTACAAGGAAATCGAAGCTATCCTCAGCGGGGACCCCACAACAACCGCCAAGAATCCTGTGGACACATCGGCCCCCCCTCATCCAGTGAATGCCAGAGCCGAGCACGATGAGGACGTGATCGATGAGGAGGAGGAGATGGAGGATGACCTGGAGGAGAGCGCAACAGCATGTAGCCAGGAGCTCTTCTGCACCCTCGCTGAGACGTCCACCCAAGACATTAATTGCAGCGTGTCCTCTGAGGCGGCAGAGGAGGGTTCAGGTAAGTTTCTCTTCCGTGCAGCTATGGCTCCTGCTAAAAAAACATTGTCCGGGGCGGGGGTGCTTGCTGTCTCGGTCCCTGCTGTGCACACTCTTTACTATGCATTCATTAGAAGTGCATCAATACAAGCAGTGATTGTAAAATAATCATCTGCATTTAGGTCAATAAAGGTTTCCTCGATGTACCTCCAGAGCCTAATACTCAGGTTAGATGGGAGAGCGTTTGTGTCTACGCTCCCAAAGACGGATACTCTGCCTCGCCAGCTGCAAAGCACAGCCCTGGGAACCATGGCAGCACACAGTGCAGCAGCATACGGTCCTGGCTTGCAACCGGTGGCATGTAGGATATGTATTCTAGCTGGCAGGGGGACTCTGAGGAGAGAGATATTGGGTTCTATCTGTGTGTCCAGTGCTGAATGTTAGCCCCCAGTAAGCCGGCTATTAGGACGTACCTTGTCCACTTCAGCAAAGCATAGGATGTTGACTGCCCTGTACCTTGCAGTGGAATGTGCTACTGGAAGGTTACATTGGTTATCTAGGCTATGTGTTAACAATAGCTTTATTATTCTTTTTTTTATTAGATTCGACCTTCACAAGGCTGGTGTCTACCCCAGCTGACCGCATGAGAAACATTCGGCGGTGTGCTCGAAGAAACAGGGAGGATATGTTTCAGGAGCTGATGGAAAAAACCGAGGAATCCGCAAGGGAGAATCGAGCCTGGAGAGAGGAATCCCAACAGAGGAGGCAGAAACACAGGGATGAACTGATAAGCATCATGAAGGAGCAAACAAAACTGCTCAAGAGCATGATTGCTCTGCAGTCCCAGGCGATTAATGCACGGGCTCCACTCCAGACACTTCAGCCGTGTCCGCCTCCCACACCCCGTAGTCCTTCGAAGCATTTATTTGAAGGCCACCCGTCCCCCGGTATACTGCAACATCCTGTCCCTCACAGAGCTACTTTTTGGAGACCTGCAGCTACACCCACCTATAAACCCTCAAACCCCCCACCCCAACTACCACCCCCCCTCTTTTCTCTTTTAATAAAAGCAGTAACAAAAAATTTGAAGAGTGACTTTATTTGTACACAGCACAGTGTAAATCTCATAAGGTGCACTTGATGCGTCCTTGAAGGAAACTACAGGAGGGCATCATTGAAATGCTCCCTGAGTGCCTCCCTTATGCGAGCAGCTCCTCGTTGGGCCCCCCTAATACTCCTAGTGGCTGGCTGTTCGTATGCTGCCTCTAGGCACTGTGCCTCCATAGCCCACCCCGGGGAAAACTTTTCTCCCCTATTTTCACAAATGTTATGAAGGACACAGCACGCCGCAATCACAGCAGAGATGTTGTCCTCATCCAAGTCCAGCCTTCCATACAAACAGTGCCTACGCCCTTTTAAGCGGCCAAAGGCTCACTCCACAGTCATTCTGCACCGGCTCAATCTGTAATTGAACCGCTCCTTGCTGCGATCCAGGTTCCCAGTGTATGGCTTCGTGAGCCATGGCATCAGTGGGTATGCTGGGCCTCCAAGGATGACTATGGGCATCTCCACATCCCCCACAGTAATTTTTTGATCTGGGAAGAAGGTACCCCCTTGCAGCTTCCGGTACAGTCCAATGTTTCTGAAAATGCGGGCATCATGCACCTTTCCCTACCACCCAGCATTGATGTCCGTAAAATGCCCCTTGTGATCCACGAGTGCTTGCAGCACCATGGAGAAGTAGCCCTTCCTGTTTATATACTCGGTTGCGAGATGGTCTGGAGCCAAAATTGGGATGTGTGTGCCGTCTATTGCTCCCCCGCAGTTAGGGAATCCCATGGCAGCAAAGCCGTCCACAATCTCACGAACATTGCCCAACGTCACCGTCCTCCGTAGCAGAACGCAATTGATGGCTTGGCACACTTGTGAGAGGGCTAATCCAATGGTGGACCTCCTGATTCCAAACTGGTTTGCAACTGACCGGTAGCAGTCAGGAGTCGCCATCTTCCAGACAGCAATTGCAACACGCTTCTCACGGTTAGGGCTGACCTCATGTTGGTGTCTTTACGTTGCAGGGCAGGGACCAACTCTGAACACAGATCCAGAAAGGTTGCTTTCTGCATTCGACAGTTCTGTACCCACTGCTCGTCATCCCACAGCTGCATAAGAATGCGATCCCATCACTTGGTGCTCGTCTCTCACGACCAGAAATGGCGTTGCACCGTGTGCAGATGATCGGTGAAGGAGCTGAGCAATGCGGTGCTGTTGCTCTGCAGGGCATCGATCAGCCCCTGCTCCTCGGCGTCCTCGTCTGATTCGGAGCTCATTGCGTACTGAGCAACCAGCCGAGATGTATTTAGAATGCTGAAGGCGACAGTGGAGATTAGAGCAGGATCCATGCTGTCGCAATTGTGATGGCTCGCAAGTGGTGCAGTGCGTCACTGCACTGTTGAAAGTAGGTGCGAGTTGCTATTGGCAACGAGGAAGATGCAAGGGGAACACAGTGCACCACGGGAAACTGAGAGTTTACCCATGGCGCTTTGCGTTCCTTTCCTTCATCCCATGATTCCAAGCGCCGATTGAGGGAAAATTGAACTGTGAGATAGGTACCCAGAATTCATTGCGCTACACCGTGATATAGCAAAGAATTCTGTTGCGTTGCAAGGAGCGATGTGTGTATGCGCGATCCCGCAATAAAGGTCACGTGTTTTTTATAGCACGATTGCCATGTTGCGCTTTAATCTGATCGTGTGTACATAGCCTAAATCGACTTAAACTTGCTTAAGTAGACTTAATTTAATCTGCGTCTACAATATATTTTCCTTAAGTCGACTTAAGCAGTATCTTAAGTTGACTTAAGGAAAATTAAAGTTGACTTTATAAAACCTACTTTAAAGTCAACTTTACTGGCTAAACTGACTTTATTAAGTCGACTTAGCCAGAGTAGATGCAGATTAGCTCAAAGTCGATTTAAAGGGCTCCAGGGCTCCCCCACTGCCGTCCCTGCCAGGGTGGCTGGCACAGGCAGGGCCTGGTGTGCACCCCCACAGGGCAGGACAGAGCTCTGCCCACCCTGCTCCTATGCCCTGCCAATGTCCCTGTCCCGCTCAGCCCCCATTTTACCCAGGTACAATTGGGCAAATGCTGAGCCCCTTGGCACTTTGCAAGGGGTGCCCCCCCACCACCGTGGACCAGTCCCAGGTCCACCTAGCCCCTACAAGTCAACTTAGGCATGCAGTGTGGGTGCTCTAAGTCGATTTGGCAGGGTCCCCTTTAAGTTGACTTAATTTTTGAGTGTAGACATGCTAATTCTATTAAGTCATGCTAAGTTAAATTAACAAGTGTAGACATAGCCGAGGGGACTAAGGGCACCATAGCTTCACTCACTAGACCCCCTGCAGCATTTGATAAATCTTCAGACTTATGGGCTACTTACATCACATGGGAAGGTTTTTTAAGTGTTAGGAAAACCTGCTTCTCTAGTTTCATTTTCTCTTCAATAAAGACTCAGTATGGAGCTCTGTGTATGGAACAGGAGAAAGTGTGGATCCACAAGATTATCTCCTTGATTAGACATTGTGGCTCCCCCCCCCCCCCATTGTGTATACAATTTGGAGGGGAATAACACAACCCATGTCCAAGTGAGGCAAACTGAAAAAAAAAGCAGTCCTATCAGAAATTTCAGTAATCCAAAATTATAAATCTTTGCTGCTCAATAGACCATAACTCTGTTTCCAATGCTTGTATACTCTGTGAATTGATGGAATAGGCAAATTAGGATCTAGCCAGGCAGAAACTTACAGGATTGTTCCCGTGGACCAGATTTTTTGCAATTGTTGTAGTAACTCCTTCTCTCATCTACTGGTACATCCTTTCTAGATAGGAAAATGTGGAAAAGCAGCATCCCCAGGACCTGTGGATCTGCCCTCATTCAGCAATCTGCATCTGGGACTCCATTTACACGAAGAACTCTGATATTTTTAACACTTATGCTGAATCTGAACTAAACTGTGTTTTAAGAAACCAAAATTGTCCACAAAATCTTCCTCTACTTATGACATTTGTCATTTAGCTTTCCCTCAAGCCTCACTTATCCTGTCTCTCTTTACAAGGTCCCTTCTAACAGCCTACACTTTCCTGCCTTTTTTCCTTCCCTTTTATGATTGTATTGACTGACATCTGTCCTCAATTAACATTTTCTCAATGGCTGATTTTCTTTCCCCTCTGCAAGAATTATTGCAAAGCATCCAGTTAAGGGCTTTTTTACATGCTCATTGCCTTTACTGATAAGGATTGTCTTTCAAAATTTGCCTATTTAACGTGGTTTTCAATTTGGTTTGGTTAGGAGGTCTAAAAATATGTTTCTCAGTCTTTATTTATTTATTTATTTATTTATTTTTGATGGTAACTAATGCAAACTTAAGAAATATCTCAAATGTCTTCATACTATTCCTTTCACTGCCTTTGTTGCTCTCTGAAAGGGAGGCAATTAATTTGGGAGGCTGAAGATGGATAAAAAGTTTAGAAGTCCATACTGTGAGTGTGGTAATGGGGGGCAGATGGCGTGCAGAGCATAGCAAAGGTGTATGCATAGAAGTCTTATGCCCACAGCTATGTTTCACTTGCATGCACATTAGTCAGAACATGGAGCTTCTTGGTAACTCCCTTTTAACATGCACCAACCATCACAGAGATGCTGTAAAGATAAGTGAATCTAAGCAGGTCAAGCATTTGGATGTTATGGTAATGAGCATCATAAAGATAAATAAATTAGATTGACTTCAGAAAGCTTAGCCTGTTATTATTTTATCTTTTTCATTTTAAGCCAGATGGACATAATCTATCTATCTATCTATCTATCTATCTATCTATCTATCTATCTATCTA
>ML685835.1:2148253-2189872 GCA_007922175.1 Pelusios castaneus
CTATCTATCTATCTATCTATCTATCTATCTATCTATCTATCTATCTAATCATGCATGTGCAATATTCTTTGGAATGAATAAGTTGTGAGCACAAAGCTATATTCATAATTACTTAGTAGTTAGAATTATTTTCCTCTTTTAGTGTTCTGAGTTTTCACAGATGGATACTGCAACAGGTTGGCAGATTTTATGAACTTCTAAGGTGACACATAACTCTTCCATTGAGTATTTTATGCTCAAATGCTAAAACTCTTCCTTGAGAATTCAATTCAGGGTTATTATTGCTGGTGGGTCATAATTTCAGATGCACCCAATTAGCTCTACCGTGGATATCCAGGGATGAAGTGTCTCTGTGTGAGAGTGACCTATCAGAAGAGAGAAGTTCTAGGGAGCATCAAACACAAGCAAAAGTTTTGGTATTACTATTTAAGTTGGATTCTTGCTCTGTCAGTGTGCTCTACTGATCACAGGGTTGAGTTCACAGTACCTTTACCATAAAGTTGTGATTTAAGTTTTTGTGACCTTCCTCCCATTTTCTAGAAAGCCAGACGATCTATGACATGTCTACTGCAGTTCTTATTCAATGAATTCCTATCTCTGTTTTTTAACACTTACATTCCAAGTTATTCAAGAAGCATATTGTATTTTCGCATCTCTGCAAATATAATCTGTAGGTGTTATCAAGTGGCACTAATATGAGGATTGTTTTTTGTGTTCATCTTTTTAAAAAAAAAAAACTTGACTATATTAAAATGGCAATTTAGAAATTTATTTTGCAAGCTGTTATCTTTGGTCAAAAGCCCACAACTCTTAGGATTCTCAGGTATTGTCAGTCTCAGTGGAAGAGTGGTTATAGAATTTATGTGCTTAAAGAGCTATGGACAGTGATTGCCATTGAAATCTTTACTACTTTGCACTTGCAAATATATAAGGCTACCTTGATGCCCTATAGGTAGAAATAGAAGAACTAAAAAATAAATTACTCCTAAAGACAACATGATAAAAATTTTAATTGGGCCCTCTGAAAAGCAAGGTGAATTGTTCACAAGTAGGACAAGTAGTAATCCTTTTAATTTGCAGCCAGGGACATTGAGGTTAAATATTAGCCAGGAGTGTCATGGGGCGGGGTGAAGAATAGTTAAGCACTAGAATAGGTTTACAAGGGAAATTGTGGAATCCCATTATTGAGGATTTTTAAGAATAGTTTAGAAAAATATCTGTCAGCAATGGTTTCTAAGTATACTTGGTCCCTTCTCAGCACAGAGGATCTTTACATGTCCCTTCCAGCTCTATATTTCTATGATTCTATAAATTCTACTACCATTTATTGGAGTTAATGTTGCAGAAATAATTAGTCATTGTAACTAGAACTGAAATTTTATCAGATTGCATCATCAATAAAACTGCTCGTTAGAGTAAAGGGAAAGCATAATCAATTAATGGTTTTCTTGGTGAAGGATTTACATTTCATGCATGTTGGAATATTGTGAATTCAGAACAAGATAGGAACTGAATGTGCTATTTAAAAAAAAAAGAAAATTCTGTCAATTTCCACTACAATAGTTGAAGCATGTAAACTTAAAGGGATTCCAACAAAGACCAGGAAATTTTCATCCAAGCTACCAGATACTCCATATAGCATTTTTTCCCCCCAGAGTCATTCACAGTGGGGGGGGGAGGGTTGTTTGTTTGTTTGATTGTTTTTTTTAAGTTTCATAGTTCTGGGGTTACTTGGAGTTTGAGTCAGGCTCAGCATAGTAGGTAAGAGTGGCATAACATTGTGACATCCAGAACTACTCACTGAGGCTATGTCTACACTTGTTAATTTGTCGACTTTAACTAAGTCGACTTAACTAAGTCAACTTTAAGTCGACTTAGTGTGTCTACGTTTAAAATTAAAGTCGACTTAAAGGGGAATTTACAAAGTTGACCTACAGCATCCACACTGGACGCCTAGGTCGACTTCTAGGGGCTAGTGGGACCTTGGGCAGGTCCACGGTGGTGCCGGGGGCACCCCTTGTGTGCAATGGGGCAAAGGGGGACAGGGATGCTGGCAGGGCATGTGGGCAGGGTGTGACGCTGTCTGGATTTAGGGAAGCATTTATTATATTATTTTCTATCCATATATCCTAAATGCTATAATCCATAGGAGCTATGTCATGTTTGGTATCAATAGAAAGATAGTAATTTGCTGGGAATGATTATGTAGTTTATGTCTAGGAATTCTATTTGGATTAGAAGTTAGTTTAGTTAGGAATTTGGTGTTATATCTATACTTTACCTTAAGATGTCCTTAATGGCTCATCAGTTTACTCCCTGGGACCATTGTACCTGGAAAATTCCTAAACATTAAGGACACAATGGTTTTGCGCACCCACCTCTCTCAGGTATTTACACAGATTCACACAATGGAGAGCAAAACTATATAACAGTAACCACAATACACTAGTGCCTGCAGATTTTGTGGAGTTGAGGGGAGTCTTTCTAATTCTCAGAAACAAGAGAAATGCAGTATAATCTATCTTCCATTTTTCCCCCTTTGCTACAGAGAAATATTCATGGTGCAGTTTTGGTACAGGGCAGTTGGCCCTCATAAGGAAGTCAGGGCCCAGGCTGCCCAGAACTGCCTTCTGAAGGCCCACCTGGGATTGCCCCATGTGCCTACCTTATGATTAATTGGTAAACAAACACCTAGACACAATAGAAAGGTCACCGAAGCTCAGTTAGGGTAGTACTCCCAGGGAGAAGGGGGTCATGGAGAAAGTGTTCCCATAGAAGGGAATAGGACAAGAAACTGGGAGAAGGACCTCCTAGATAGCTATTAGAGGCTTAAATCATAAAGAGTGATAATCTGTTGAGAGAAGAGTAGTAGTTGACAGAAAAATCCTGGGAGAGGCCTCCACTCCAATTGAGGAATTCAGAGTGGGAGTGATCCATGGCTGATGGACCAATATATAAGACTGATGAACCCACATTTGCAGGATTTTGCAGTGGGGTAGCTGAGAAAAGGGGTTATGTTTTGAGTTCATCTTTTCTGTTAATAAATGAGACCCTGCAAAGGTCCTGTTTAATACCTGAGAACTTGTTTGGTCTTGCCTATAGCCTGTTGAGGGAATGAATCAAGGCAAGGCTCATCCATGATGCCACATCTGATCACAAGTGTCTGTGCAGGAATGGCCCATGTAATGCTCACCATACATTCCCCTGGTCCAGCTATGCTGGCTTATTCAAGAGTGTGTGGAGTCAAAGCTCTACCTCTTTTACTCTCATGCAGGGGTGAGGCAGGATGTAGCATCTCTTGAGGAGCTTCTCTCACTGCTACGCATCTACCTGCTACATGGGTTAGCAGACATGAGAGAATAAGATGGCATTTTACATCCCCTTCTTTCCCTGGCTGCATCTACACTGATTAATTAAGTCAACTTAAGCCTGCTTAAGTCGACTTAATTTACCCTGCATCTACACTGCAGTTTCTTTAAGTCGACTTAAGCAGCTTGCTTAAGTCGACTTAAGGAAACTAAAGTCGACTTAATTAAAATTAAGTTGACTTTCTAACACCACCTTCCTAATTGATCTAAGGCTTAAGTCGACTCTCTAGGGTTGACTTAAGCCAGTGTAGATGTGGGGTAACCCTAAGTCGACTTTGTCGACTTAGGGCATGTGTCCCGTCTAGCTGGGACCACTCAGGTCCCAGCAAGAAAGGACCGCGGGTTTGCTTCCTTCTCCCCAGGACCCGTGCTCCAGCTGATCAGCAGCTGGAGTGGAGACCCTGGAGAGAAGGAAGCCCCATGCTCCCCACACTCCCTCCTAGACGGAACCATGCGGTCCTGATGAGGAAGACTGGAGACCTGCGCTCCAGCAGCTCAACAGTGGGCAACTAGAGCGGGGATCCCAGCAAGAAGGGACTGCGGGGCTTCCTTCTCACCGGGACATGAGTGGTCCAGCGAGAAGGAAGCCCTGAGGTCCCTTCTTGCTCGGATCCCTGTTCCAGCTGCCCGCTGCTGAGCAGCTGGAGCACGGGACCCAGCCTGCGCTCCAGCTGCTCAGCAGTGGCTGGAGCGCGGAGCTCTGGCTCTTCCTCCTGGCTCAGACCACTCGGGTCCGGGGAAGTTGTCCCCGGGACTCCCGTGATCCAGGCTAGGAGGATTCCCTTCTGCCTGGGACCTGGGAAGTCCCGAGCAGAAGGGAGCCAAGTGGTCCAAGGCAGAAGGGAGCTCCTTGCTCCCTTCTCCTCCGGACCGCTCAGGGGCTTGCTGCCCTGGGGAGAGCCAGCCCCATGCGGGGCTAGCTCTCCCTGGAGCAAACAAGTTGACTTAGAGAGTCCACACTGGACTCTCTAAGTCGATTTACTAAGGGCCCCTTTAAGTCGACTTAAGAGTCCAGTGTGGACTTTCTAAGTTGACTTAATAAGGTCAACATAAAGTCGACTTATTAAAGTCGACCTTTTAAAAGTCGACCTTAATTCCCTAGTGTAGACATAGCCCCTGTGCGGCTATGCAAATCAGGTCACAATCTGACCCTTCTCCTTCTCCCTACCGTTATACCCTGTTGTCTCCAACACTTTCACTGTATCTCTCCTTTCCTCCCCTGTTGCTTCAGGCCTTCTATCATGTCCCCAACCAACCTGTTCCTGCAACATTCACCTTGTCTTCATCTGCCAAACACCTTCTCTATCCATCTTCAAATACTCCTTTTATTCCAATGTCAAGTGTTTCTTCATTCTCTTCAACAATTCCTACATCTTCCTACTCTCTGAAACTTTCATCCTGTGTCCTGAGTTATTTAGACTGCAAGTTCTCTGGGACAGTGAACATAGCTATGTATGCTCTAAAGCAACATATATTTTGATACTATCGTGTAAGTGTCTTTTCATGATGACTGGGATACAATGCAGATGATTAGATTCAAGTTCAAATTAGAACTTGGAAAAGCTTCACAATCTGCATACAGTAAGTGGTCCAGTGGTTCATGATACATCTATAAACAAATCTCCTGAGAACCCCTACCAGTTAGCAATATGCGCCTTCTTCCTTCAGCAATTGCTGTTAGATACAGAATGCTCTCTGAAATGATTATGCATAAACCAATCAGTCTCATGTATTTTAAAGATTCGGGGTCAGATCCTCAGCTGGAGTAAATGAGTATAGCTCTAATAAAGTCAGTGGAGCTATGGCTAATTTCAGCAGGTGAGTTTCTGCCCTTTAAGATGGTGTTTTATTTTGTTCACTGAGTCATTTTAGATCATTACAACTGATTCAAGTGACAGGGGTCAAAATTGTTGGCAATTGTTGAATTTTCATGATTCAAATACTGTTTTTTAAAAGAAAATAAACTTGTTTCTTATCCCTACCTGCTGCAAGCAGAATGACATCTTAAGTGTACAACAGCTTCTTGATGCTAGATCCCTATTTTGTTTCGTCACTCAATTGGGTATGAGATATTTTTTCCTTTGATACAGTGAAATGTTGAAATAAGCCTGGACATGCACGTGTCCAAAGTTAACTCTAATCTCCTCTAGCGCTTCTTCCACAGTCATTCCAACAACATCCTCTGTTGTATGTAGCAGGGGCGTTGCTGGATAGAAAAAAGATCCAGGGCTGCGGCCCCCCAGCCCACTCCCTGCTAGCTCCCGCCCCCCAGCTAGGCCACACCCCCAGCCCCCACCCCCACCCAGTCCCCCCACCACTACCCAGCCCCCACCAAGTCTCCTTGTCCCCATGCTCCCTTCGCCTTTCCCCAGGCCTCTAACTCCATCCATCCCTCCCCAGCCCCCCCATCCTGACCCCTTGCTTGACCAACTTGTGAGTCTGGATCCCTCCATTCCCACTCCCCCGGTCTCCGCATTCCCCCTTACCTTAACCCCTGATACAAAGGCCCGGGACCGGCCTGCGGGGGCGGAGCAGGACAGCAGGCAGAGGAGCCGGATCAGGCCATGCTACTGGCTGCTGCGCTCTGCTCCCGTCGCCGCCGCCGCATGCAGGCCCCTTGGGCCTGATCCTGCCCCTCTGCCGCTGCACGCCGGCCCCTTGGGCCTGATCCTGCCCCGCTGCACGCCGGCCCCTCGGGCCTGATCCTGCCCCTCTGCCGCCGCCGCTGCATGTCGGTCCCTTGGGCCTGATCCTGCCCCTCTGCCACCACCATCACGGGCAGACAGCGTGGCCAGATCAGGCCTGGGGCCTCTTTCCCGGCTCCTCTGTCCCCCTGCCCCATGCTCCTTTCCCAGCTCCTCTGTCCCCCTCCCCCGTGCTCCTTTCCTGGCTCCTCTGCCCCTTTCCTGGCCCCACTGCCCACCGCCTCCTCCCAGCCCCCCTCACCTGGCCGGAGGCTTGCAGGGACGGGGCTGGCAGAGCCACTTCTGGGCCAGGCCGCTCCCGCCCTGAGCACGCTCTGTCTGAGCATGCTCAGGGCGGGAGATTTGAATCTCCCCAGCCTGGCCACAGCAGGAGTCTGAGGCTTTGCTGGGGCCCCTGGGCGGAACGCAGCGTTCCTCCTGGGTTTCCTATTTTTAGGGGCCCCAGAACACTGGCCCCTAAAAATTGGGAGCCCCAGAACTGTTCTCCCTTGGGGAAACCTGCCTGTTGGGGAAAATAGATCCGGGGCTCAGGCTATTCTACCCGGGGCCGATGCCCTGCCAGCCCGACGGCAAAGACACCTCTGGTATGTAGACAGCTTGTGATTCGTCAACTTTTCTTATGCTGACCTTTGGTGGTGGCTTTGTTTTGTTTTGTTTTGTTTTTTGTTTTTTGTTTTTTGTTTTGTTTGTTTGGCTCAGCCAAAAATTGATCATGTGAGAATTTTCATCTAGGAAGTCAATATTTAAAATATGCATATTCTGAAGAAAAGTAGTTTGGCTAATTTTAATAAGGGAAAATAAAACACAGTTGGTTCTAGATAAATATTTTTTGTGCTCAAATCCTTCTCAAAACACTTAATTTTTTAAAATTAAATTCATATTCTAGTCTAATATTGGGCTTTTTTCCTTCTGTTAAAAGAAAGGCAGTTAGCAGCAAAAACATCCTCTATTCAGTACATTATTTTTGTCTATAGATGCTTGTTGTGTATAGCAGCTACACGATGGCCCTAGAAATTTCCCCGTAGACCTATCTAGGGCTCCTGTAAGACATTACCCCCTTTTAAAAAAAGAGAGAGATGGGGGTGGGGGGGAGTGGAGGGAGGGAGGGAGGACGAGAGAGAGAGAGAGAGCGAGAGAGAGAGAGAGAGAGAGAGAGAGAGAGAGAGAGAGAGAGAGAGAGTGCAACCTTTTTGTACCATACAGTAATGAGTATTTAAAAAAAAAATATAGCCTCCATGTTACAGCATTCCGAGTGTTCCCCTTTTCTTCAGCACCTATTCTTCTCCATCAGACAGGCAAGTAATTTGTTAACTATTGCTACTTCTAATGATGTCCTACTCGGGTTGGAAAAGCATCCTGTTTCTTGTATTTTGCTGCTCCCATCCTACACACATTTGTGCGCTTCACAAGTTAATAAACTTACATCTCAATAGGGACAATGGGATTCATGACCTTTAAAATAAAATCTTAAAGGATTGACTCTGCACCACTGAAGTCAATAATATTTTTTCTAGTAGCTTGAATGGGAGCAGGATCAAACTCTATGATCCATGCTTTTTCACTTGTCAGTGCCCTTGGTTTTATGGTGGGACAAGACAATGAGATGAGAGTCAGAAACTCCCATCCTTCAAAAGCCTCAATTGTGTCATTAAGTTTACTTCCGTGAGTAGTCCTATTGAAATCTAGTCCTTCTGGTATCAATAATGGTATCAATTTCTCCATTTGAGAGCCAATCTCTTCATTTTAAAGTTGTAGTCAGTAAGCCTGTGGACTGTACTGAAAGCATTTCATAATTATAACTAGTCCAATGATTTATTAACTATATTTATTAACTGCATAGAATTCTGCCACTCCATCTTCTGGTTGCAGAGTAGGTCATAATTGAAATATAATTATTTCATTCGTTGGACTTGCTGCCTGAATATAAGATATAGAATTAGGTTAAATCACTGTGTAAGAGAATTCCTTTAACTGCATGGAATATTTAGCTTCCTTGTTGATTTTTGAGCCAATTCACCTGTTGTTTTTCAGTGTTGTCATTTTGTTTTCCCTCTGATATATATTTAAAGATAAGGTCTCTCTATCTTTGAATTTATTTCATAGTCTGCTCTCTGTTTTCTTCTGTCCATTTTACGTTAATGTGTGTCACAAGTCTTATTGTGATAAATGAATGTTTAACTTTCATTGCATTTATTAGATGGGAGTTTTGAGCCCCTGGCTGTAACAATGCCATTAAAATTCTGTGAAAAATGACTTCTGCTCCTCATTCAGATGGTCATTCAGTGACCTATAAGCAAAGCCAAGAGGCAGACCTAGGAATGGTCTCTGATCTCTTGCAAAGTGGCATTTTCAACCTTGCAGCAAAAAGTTTCAAACCACCTGTCATGAGGTGGTTTAGCTTTCCAGGTGCTTATAACTTTAGGCCTCATGTGAGGCTTAAGAATGTCTCACACAGCTACCCCTTTGGAATCTGTAGTCACTGAGAGTCACAAATCCTTGAGAAAGAAATTTGCTTGGAGGTCACATGAGTGGAGCAGATGTTTAATTCACAGACTTCTATTATGCCATTGCAGTGGATTACATGGCTCCCTCTGTTTACACAGATATAGAACTCTCAAGCTGTTCAAACTTGCTTTGTGTCATTTATGTCCAGTGGAAGATTCTGAATGTTCTCCTTTCAGCAAGGAGCACAGCTGACAACTTTTGCTGAAGCTATTTCTCAGCTGTCAAGGTTACTGTCATCTGTTGCAGCCTCTGATGCTACCTTGAACTTGTATAATGAGCTCTTTATGGCAGATTGTATTTTATGGTGATGCCCTCACTTTTGTGACCTGCCTTAGAAATAAGCAAGTAAGAATAATAATGACTTGGACTAAACTAGCAGCTTTACTGCAAAGAATGTGGAGCTTTTCTTATAAGATTTAAAGCACTCACATCACTTCTGAGGGAGATAAGGAGTATTGTACATAACTAGTTCTTGACTGTGCTCTTAACACTGGACACCTCACCATCACCTCTCTGAAATGAGATCTAGTCCTCAGTAGGAAAATGGACCAAACATTCACCTGGGCTAATCAATTCAACTGTCCTAAATTGGATGCCTGAAGTATTGTGCCATGTCAATGTAGTGGTTCAATGACACATTGCAGAGTGTAGTTAATAATGTCTATTAGTACCAGAGCCACACTGATGCTGTGGACCATGTTAGTGATTACTTATTTGCATTACATCAGTCTGAATCTCTATTGCTATTATATAAGGAGTGATAATGAGTTTAGCTTATATCATTCATAAACTTCTAAGAGCCTTCCCTAGAGTACCAGTGTACTGGAACAGAGAATGAAAATATACTGTGCAACATGTAGGAGAGACTACCCATATTGAAAACAATGAAAGTCCTGTTGCACTTTAAAGACTAACAAATTTATTTGGCCATAAGTTTTCGTGAGCTGCAACCCACTTCATCAGATGCAGCCCATGAAAGCTTATGCCTGAAGAAATTTGTTAGGCTTTAAGGTGCCACAGGACTTTCACTGTTTTTGCTATAGATAGACTAACATGGCTACCCCTCTGGAACTTATACACATATTAAGAGACCTGTCTTAAGAGATCACTGTCTCTGTGAAACATTCTAAGTACAGTTAGATGCTTAAAAGCAATCTCTTAAAGGCAATCTCTTTAGTCTTTTGGGTAGTCATTGAAGACACATTGCACTGTACTTTTCCAGAGGAAAAAAGCCAATTTAAAAAGTGTGTGGTCCTGATTGTCCTCTCACACTAGTATGAATCAGAAGTAAACTATATTGATAAAGGCAGCCATTCACACAGGCAGCAGCACCAGGAGCAGGTGCCAGGGCTGAGAACAGGGGAGTTTAAGAGGGAGACAGAGGGTGAGGAGGAGTTCTGTGGAGTTGGGAGTGTTTGTGTGTTTTTGCTTTTCTGTTTTGTATTTGTTTTGTGGTTTGGCTTTTTTTGGTTTTGTTTTGTGTGTTTCCTTTCCAGTTTGAAGGGGCTGAGTGGCAAGACTGAGACCAGCTGACCCCTATTATGGGTGGAGCCTCCCTATTCAGGGAGCTATAAAGGCATCCACTCAAGCAGGCAGCAGCACCAGCTGCAGTGGCACCAGGAGCAGGCAAACAGGGCTAAGAAGGAGGGAGGGAGGGAGGGAGGGAGCTTGGAGGGGGAGTTTTGGGGTGAGAAGGAAAGAGTTATGGCAGACACAGAGGCAGAAGTGGTAGTCACTTAAATAGGAGAAGAGACAATGAAGATGAGAGGATGCAGAAGCTGTGGGATGTACATGATCTTTGAGGGGGTACCTCTAAATAGCTTTGTTTGTATGAAGTGCTGCCTCATAGAGCTGTTGGATGAGAAAATCCGAGGGTTAGAGTTGCAGGTGGAAACTCTGGTTGAGTTTAGAAGGGGGGTTGAGCAGATGAATGGGGAAGCTGGAGGAAAAAGCCCAGACTTCCAGATAGAAGCAAGAGCGACCAATTCTGAGGGGAGAATGCTGGGTGAGGAAAGTGACCAGTGGAAGCATGTGACTGTGAGAAGCCAGCAGAGGAAAAGACCAGCTAGTGAAGGTGAAATAGAGCTCAGAAATAGGTTTGCAAATGAAGAAGGAGCACAGCAGGTGGTTACTGAAAGTGGGAGTGTGAGGAAGAAGAGGAGAGCAGCTAGTCCTTTACAAAGTGGAGATGATCTTGATGATGGGATAGATTGCGTGCTTAGGAAGTTCGCGGATGACACCAAGCTGGGGGGAATGGTAGAAACTCTGGAGAACAGGGACGGGATCCAGGGAGACTTGGACAAATTGGAACACTAGGCCAAAAGAAACCTCATGAGGTTCAACAAAGACAAGTGCAAAGTCCTGCACTTAGGATGGAAAAATCCCATGTGCTGCTACAGGCTGGGGACCGATCAGCTAAGTAGCAGCACCATAGAAAAGGACCAGGGGGTTATGGTGGACAGGAAGATGAATATGAGCCAACAGTGTGCCCTTGTTGCCAAAAAGGCCAATGGCATATTAGGCTGCATCAGTAGGAGTATTGCCAGCAGATCGAGGGATGTGATCATTCCTCTCTATTCAGCACTGGTCAGGCCGCATCTGGAATACTGTGTCCAGTTTTGGGCTCCGCACTACAGAAAGGATGTGGACAAATTAGAAAGAGTCCAGTGGAGGGCAACAAAAATGATTAGAGGGCTGGGGCACATGATTTATGAGGAGAGACTGAAGGAACTAGGCTTATTTAGTCTACAGAAGAGAAGACTGAGGGGAGATTTGATAGCAACCTTCAATTACTTGAAGGGGTGCTCCAAAGAGGAGGGAGCTAGGCTGTTCTCGGTGGTAACAGAGGACAGAACAAGGAGCAATGGTTTCAAATTACAACTGGGGAGGTCAAGATTGGATATTAGGAAAAACTTTCTCACTAGGAGGCTGGTTAAGTATTGGAATGGGCTACCTAGGGAGGTGGTAGAATCTCCATCTTTCTAGATATTTAAGGCCCGGTTAGACGAAACCCTGGCTGGGGTGATATAGTGGGAATGGTCCTGCTTTTTAGCAGGGGGTTGGACTAGATGACCTTGTGAGGTCCCTTCCATCCCTATGATTCTATGAGTCAATGGAGATACTGCTAAATAAGAGCCCTGGAGCGGATGCAGAGGATTGCAAAGAGCAACTGTAGAAGTCATGACTTGCAGCCTGAAAGAACTGGGGATAGGCTGGAGAGTCATACCGTTTTGAGGAAAAGGCAAGTCTATGTGATTGGGGATTCCCTGCTGAGAAGGACAGACAGGCCTGTAACTAGAGCTGATCCAGAGAACAGAAGGGTGTGCTGCTTGCCTGGAGCTAAGATACATGATGTGGAACTGAGGCTGAAGAGGATCCTAATAGGGGCGGGAAAGAATCCTGTGATTGTCCATGTGGATACAAATGATATAGCTAGATTCTCATTGGAACATATCAAAGGATACTATGCCACGCTGGGGATGACTCTCAAGGAACTGAAGGCTCATATGGTCTTCAGTGTGTCTCTGCCTGTCCCTAGAGGAGGACAACATAGGTGTGAGACGATTCCAACAATCAACAGATGGCTCAGGCAGTGGTGTTATAAGGAGGGCTTTGGGATGTATGGGCACTGTGAGGGGTTCATGGACAGAACACTGTTTGCTTGGGATGGACCTCACCTGAGTAGGGAGGGAAACAGACTTCTAGGAGGGAGGTTAGCTCAACTGATTAAGAGAGTTTTAAACTAGGGAGTCTGGGGAGATGGAGATGGAGATGCCCGGACAATCTCCACACCTGATATTAGCACTGAGAGGAAGGAAAATGAAATAGAAAAGGACATAGAGGCCGGGAGCGGTATGGACGTTAGAAAGAAGGGAAATGCAAATGCTGGTCTTATGGATGAGGTTGGCAGTAGTACAACACTGCCACACTGGGTAAAGAACGTGAGTGAAGCCAAGCAGCAAAAACTAAAATGTTTGTATACTAATGCGAGAAGCCTAGGTAACAAAATGGAGAAACTGGAACTACTGGTAAAGGAAGTGAAACCAGATATTATAGGGATAACCGAAATATGGTGGAGTAGTTGTCATGACTGGTGTATGGGCATTGAAGGCTATGTGCTTTTTAGGAAAGACAGATATAATGGCAAAGTTGGGGGAGTGGCATTGTATATCAATGATGCAATAGAATGTAAAGAAATTCAAAGTGATGGACTTAGTAAGACAGAGTCTATTTGGCTTAAAATCACAGTGGGGAAGAAAGCTACTAGAGTTTCTCCTGGGTAGTGCTTGGAGTGTCTTACAGACCACCGGGATCTGATTTGGACCTGGATAGAGACCTCTTTAAGGAAGTAAACACTACTGGGAACAGCAGGTGCGTCTGCACTTGTAAATTAAGTCGACTTAAGATTTCTTAAGTAGACTTAATTTACTCTGCATCTACAGTACACTTTCCTTAAGTTGACTTAAGCAGCTGCTTAAGTCGACTTAAGCAAAAATTAAGTCGACTTTATAAAACCTAGTTTTAAGTCGACTTGCTGCTTAAATCGACTTTAGAAAGTCGACTTAAGCCAATGTAGATGTGGAGTAGCCCTAAGTTGACTTTAAGTTGACTTAGGGGGCTCCAGGGCTTCCCCACTGCCCTCCCTGCCAGGGTGGCTGGCACAGCAAAAGCCTTTCATTCCCCCCCAAAGGTCCCCCTGCCAGGGTCCCTGTCGCCCTTTGCCCCATTGTACCAAGCTACAATGGGGCAAAGGCTGAGCATTTGGCAAGGGATGCCCCCTCTGCCACTGTGGGCCTGTCCCAGGTCCACCTAGCCCCTAGAAGTCGACCTAGGCATCCAGTGTGGACGCTTTAGGTCGATTTTGTAGAGTCCCCTCTAAGTCGACTTAAAATTTGAGTGTGGACATGCTAAGTTGACTTAACAAAGTTGACTTAAAGTCGACTTTGTTAAGTCGACTTAGCTAAGTCAACCTAAATTAACAAGTGTAGACATAGCCAGTGTGATTATGGGATACTTTAACTTCCCAGATATAGACTGGAGGACTTGTGCCAGTAGCAATAAAAGGACCCAGATTTTCTTGGATGTGATAGCGGACGAATTTCTCCACCAAACAGTTTCCGAACCAATGAGAGGAGATGCAGTTTTAGATTTGGTATTGGTCAGTAGTGAGGACTTCATAGAGGAACTGGTTGTAGGAATGAGCTAATCCAGTTCGTACTGAAAGGAAGGATAAACAAAAATAAATCTGTGATCAGAGTCTTTGACTTCAAAAGGGTAACTTAAAAAAAATAAGGGAATTAGCTAGGGAAGTGGACTGGACCAAAGAACTCATGGATGTGAAAGTCAAGGAGACTTGGAATGGCTTCAAGTCAAAGTTGCAGGAACTATCAGAAGCCTGCATTCCAAGAAAGGGGGAAAAAAATAATAGGCAAGAGTTGTAAACCAAGCTGGATGAGTAAACATCTCAGACAGGCGATTAAAAGGAAGCACAAGGCCTACAAGGAGTGGAAGATGGGAAGGATAGGAAAGGAGGGTTACCTCTTGGAGGTCAGAATATGTAAACATCAAGTGAGGAAGGCCAAAAGCCAGGCATAGTTAGACCTTGCAAAGGGAATTAAAACCAATAGTAAATGGTTCTTTAGCCATTTAAATAGGAAGAAAACAAAGAAGAAAGAAGTGGGACCACTAAACACTGAGGATGGGGTGGAGATCAAAGATAATCTAGACATGGCTGAATATCTAAATAAGTTATTTTCCTCTGTCTTTAATGAGGGTGATGGTGAGCTTGGGGATAGAGGTAGGGTAGCTAATGGGAATGAGGACATGGAGGTGGAAATTACCATATCTGAGGTAGAAGCCAAGCTTGAGCTGCTTAATGGAACTAAATTGGGGGTCCGGATAATCTCCATCCATGAATATTAAAGGAACTGGTACATGAAATTGCCAGCCTGTTAGCAAGGATTTTTAATGTATCTGTGAACACAGGGGTTGTACTGTGTGACTGGAGAATTGCTAATGTAGTTGCTATTTTCAAAAAAGGAAGTAAAAGTGATCCAGGTAACTACAGGTCTGTTAGTTTGACCTGAGTAGTATGCAAGGTGTTGGAGAAAATTTTGAAAGAGAAAGTACTTAAGGATATCAAGGTTAATGGTAACTGGGATAAAATACAGCATGGCTTTATGAAAGGTAGATTGTTCCAGACCAACCTGATCTCCTTTTTTGAGAAGATAACAGATTTTCAGGATAAAGGGAATGTGGTGGACCTAATTTACTTAGATTTCAGCAAGGCATTTGATACAGTTCAACATAAGGAATTATTAGTTAAATTAGAAAAGATGGGCATTAATATGAAAATAGAAAGGTGGCTAAGATACTGGTTTAAGGGGAGACTACAGCGGGTCACACTGAAAGGTGAACTGTCTAGCTGGAAGGAGGTTACTAGTGGAGTTCCTCAAGGATCAGTCTTGGGACCAATCTTATTCAACATTTTTATTACTGACCTTGCCACAAAAAATGGGGAATGTGCTAATTAAGTTTGCGAATGACATCAAGTTGAGAGGTATTGCCAATACAGAGGAGGATCGGGATATCATACAGAAAGATCTGGATGACCTTGTAAACTGGAGTATTAGGAATAGGATGAAATTTAATAACGGGAAGTGCAAGGTAATGCATTTAGGGACAAATAACATTTTTTTTTTCTTATAAGCTGAGGACGCATCAGTTGGAAGTGATGGAGGAGGAGAAGGACCTCGGGGTACTGGTTGATCACAGGATGACTATGAGTCGCCAATGCAATGCGGCCGTGAAAAAAGCTAATGCAGTCTTTGGGTACATCAGAAGGGGTATTTCCAGTAGAGATAGGGAGGTGTTAGTACTGCTATACAAGGCACTGGTGAGACCTCATTTGAAATATTGCATGCAGTTCTGCTCCCTATGTTTAAGAAAGATGAAGTCAAACTGGAACCAGTGCAAAAAGGGGAATAAGGATGTTTCGCGGAATGGAAAACCTGCCCTATGAGAGGTGACTTAAAGAGCTTGGCTTGTTTAGCCTAACCAAAAGAAGGTTAAGTGGAGGTATGATTACTCTTTATAAATACACCCGAGGGATAAACACCAGGGAGGGAGAGGAATTATTTGAATACAGCGCCAATGTGGACAAAAGAACAAATGGATACAAACTGTCCATCAGGAAATTTAGGCTTGAAATTAGACGCAGGTTTCTAACCATCAGAGGAGTAAAGTTCTGCAATAGCCTACCAAGGGGAGCTGTGGAGGTAAAAAACATAATTGCCTTCAAAACTGAGCTTGATAAATTTATGGAGGGGATGATATGATGGGACAGCTTAGTTTGGCAATTGTTCAGTTTTAACTACTGGTGATAGATATGCCACTGACCTGGGAAGGAGCATTAGGTGGGGTGGGTTCTGAGTTATTACAGAGAATTTTTTCTTGACTGGCTGGTGGGGCTTGCCCACATGTTTAAGGTTTAACTGATTGCCATATTTGGGGTCAGGAAGGAATTTTCCCCCAGGTGAGATTGGCTTGGGTGCTGGAGTTTTTTTGCCTTCCTCTATAGCATTGAGCATGGCTCACTTGCTGGTTGATTATCTGTATTTTATGGTCTTTAAATCATGATTTAATAACTGTCATAGGTAGAAGTTCATTATGGGAATGGGAGGGTGAGGTTTTGTGACCTGCACTGTGCGGGAGGTCAGATTAGATGATTATGTTGGTCCCTTCTGACCTTAGAGTCTATGGCTATGTCTAAACTTACTAAAATTAGTTCGAATTAGTTAGTTTGAACTAACTAATTCGAACTAATTTTAGTTAGTTTGAATTAAGTTAATTCGAACTAGGAAAAATTAGTTCGAACTAAGCAAGTGCCATTCGAACTAACATGGCCACATTGGTTAATTCGAACTAACTAGTTCGAATTAACCCTTAGTTCAAATAGCATATTTGAATTTATTAGTTCGAATTAAGGAAGCCCTTAATTCGAACTAATTAAAACCTAGTGTAGCCATGGCTTTAGTTAGTTCGAATTAAGCCTCCTTAATTCAAACTAACTTGCAGTGTAGACATAGCCTATGAGTCTATGGGTGCATCTACACTTGTAAATTATGCAAGCTTAAGTCAACTTAATTTACCCTCCGTCTACACTACAGCTTCCTTAAATCGACTTAAACAACTTGCTTAAGTCGACATAAGGAAAATAAAGTCAACTTAAGGAAAATTAAGTTGACTTTATTAAACCTAGAATTAATTCGACTTAAGGCTTAAGTCGACTCCCTAGAGTAGACTTAAGCCAGTGTAGACATGGGGTAGCCCTAAGTTGACTTAGGGCTACCCCATGACTGCACCAGTACCCTCCCTGCTGGGGGGGGGGCACAGGGGGAGCCTGGCATGACCCCCCACAGGGCAGGGCAGAGCCCTGCCCACCCTGCCTCTATGCCCTGTCAGGGTCCCTGCCCCCCTTTGCCCCATTGTACCTAGTACAATGGGGCAAAGGCTGAACCCCCTGGCACTGGGCAAGCAGTGCTCCCTTTGCCCCCGTGGACCTACCCTAGGTCCCCATAGCCCATAGAAGTTGACCTAGGCATCCAGTGTGGACGCTCTAGGTCGACTTTGTAAGTTCCCCCCAAAGTCGACTTAAATTTCCAAGTGTAGACATAGCCTATGATTTTAATGATGGTTAACTGTAACATGAGTGTGAGTAGGTTAGAGGAAAATCAGGCTCTGTCTGTTTTTCTTTATAAACTCCTTTGCTTGTGTTTGAATCAGATACTAACTACTGGAATCTCTGCAGAGAGCGACAGTGCTTTATATAAACTCATCACTGGTATCTAACTCAGTGGTGATAATTCATATTCTACAAGCATATGAAAGCAGTAAAAAGTATGATCTCTTTGCTAAAGGCAGAAAACACTAAGTATGTCTACACTAACAATTTAGGTCAACTTAAACACCCGTAAGTCAACCTAAATTACTCCATGTCTCATGCTGACTTTCCTTAAGTCAATTTAAGAAATTCCTTAAGTCAACTTAATGAAAGCTTGTGTCAACCTAATAAGAACCGCCCATTAGGTCGATTTAAGCCTTAAGTCGACTCTTTAAGTTGACTTAAGGACGGTGTGGATGGGAAGTAACCCGTAAGTTGACTTTATTAAGTCGACTTAAGGACAGTTAGGTCAACTTAACAAAGTGGACTAAGTCGACTTAGTCCACTTTAAGCCGATTTAATAAGGTCAACTTAAAGCCGACCTTATTAAGTCAACGTAATAAAGTCAACCTAACTTTTTCTAGTGTAGACATAGCCTAAAGTACTGAATAGTAGTCACAGTTTGTAAGATATAGTTAAACAAATATCAGCTAAACTTTTGGAGCATTTACACATCTAAAGCAATCATCTTCTGAGCTGACTCATGGTTACTACAATAAATCTAGTGTTAAAGAAAATATCACTTTTTACTGTGAGAAAAAGTGAATGGAGGAAAGTTGATAAAATTAATTTTCTGCACAGCCCAAAATTCCAAGCTAGTCCTGAACAGCACGGTGTCAGCTCTGTCCCAAGAAGTATAGTAAGAAAAGGATACCAGGAGAGAGCTCGAAAGGGAGGCCTCATTAAGCTGCAGGACTTACATAACTTTTTATAGAGGAGTCAGATTTCAGTAGTCTGCTTACTGTTCCTGCAAAGTAAGTGGCCTGGGCCAAGAAACCAAACTCTTAATTAGCTGTGTTTGCAGATGACATTAGGTGTGAGTGAGGAATATGCAACAGGACAAGTAGCCAGTAAACTCCAGGAGAAATTGAATCCACTGTGAGGCTGTCATGTGACATATGAAATAATGTCACTGACAAATGTAGAGCAATATGTATTAGTCATAGAAATGAGAACACAAGTACACAATTTTTTGGAATGAAGGGAACCAAGAAAGCAAATGAGACCTTTAGAAAAGGCATTGATACCATCCTCACCTCTTGTCTTGATGTCAAAGTGGGAAGGGAAAAACAGTTGGGGGCAGGGGACTGGAAAAATGCCAATACTATTCACTGGAATATTGGTGAAAACAAATGCACTTCAGTGGAATTGTGTCTTGAGTTTGACTGGTCGTTGTCCATAAATACAAGGTCAGATTTTATCATCTTCATTTATGACTAATCCCATTGGAACCATTTTTCTGTAAAAGATTTACTTTGAGAGTAAAAGTGAGAATTTGTTCTCAATTCAATGTGAGACTGCATACCTAACTCCTGTACACCCAACCAAAAATATCTGCTTGAAACTGGATAGGTTGATGTTCAGAGATTTGTAAAGGAGCAGTGATATGCCTTAGTTGAGGGGAGAGATGGCTTTTGAATTTTTACCCATGGTAGGCACTGACAATGAAAGGGAGTATTGTATTTAGTTACCTACCATTAATATTATTACTTAGCCTCTTCTTTTCTGCAGACTAAATAAGCCTAGTTCCTTCAGTCTCTCTTCATAGGTCATGTGCCCCAGCCCCCTAATCATTTTTGTTGCCCTCCACTGGACTCTTTTTAATTTGTCCAAATCCTTTCTGTAGTGGGGAGTCCAAAACTGGACACAGTATTCCAGGAAGAAGGAAGAGAAAGAAGGAAAGAAAAAGGAAGACAAAGAAAGAAAGAGAAGCCGAGGCCGCTGGCTGGGGGGACCTGACTGGGGCCCCGGGAGGCCACCGGCAGGGCTGAGCAGACCCCGGCCGCCAATCCAGCCCCGGGCCGGGAAGTCGAGGCGGTCAGCAGGTAGGAGACCGCCCCAGCAGCGGCCACCCCACTGCCCCAGCCGGGTGGGGCATGCAGGACCGTGCACCTGCCCCATCCCTGAGCCTGCCTGCTCCGCTCTGGGGACAGCAAGGGCCAGCCCAGAGGCCAGGCGCCGGCCAGGTCTGCCACGGCAAAGCCACAGCCCCAGGGGTTTGGAGGGAGAGGCGGGGGCTGCCAGGCTGCGCGGGAGTTCCTCAGTGCTGCGCAGGGGATGCAACAGCCGCTGTGCGGCCGCGCGCCCGCTCAGCTTAGAGGGAACGTAGCTTGTAAGCTTTCCTTTTGTATTTCAACTCACTGGAGAGTTCTCTGCTAAGCCATGATCGTGCAGTCCATATTTGCCGGTCTTTATGCACATTGGAATAGTATCTTCCTGTGCCCTTAGTAGGGTTTCTTTAAAATACAGCCAATTCTCTTGGACACCTTTCCCATTCAGATTAGCCTCCCAATGATCACTGCTTGCCAGGTTGCCATTCATTTCTACCTCCCCGATCAAATCTTCTCTGTATGTCAGCAGCAAGTCAAGAGGTGCAAGGCCCCTAGTTGGCTCCTCCAGCATTTGTACCAGGAAGTTGTCTAAATTTGCAGCTGGTCCCCGTCTTTATACTCAGCTGGATCCAAATCCTGGATGTGAACACTCAGAAGTGGTATCAAGCCACAAAATTTAGCTCTGAATGTGCATTTCAAATGCAGAACAACATAGAGGATTAAGCTTGATGGCTCCAGTTTTGTTTACTCAATGTCCTGCATTCTCTCCTATTAACTCAAGGAAGTTAAAATCCTGTTGACAAATATTATTAATAGGGAAGAGACTTAGATGACAGACATTTGGGACACCATCACCTCTCCTAATTGGAGGGGAAAGGGGAAATACATCAAGCAAAATACCTGAAATAAATAGGATTGTGACAGTCCAAAGTGATGTCATCCATGTAGTCGGTTCTTGTTTTGAAATGTCTGATTTAATTGGGCAAGGAGAGAGAAATCTGTGTCATTTAAATACAGGTGTAGAGAGTACTTGGCACAGAAAATAGGATACATGTTGCTTAATGATGTCAACTCATATGGGAGAAAAATATAAATTGGAAAAAAGAGCAGACAGCAAGAAATCTTTTTTGTTTGAATGAACAATATGTGTCCACTTCTATAATAAAGGGAATAGGAATCAGTCCTATTTACTTTTGGGGGCGGAGGTAGGTTAATTACTTTTGGGGGCGGAGGTAGGTTAGTTTCTATCCTTGACATAGAACGTTCTCTGTTACATCTGTGGGTTCATGTTTCCATTAATTCCTTCAGAAATATACATCCTTACTATCCTTACTTACTAGCAAGGTTTGTTCTTTTTCTCTTCAGTTTACATTTTGGCAAACACTGTAGCAAAGAAGAGCTATCAGAGTGCCAGCTTTTTCCAAGACAGAGGAATACTGAAATGCTTTATAAATAAGATTAGATGTATTTTTGTGTTTATAAACAAAGCATCACTTTTTTTAATAGCTTATAACAGCTTTGCAGGAACCTGTCTTTCTACCCACAGCCTTATTAAACTGTGAGGAAAGAGCCTGGATGTCCAGACAGCTTAAAAAATGAATACTGAAAAGGTCACATTTAGTGTAACATAGCATCACATAATTCAAAAGCTATAGTAGACAAAATGGACTCGACAATAGCTCTTTATAGCAAGAATTTAAAGAATACTTCCCATTTTCCCCTTAATAGCTGCCTAAGGCATTTCTGTCTGTTCTCCCTGCCCCCTATTTCTCCTTTTCCCTCCCCACCAGTGTTCCCTCTAAGCTGCGCGGGCGCACGGCCGCGCAGCGGCCGTTGCAACCCCCGCGCAGGCTGGCAGCCCCCACCGATCCCTGCAGACTCCCCGGGCTGCAGCTTTGCCGCGACAGATCCGGCCCAAGCCTGGCCTCTGGGCTGGCCCTCCCCGCCCCGAGGGCAGAGCAGGCAGGCTCAGGGCCGGGGCATGCGCGCGTGCCTGCCTTCCGGCCTACCCCATGCGGCCGGGGCAGCAGGGTGGCCGCGGCTGGAGCAGGCTTCTGGGTTCTCACCTGCCGGCCGCCTCGACTTCCCGGCCTGGGGCGGGGGCCGGGGCCAGCTCCGTTCCACCGACAGCCTCGGCGGGGCCAGGATCGGCCTCCGGTGCTGGGGTCTGCCCTGCCGGGGCCGCGTTCGGGTCCCCGCCACCAGTGGCCTCCGCTTCTTTCTTTCTTTATTTATTTTTTTTCTTCTTTCTCTTCTTTGCCTTCCTTTCTCTTGCCTGCCTTCTCTTCTTTGCCTTCCTTTTCTCTTCTTTGCCTTCCTTTTTCTTTCCTTCTTTCTTTCTCGTCCTCCTCTTCCTTCCTTCCTTTCTTCTTTCTCTTACTTTTTTCTTTTTCTCCTCCTTCCTTCTCTTTTTTTCTTTCTCTTCCTTCCTTCCTTCCTTCCTTCCTTCCTTCCTTCCTTCCTTCCTTTTTAAAAAGCTTTTTAAAAATTAATTTTTAATAAAAACCTTTCTAAAAATTAAATTTCAATTCAAAATTCATTCAAATTCAATTAAACACAATTAATTAATTCTGTTTACAATCACTTTAACTTCAATTAATGCCTATAATTTCTGTCGTGTGAGTTTGCACAAAAATTTTATTCAGAACAAGTTTTGCACACGGCTTGAAAATTTTGCACACAAGCCGCCAACCTTAGAGGGAACATTGCTCCCCACCCCCAGTTTTTGTGTGTATTTTATGTTGAGTTTTTCTATACAAAAACTGAACCTGGAACAGAGAGTGACACACAGAATAGTTCCCTTTTATGATGTGAAACTGCAAAAATGAAGTGGATATTTTAATATGTATAGACATTTCCTTTTAACACTGGTATAAAGTAGAATGAGCCATTCTGGTACATAATATACTGAATACATATGACCTATAATAGTACTTGAAGATGTACTAAGAGGATTAATCCAATTTTCAGGGAATCAGCTGAAGGATCTTTTCCCCCTATGTAGTGCATTTTACAATGGGACAAACCCCACAATTTACATTTGTGTCTAAATATTTTTGCCTTCTGATGCTTCAGACATTGGGTGTTGCTAGAGGGAGTCTATCACATTTCAGGCATTGTTCCAATTCAGTAAAGTTGAATTCCATGCTCCAGTGATGAGTTGTTCTTGTTAAACATTGATAAACAGACCTCTAAAGTCTGAACATTCATTTGAACATATTCCAATCTCTTTGATCAAGAAATCTGATTGAAAAATCTCTAGAACAAGTTCACTCATGGGGTTTTCAATGTCTCTTAGACTTAACTGGTAATGAAGTGCTACAAGAATAGTCTGACTTCTGGTATTTTGATGCTTCTGCACCCAGCCAGGAAGTAGAAGAGCATAGGAGGAAATAGGGCAAAGCGACATTTGTTTATTTTCCACACATGAAAAAATGGTCCAGGTTTGAGCACTGCGGTAAGGTTCAAGTTGTTTTTATTACATTCAAACTACTGGATCCATCCCTACTAAGATGTAACACATTTGGGCAAAATCAGACCTAGTATAAAAGCCTTTTAAACTTCATTAATTCCAGAAGGCTTAGTGTCACATTCTATAGGTGAGTTCCCAATGGATAGTTGTGTTAGTCTAGTTCAGCAAACCGAACAAGGGGTCTGGTGGCATTTTGAAAGATTAACCAATGTATTTATCGCATGAGCTTTTGTGGGAGAAAATCCCACTTTGTCAGATACTTGAAGATGGGACATTTACAGAATGGGAGCAAAATAAATGCAGGGAAGTGTAAGTCGTAGGATCAGGTCACACTGTTTCATCAAATCAAAGCAGTTGTTTAGATTCAAACAGTGTGGAACAGCATATTAGAAAGAGGGGAGGTAAAAAGAAGGCAAAGAGAAGGCAAAATCACCTTTTGCAATAAGAAAGTCAGGAGATATCTTTATTTAAGACCAAGGTAATAGTGTCGAATTTGCATATGAATTCCAACTCTGCAGTTTCTCTTTGAAGCTTTGATTTGTAATTAGTTTGCTTAAGTATGGCACTTAACATATCTTCCATGGAGTGAGCAGTGAGCGGGCCAGCTCCCAGGCTACTACATGGGGTAACGCGGACTGGAGAGAAGAGTGGCCCTCGGTGATGGAAAGTCAGGTTAGGGAACACTTAATGAAATTGGATGTGCACAAGTCCATGGGGCCAGATGAACTGCATCCGAGGGTGCTGAGGGAGTTGGGGGAAGTGATTGCAGAGCCACTGGCCATTATCTTTGAGAACTCGTGGCGAACGGGGGTGGTCCCGGAGGACTGGAAAAAGGCAAATATAGTACCTATCTTTAAGAAAGGGAAAAAGGAGGCTCTGGGGAACTACAGACCGGTCAGCCTCACCTCAATCCCTGGGAAAATCATGGAGCAGGTCCTCAAGGAATCCATCCTGAAACACTTGGAGGAAAATAGAGTGATCAGGAACAGTCAACATGGATTCACCAAGGGCAAATCGTGCCTGACCAACCTGATTTCCTTCTATGATGAGATGACTGGATTTGTGGATGCGGGAAGAGCCATTGACGTGGTATACCTTGACTTTAGCAAGGCTTTTGATACGGTTTCCCACAGCATTCTCGTTGGCAAGTTAAGGAAGTATGGGTTGGACGAGTGGACCGTAAGGTGGATCGAAAACTGGTTAGATCAACGGGCTCAGCAGGTAGGAATCAATGGCTCGATGTCTGGTTGGCAACCGGTAATGAGTGGAGTACCCCAGGGGTCGGTCCTGGGGCCGGTTCTATTCAACATCTTCATTAATGACCTTGATGATGGAATAGACTGCGTGCTTAGTAAGTTTGCAGATGACACCAAGTTGGGGGGAATGGTAGATACTCTGGAGGGCAGGGACAGGATCCAGAGAGACTTGGACAAATTGGAACAGTGGGCCGAAAGAAACCTCATGAGGTTCAACAAAGACAAGTGCAAAGTCCTGCACTTAGGACGGAAAAATCCCATGCACTGCTACAGGCTGGGGACCGATCAGCTAAGTAGCAGCGCTGTAGAAAAGGACCTGGGAGTTATGGTGGATGGGAAGATGAATATGAGCCAGCAGTGTGCCCTTGTTGCCAAAAAGGCCAATGGCATATTAGGCTGCATCAGTAGGAGTATTGCCAGCAGATCAAGGGATGTGATAATTCCCCTCTATTCGACACTGGTCAGGCCGCATCTGGAGTACTGTGTCCAGTTTTGGGCTACCCACTACAGAAAGGATGTGGACAAATTAGAAAGAGTCCAGCGGAGGGCAACAAAAATGATTAGGGGGCTGGGACACATGACTTATGAGGAGAGACTGAAGGAACTAGGCTTATTTAGTCTACAGAAGAGAAGACTGAGGGGAGATTTGATAGCAACCTTCAACTACTTGAAGGGTTGCTCCAAAGAGGAGGGAGCTAGTCTGTTCTCGAGGGTAACAGAGGACAGAATAAGGACCAATGGTTTCAAATTACAGCTGGGGAGGTCAAGGTTGGATATTAGGAAAAACTTTCTCACTAGGAGGGTGGTGAAGCATTGGAATGGGCTATCTAGGGAGGTGGTAGAATCTGCATCTTTGGAGATTTTTAAGGCTCGGTTAGACAAAACCCTGGCTGGGATAATTTAGGGGGAGTGGTCCTGCTTTTTAGCAGGGGGTTGGCCTAGATGACCTCGTGAGGTCCCTTCCAACCCTATGATTCTATGATTCTATGGAAATGTTCCCCTATTGATTTTTGAATATTGTTATATACTAATATGGGAACATTTCAATTGTGCAATCTGTCCTGTTGTGCTGTGAGATCACAGTGGGGCACAGGTTACCTTGTAGACTCAAAGGCTCAAATCCAGCAAAGGACTTGCACGCGTGTTTAAGTATAACCTGCTAAGGCCATTGAATGGGTAGATTGGTGGGAACAGAAGAAAAGAAAGGCCTATCCAAGGCCTGCAGCTTTCTCTTTGTTTGCTTGCTTTGTGTTCCAACAGTGCATATATGTACACACATCTAAATCAAAGAAAAATTGCTATTGTCTTTATTTAAAGAGCTGAATCCACCTCCAACCTGTATACAGAAGTTTTAAAAAGCATGACTGAGAGCCTCACTAAGTGCTCTAAGTAGTGCTGGTATCTATAATGAAGTAATTATATTTTAATTAAACAGGGCTTCTACAAAATATTATAATGGATGTAGGAAGCATTTATCTCCTGATTTTTGTCTCCTTGAAAATTTGTTTTATGACACTGCAGAAAGAATGTGTCCTTTGCAGGACGTAGCCTCCAGTGAGCCCAACTGATGGTTCTCACTTGTGGCAAAATATAACATTGTTTTATCCTCTGTGTACTTAATGATGCTTACAACTGGAATGAAATATGATTGTAATCCATGAAGTATGTAATGAACAGGGTGACAAAAGGGTGGGAGGGAAAGTAGGGAGAAAGAAGGAAGGTGAAAGTGGTGGGAACAAAGAGGGACAGTCAGCTCCAGGTTGGGAAGAATGATCCCAGCGGTTCTTAACTTCTGGCAGGTCTCACAGCAGCCTCTTCAGTCCTTTTGGATCCTGTTCTTGCCTCCATTCAACCCCTCCCTCCCCCGCTCCCACATGCAAGCCATGCTTGAATTTACATGGAGGCAGAGGCCCTACAGTATCTCCACTGCAGATGTGCTAGTTCCCCCACCTTTTCCCCCAGTTCTGCCATCCCTGGGGTGACAGCTTCAGTCTTGGAAATCCAAGATTCCCAGTTGTTTTGTCTAGCTGTAAGTTTTACTTACCTACAAAATATTCCAGGGCTGATGGAGGAAGCTCTATTATTTTTCCCTTTTCCTTCCATGCCTTTTAGAAAAAGAGTACAGAATTAGAAGTCTTTCTGGCTGCCTTCTCCTTCTTGGATTTGATATAAAGGAGTTAATTTTATTCATGTGATACTGCAGCAAGCTGTTATTTCCAGTAGCAATGAGGGCTCACACACAGAGTGCAATGCACTACTCTTTCACCACCATCTGACCTTTTTGATGGGAGTGAAATTAGCTTGTCAATATACTTTCTCCCATCACACGGGGGGACAGAGGATCTAAGGGGAAGGAAACTTGGAAGCTTGAAAATAGTAGGAGTAGTAATAATAATAATAAAAGCTGTTCTATGTGAAATAGGGAAAGAGACAAACATCTACAAGGTAGCAGAAAAATAAATTTTTAGGCTGGGATAATTCTTCTGATAAAGGCTCCCTCATGTTTCACTCCATTTCCAGCCCATTACTGCTGTGTATTTCAGGTCAGGTTGTTGCTGAATTGATAGATGTTTGATTTAAGGAACAGTTCTGTTTGATAATGTTTCTAAAATTGTCTTGCTATGCAGCTAATAACACATTCAGTTTCTTTACCACACCCATTCAACATTTTGTGACGAAGCCTGTTTGCATATGATATGAAAAGTTTTGTGTTCGTCATGATGATGCTTTTTCATGATCAAAGTTATGATTTTGAGGGTTTATTTTTAAAAAGTCTGGTCTAGGCCAGTGGTTTTCAAACTTTTTTCTCAGGACCCAGCTCTGGACCCCCAGCCATGCCCCTCCACCACAAGAAAAGGGGCCACTGCCTGAAAATTTGGTGGTGGCTATGGCTGGGGGGGAAGGGGAGGTTTGAGGTCCCCAGGAACTAGGCCAAAAGAAGCATAGAGCGCTTCTTTCTATGGCATCATTGGGGACCCCCGCCATGGAAAGGAGCTGCTCAGGGGGGAGAAGGGGGCACTTCTTTGGGCTAGAGAGGGGGTCCCTCGACACACTATGGAAAGAAGCCACCTGGAGCAGCCCTCCTCCCTGACATGCCTGCGGAAAGAGGCTGCCCCAACCGGGCACTTTCCCAGGACAGGTCCCCAGGCATGCCTCAGAGAGAAGCCGCAAGAGTAGCCCCTTTCCCCAGCGTGCATCGGAATGGGGTAGCAGCAGCAGCAGGAAATTTGAAAGGACCCCGGCTCACCACTGCAGAGCACCCCAGGGCTGCCAGTATCTTTTAAAATTTCCTACTACTGCTACCTTCCCTCCAAGAAGAAGGAAAGAAGTGAGAAGTCCCAGCTTGAGGCTCAAGTCTGGGGGAGAAGCCCAAGCTCAGCCCTGACTCAGAGGAGAAGCCCCTGCCTCAAAGCAGCACCCAGAACGCTCACACAGCAATGCTGATGGGGTTCATTGCAGCCGCCCGCATCCTGGAGCAGCTTTGGCTGGACGGGACAGCTGCCCCTGCCTGTAGCAGCCCCTGCCAGTGGATGAACCTGGGAAGCAGGACCAGTAGGCTGGGGAGCGCAGGCCAGCCGCCCCACCCTGGAGCAGTGCTGGCTGGGTGGGGAGCGCGGCGCAGCCATCTCTGCTCTAGAGCATTGATGGCCAGGCGAGGAGCACAGTCTAGTCACTCTTGCCCTGGAGCAGTGCCAGCTAGGTGGGAAGTGTGGGATAGTGCCAGCCACTACTGGATCATGACCCGAACTTTGACAACCGCTGGTCTAGGCTACTGCAATTGGAAACAGAGGCAATTTTTCCCCTACAAAGGAATACTGCCATGAGGAAAAATTACTAAGATTTTTGAATGCTATAAAAATGTTTTGAACCACTCTATTTTTTCACTCACTGTTAGCTATGACATGGTTCCTGATAGTTCTGCTAACCTAAAGCTCTTGGGGTGCATCTACACCGGCAACTCAGGTCGACTTAAGGAGGCTTAAGTCAACGTAAACAAAGCCGTGTCCACACTGGAAAGTTTAAGTTGACTTAATAACACCTCGTTTTAGGTCACCTTAAGCCTTCAGTCGACTCCTTAAGTTGACTCAATGCCAGTGAAGATGGGGATTAGCGCCTAAGTTGACCTTATTAAATCGACTTAAAGCGTTAAGTCGATTTAATAAGATCGACAAGGGGCTATGTCTACACTAGAAAAGTTGTCAACTTTAAGTTGACTTAATAAGGTTGACTTTAAGTCGACTTAACAAAGTCGATTTAACTTTTCTAGTGTAGACATAGCCTTAATAACTTTAGTGCTGTGTGAGATGGTATCATGAAATAAATCAAATGGAGATACGGTGGCCCAGACAATCGATGGACTGGTAGAAACAGTCTAACAGAAGAGTGCTCTCACCTAAAAGCTACCTCAAGCACTTATGCGCACCCAACCATACAAAATTTGAGGTGACTTTTGAGCAATATAGGTGCAGCTTTCCACTTGGCTGGTCATCCAGATGTCATTGGAGAACCCCAAAATCTGTGTCCAAGAAGAAATCCCAATCAGTGCAAGCCTCTTCCCTCTAGCAAACTAACACATCAGCGAAACTTGTTGGGTAAGCGGTTTCTAAAGCTAATCAAGAAGGTGCATCAGAATACTAATTAAATAGATGTGTTCCTGCAGAATCTGAATGTCTTGATCCCCTTACAAACATATTTTAGAGGGGGAATGCATAGATAAGCTTCTTGTTTTTCTCAGTATGTCCACTAGAAACTTCATCAAGGAATGGGTGCAGAGTCAGATAAGTTTGAGAAATGCTCCTCTCCCCTGCTGGCTTAGGCCTTGTCTATACTGAAAATGCTACATCTATCCCCACAGATCAATGCAGCAAGATCAATTGAGTGGCCAGTGTAAACCTGCTCAGTCAATCCCAAAAGTGCTCTCCCTTCGATGTTGTAACTCTATCTCTCCAAAAAAGAGTAATGCTGTGTCAAAAGGAAAGTATTTCCTGTTGATGCAGATGAGTGAAAATGCTGTGGTAAGTGAGAGTAAGTAAATCAATGAGATACACATTCTACTGAACACAGATAGCGTAGCTGCTGTCGATTTAGTGCGGCAGTGTAGACCAGGTCTGTATCATGCCAAGGCTGCACAGGCCTACAGAAAGACCTACTGATTTGGGCTGCTGCTAGCAACAAGTATGATATGATAATATTGTTTATCATATAGTCTCTGGTCCTTTTTGCTGGTCTAGCAAAATCTCCCCATATAATATAGCCAACCTTTTTGTTACATAAAGAATAGCTTAAAACTGAGACCAGCTGGGAAGAGAACTGCTGACTTGGCAAGGGACTGGTTTCTTTTTTGGCTTATCTGTGACATTGGACTACAAGGGTCTCTGTGTGAAGAATGAGACTACACAAGTAGGAAAAAAAATTGAGATACTTGATTGATTGGTTCCTCCTAATGTCTTATGATTAAGTTGATAGACACAGAAAAATAGCAGCCTTTATCTTTTAGAAGTGTTCTAATAAGGTGCTCATACATACTCGCATTCAACCCAGTATGGTTTTCTGAAGGCTATCTTGCTACCAGATGAAGCCTTATCTGGCTTTAGAGAACTAATAAACTTCTTTATAGATGCAGGGGGAGGTAGAAAGAATTGTCATATCAGCCAAGTGTATGTAGGGAGCAGCCCAGTAATAGTGGGGAGCTAAATCTCCTGGGAAGACAATAATGTATATAGTCCTCTGACCAGAAGTGTGCAATGGTTAATAACAAGCTGTTTGACATTCCCAGCTGTTTCTGAAAGAGACAGAAAGGCTTAATTAGCAGACGGGTCATTTACTTGCTGGCTGCAGTCATTTTTATAAGAGGAAACAATATTTAATTGTTAGACTACTACAGTGTACTTATTGCAGACTATCATTTCTTCATTTAATAGCAGATAGTGTGTACTTAAAGCAGATCACCGACATAGGTTTGGTGATTTCTAGTAAAACGTGCTGTGATAACTATGTGTGGGTTTAAAGTGAAATGAATTAGGGCCACACCTACATCATCTTGGATTTAATCTTTCTAATACCTTCAAGGAAAAGCAACCAGTTCCTTCTATCTTGGAAAATTGAGCCCTATAGTAAAAAAGCCTATGCTCATCCTTATTAAAAAGAGTTATGATTTCTCAGCATGTATTCTACTGCTGGCAATAGGACAAAAACACATTACAAACCATTGGTGGGCTGGCAGGTGAAAACACTTACAAATGTAATATACAATAAATGCTTGGCCATCATTTTTGGTTTTCCCTGGCTATTATTTCAGCTATTGTGTAGTGAAATGCAGATTTGATTACTGCACAGCTTCTTCTTCTGTTTGATCCAGCTGTCAAGTCGTAATATGTTCATGAGATCAGTCTGTTGTAATAGGAACAAATGTGACATTTCAGGTAGTTGTGACTTCATTGTAAAACTAAATAAGAAGAGAAGATGGGCTCTGAAAGCGTAAATGATAGTTTTAAAATATAAACACATTGTTCCTAACCCAAAAGTGTGTCAGGAATGATCACAAAGAATGAATTGAAAATAGATTTGCCTGCATGTTTGAGATTCACTTCAGCATAAAAATCTCCACCGAGGAACACTTCTCTGTGCTACCAGGTGGCAATTGGATATACTCTTTTCTGTAACACCCAAACATAACATAAGCACCAGTCTGAGTCATAATGGTTGAAATGGTGTTATATGCTTGGTATTTATCTACCACACCATTTTAATTAAAAAATAAATAAATAAATAAATAAATAACAAGAGTGTCCTCAAATATTGTTCACCTTAGTTAATGACATTTGACATCCCATGGGTAAAATACTCCCCTTACTCTGCCATCTATTTTCCCCTTACCAATTTAACATTTTTCTCTCCCCAGTCCAAATCTTTAATTCCTTCCATGCCCCATTCCTTCCAGGCTTCCCCCCTCTCCCCAGCAACTTCTGAAGTCTTTTCTAGGTGCTGCCACTTTCTGACAGCTGTTCTTCCCAGAAGGAGAAGTCATGGTATTCTTCAGTTTCTACTAAGAGCAATGGTGACTGGTAGCTTTTTCCTGTGGCTTCAGGTATCCTTTGCTTTCAGGGAATTTACCATGCAAGTTTAAGCTATTAGGAACAAAGTTGGGAGGTGGGCAGGGTTCAGGAGATGGGTGAGGTTCCTTTGATGGGTAGTTGGTGTGAAAGGACTGGACAGGCACCAGGCTTCCTCCTACTATTGACTCTTGCATTGACTGGGGGAAGGTTGAGCTGCAGTATTCCCACTCAGTGGTACCGCCAGTCAGGGCAGGCCCTAGGCAAATTTATTCTTGGCACCCCCCCCCCCCCCGTCCAGCCCCTTCAAAGTGTTCACTCCCCACTCCTCGCCTCTCCCCCGTGGCCCCTTCCCTGATCCTCTGGCCCCCTGCAGCTCTCTCTCTGATCCTCTGCCAGGGCCGTCCTTGGGGGGGGAGGTGGCACCACTGGTGGCCCAGCTGTCACCGAAGGCGGGGATCCTGCCATGCTGCCATCAGTCGGATCTGGCTCCCCAACGGGGCTGGAGAGCCGGGGCATGCCGCTGAGCCACCAGCCCGATCTGGTCCGCCAAAGGGGCCGGGAAGCTGTGCGACTGCTGACAGATACAGGGATCCAGGGCCCAGAAGCCCCCGCTGGTTGCACTCTCTGACCCCCGCTGGGGGGAGGAGATTGGTACCCCATGGCTGGATTGGGCCAGGGCCCCTCAGATTGCTGGGGCGGAGCAGCCCAGCCTGGCCTGCCCTTCCCCCCTCCAGCATGGGGTGAGGGTCCCGCCCAGGCCAGTTGGCTAGGTGGCCTGCTCCCCCCTAGGAATGGCCCTGTCCTCTGCCCCCACGGCTCCTTCCCTGATCTTCTGCCTCCCCCTCAGCCCTTTCCTCGACCTTCTGCCCCCCCATCATGGTCCTTTCCCTGATCCTCTTCCCTGCCCCCCATCCTCTGGCCCCCCCTTACCTGGCCCTGCCAGAGCTGCAAGGATAGCCAGATGCTATCCGCTCCTTGGCCAGCCGGCCGCTCCCATCATGAGCACCCTCTGTCTGAGCATGCTCAGGGCGGGAGATTTGAAACTCCTCAGCCTGGCCACAGCAGGACAGGGCGGAACAAGCATTTTGCCTGAGTCTGTAGCTTTGCTGGGCCCCTTTAACCACTGGGGGAAATTAGGCAGCCCTAAAATTGGCGGCCCTGGGCGGCTGCCTGGCTTGCCTAACACTAAGGCCGGTCCTGCCTCCAGTAGTTTATCCCTGCCTTTTTTTCCCTTTTGTTCCTCCTCCTTATTCACTGCTCAAGTGAATGTGGGACTGCAGAGCCCGATAATGTGCTCCTCCCTGCTACGCCCTGATTCAGGAATTCAGGAAGGGGATTTCCACTACAGCGTTTGCCATGACCACAGGCACACCTACAGTATGGCTGCTACCTGAGAGCTCAACATTGACTCCATCCTGCCTCAGACAGATCTGAAAATGTTAGCAAGGAAACCTCGACAGTTTTGCACAGGCCTGCGAAATAACTTGTGGGTGAGCCCGTGGGATGATTCTTGCAGATACATCCTAAACTTGACTGATATAATTTATAGAGCAATGTCTTCTGACCAACCTCTCATCTGAGTCTCTTGCTGCAAAGAAGAGCCCAGCTGATTCCTTTTTTCACCTGTAGCAATTGATTTATGCTTCCAAGGTTTTCTTTACAGAGAAAATGCTAGAAACATACTGATCAAATACTTCTAAAGAAAAAGGCACAGGTTTTCCTTCATAGAAACTAAAGGCCATCTCTCCCACCCAAAGGCTCATACAAGCACTCTCTAGCTTATTTTCCAAGTGACAATCCCCACCCCACCCAGTGACCTTTATGGAGGTACTGGATAATGGAGAACTGGAGATAAAGGGGTTTTTTAATTTATTTTATTTTATTTTTGCTGTTTCTCACACTCCATATTTGTAGAACTCCCACCTCAGAAATAAAATTTCCCAGTTTTACATTGTCTTAAAATAATTGTATGTCAATGAGGAAGGAAAGAATCCAGAGGATCAGTTGTTTAAAAATATTCTATTTTTCTTTTGCCTAGGTAGGTTGTAGAATCTCCATCACTGGAAGTTTTTAAGAGCAGGTTAGACAAACACATGTCAGGGATGGTTTAAGAGAGTACTTGGTCCTGCCATGAGTGCAGGGGACTGAACTCGATGACCTCTCATGGTGCCTTCCAGTTTCTATGGCTGCGTCTACACTGGTAAATTAAGTCGACTTAAGCTTGCTTAAGTCGACTTAATTTATCCTGTGTCTACACTGTAGTTTCCTTAAGTCGACTTAAGCAGCTTGCTTAAGTCGACTTAAGGAAAATAAAGTTGACAATTAAAATTAAGTCGACTTCCTAACACCACGTTCCTAATTGATCTAATGCTTAAGTTGACTCTCTAGAGCCGACTTAAGCCAGTGTAGACGTGGGCGAGCCCTAAGTTGACAAAGTCGACTTAGGGCATTGTTCCCTTCTCCCCCGGACTGCTGAGGGGCTTGCTGCCTTGGGGAGAGCCAGCCCTATGTGGGGCTGGCTCTCCCTGGAGCAAACAAGTCGACTTAGATAGTCCAGTGAGGACTCTCTAAGTCGATTTACTAAGGGCCCCTTTAAGTCGACTTAAGAGTCCAGTGTGGACTCTCTAAGTCGACTTAATATGGTCGACTTAAAGTCGACTTATTAAAGTCGACCTTCTTAAAGTCGACCTTAATTCCCTAGTGTAGACATAGCCTATGACTCTTCCTTGTAACAGAGGTTTATTCCGACTTCTTGCTGGTCATCCCTCTCTTCCAGATTAACTAATACATTAAAAAAAAGTAATTTCTGCAGAGAAACAAGCATCTCCCCTAGAATTACTGTAATAGACCACAAAAATACAATTAAATTAGATAGATAAATGTATGCACTCTAGGCAGTTTCTATGCCATTCTTTCCGGGCTTTTAATTAATTTATTTTTTAATTAAAATAAATCAGACCATACTGAGCATTAGGCAGCTGCCAAATTTCTTTTGAAATATAAGATCATATTTTTAGTTACTTCACTTTGCTATTGTATATCTTAACCCAATAATCTGCTCATATTTTTTCCATTTATTTTAATAGGGCCAGTGAGAGTTTAGAAGAAAAATTAGCAATGGAGGAAAAGCAAAGGAAACAGGGCAGCCTGAGGGTGGTTAATATTATTTACTATTCGCAATACAATAAACCATGGCCTCATTGCGCTAGTCACTACACAAGCACAGACCAAAAACAGATGATCCTAGTCCAAAAAGTTTAAAATCTATAACTCAAACAAGAGACAACAGAGGGACACTGACAGACAAACATGGGAGTACAAGGAAACAATGATCCACTACGTGTTAATCATCCACAGACTCAGATGTTCATTTGGGATATTTATCTTTTGTGTTGGAACCCCATGGAAACTGGTTTGATTGTGAGACCTGCAGTATTTTCTGTCTTTAGCTGGGTTGAAATAGAGCAAGACTAGACATTTCTCTGTTTTTCTTGTTATGAGTCATCTTTCTGGTTATAGGAAGGCAGCTGTAACAGTATTCTGGTCAATAAATTATCTAAAAGAGTATTTAAAAGAAAATGGATACTTGATGTCTGCATGAGTGTGTGCATGCATGCGCGCACACACACACACACACATACACCACCATCCCAGATATATCAGACTTACAGTATATATGTCATCAATTAACTCAATGCAGTTTGGGGAGAGAGGTGTTCTTGTTCCTTTGACTCACCTTTTAAACTTTCTTTATTACTGATGCTAGCTCACCTAGCAAGGGCAGACTAGGCCTGATAAAGTGTTTTTTACTTAATTCTAAATGAGAAAATCTCAGCCATTCTATTTATACATTCTAGAATGCAAAAGTTAATAGTAAATCTTTTCTCTTATGCAAAGGCCAATGGGAACAACAGCAAACAAGTGTTTTCCTGTGCTCATAACTTTGCATACACAAACATAACTTTGTTTGTTTGTTTTCCTGTGCTCATAACTTTGCATACACAAACATGTTTGCATACACAAACATAACTTTGCAGGACACAAAGAGACCATGGTGAGTTGTTCCAGCAGCCAGGAGACTGCCCTAATCTCCCTTAGCATAGCTGCTAAGACAGTCTGCTCCGAAACTAAGCATGTTCATGTTTTTGGTAAAAAATCAGCATACAAACATTTACCTGTTTTATTTCTTTTGCAGCATCCCATTTTACTTGCTGCTGGGTTGATGGTTTTTAATTATATTTCTAAAGCTCAAAAGGATGATCCATTCCATCTCTTCTTTCTTGTATATGAAAGAGTATATAATTACTCTCCAGGTCTATTATATATTAGGGTAGTGACTCCCATCTATTCTAGGCAACTATACCAGTTTATTAGGCCATGATCCAGGAGACATTTATGCACGCGCTTAATTTTATGCATGTGAATCATTTTAAGTGGGGCTACTTACATTCATAAATTAATGCATGTGCCTAAGTTCTGACAGGTCCAGGACCTATGATCTCGCATATATCAGCCAGTGCCAGCTGCTTCTCATTCTGTGCAACTGAAGCTTGGGCTGCATTTAACTCATAGATTTCAAAGGTAATAAGTAGTTTCTAAATTACTGGTTAGAAGGCAAGAAAGCAATGCACCAGAGTTCTTTGAGGAGGTTAGTTATTAAGCAAGTTGGCAGAGACAGTGGAGTACTAGCAATGGCATTAGTATCATGTGAATGATTGGTCAGGAATTGTTGCAAAAGCTATAAATTATCAGGGAATTACATGGTTTTTTGACAGAAAAGTTAGTGTGACATTCCAGCCCCATTGAATTCAAAGGCAAAACTCACAAACGGTGTGTCTACACTTGTAAATTAAGTCGACTTAAACAGGCTTAAGTCGACTTGACTTACTCTGAGTCCACACTGTAGTTTCCTTAAGTCGACTTAAGCTGTTGCTTAAGGAAATTTAAAGTTGACGTAATAAGACTGCTTTTAAGTTGACTTTAATGCTTAAGTCGACTTCTTAAGTAGATTTAAGCAGTGTGGACACCCTAAATTGACTTAGTCGACTTAGGGCAGGGGAAAAAGGGAGCCCCTGCTCCCTTCTCCCCAGGAAGCCGCTAGCGGCTCGTCCTGGCTCTCTTCTCCCTGGGACAGCTCACGTCCCAGGGAGAAGGAGGTGTGGGGCTCCCTTCTGGTTGGGACCCCTGTGGTCCTGGCCAGAAGGAAGCAGAGCTCCTTTCTGCCTGGGACCAAGTGGTCTCAGCTAGAAGGGAGCGTGGGGCTCCTATCTGCCGGGACCCCAGCAGTCCCAGCCAGAACGGAGCCCTGCAGCTAATTTCTGGCTGGAACCACACTCCAGCTGCTGGGGAGGCCCAGGGCTGTCCCAGCAGCTGGAGCGCCGTGCAGGCAATTCCCAGCACTCCAGCTGTTGGGGTGGCCCGGGGGCCCTCCTAGCCTGGGAAGCCAAGACTCCAAAGAAGCCTCACATCCTCCTGGACCTAACTAGTCTACTTAGTGAGTCTACTATAGACTCTCCTAGTCAACTTAGAAAGGCCAGGTTTAAGTCGACTTAAGAGTCCTGTGTGGACTCTCTAAGTCGACTTACTAAGGTTGACTTAAAGTCAACTCAGTAAAGTTGATTTGTTAAAGTCAACCTAAGTTTCTCAGTGTAGTCATAGCCATAGACATCAGTGGCGCCAGGATTTCACTTCAGAGGCACAGGTGGCTAAATAAAATACCAGTGTTCTTTTCAAAACTTATCAATGTTTTTCAGCAGTGTGAGAGTATGGAACCATATTGTTGTAAAACAAACAAAAATCATAGTTTACCTCATTGGCCCATGAAACATGCAAAAGGGGAATGCAGCACCTACCCCAAAACACCTCAAGGAACTTGATTTGCAGCTGGCCAAAGGTTACCAGTAATACAATAACAGGCTAGTGCCTATTAAATAATCTGCATGAAAAATGGACTGTCTTGGAGTTTATGGAGTCCAGCAGCTGTGGATTAAAGTTCCAGAATAACAAATACAAATCTGTGATTTAGTTAGACCCAGACACATGCCCTTTCCTTGAAGCTTGCATCAAGGGTGCACTTGTAATGGATTGTATTATAGCCAGTGCTTTTTATATATATATAAAGGTGCCGGAACTCATATCTTGTTAGTAAATTTGAAAAAAGCCTCTCCCACCCCTCTTCTTGCAGTGGCATGTTCTGTTCCCCTGCTGACCCCACACCCCAGCTGACCATCGGGGGCGGCAAGGGACAGGAGCCCCACACTCCTTCTCGCTGCCTCCCCACACCAGCTGGGCAGCAGGGCCAGCAAAAAAAGGTGCCGGTACGCTGTATCCTTGCTTACAATCACAAAAAAAAATTGATTATAACCAATACATTTCATCCTCCATACTTGGTGAGGCACCAATCCTGTTATCACTTAGAGATCTACTTAATTTTAAGCATGAGTTGTCTTTTTCCAATCAATGGAATTACTTGTATGCATAAAAAATCATATAAACAGATCATCAGTTAATATTAATTGTTGTAGTTCCATTGACTCGGGGGCTCCCCAGCAGCTCTAGCACTGTGCTGGCAATTGCTGGTGCTCCAGCTGTTAGGGAGCCCTGGAGGCTTCCCCAGCAGCTGGAGCACCAATAATTGCTGGCACGGCGCTCTAGCTGCTGGGGAGCCCCCGAGGGCTCCCTAGCAGCTGGAGCATGGTCCCAGCAAGCTTCAGGGGCCTGTTCTGGCTGGGACCCATGGGGGGGTCCCAGCAGAAAGGAGCCCCGCGCTCCCTTTTAGCCGGGACCCCCATGGGTCCCAGCAAGAAGGAAGTTGCGGCTCCCTTTTTGCTGGGACTGCTTGGGTTCCAGGCAGAAAGGAGCTGCAGGGCTCCCTTCTAGCTGGGACCACTGGGGTCCCAGAGAGAAGGAAACTGAGCAGTCCAGGCCAGAAGGGAGCTCCAGGCTCTCTTCTCCCCCGGACCACTCTGGAGCTTGCTGTTTCGGGGAGAGCCAGACCCATGGGGGGCTGGCTCTCCCCAGGACAAGCCCCCATAGCTGAGGCTCTGAAGGAGCCTCCCTGCCCCTGGACCTAACTAGTCGACTTAGAGAATCTAGTGTAGACTCTCTTAGTTGACTTAATAAGGCCAGGTTTAAGTCGACTTAAGAGTCCTGTGTGGACTCTATAAGTCGACTTAATAAGGTTGACTTAAAGTCATCTTAGTAAAGTCGACTTCGTAAAGTCAACCTAAATTTCTCAGTGTAGACATAGTCTTTGGGAAATTGTGCTCTCCTAATATTTTTGCATTCTAATATATAATGTGTATGCTCAACAGTTTATGCAGGGATTCACACTAATATCAGCTGAAGTTTTCTCCATAATTTTCTGCACAATATATTTATCCTCTCCTAACTTTTCATCAGATGATGCTCCATGAAAAGGTCAGGGGGTTGAGTTTTTGTGGGGGGTGGGGGGGGGAGAGGGCAGGGGTTGGCAAATCTGTTTTGTTTTGTTCTCCCCTACATCACCTCCAAACCCCACAACAATTTCTTGAAAGATTTACCCCCGCTCTACCTCAGCATCCTATGCTCATTTATATTTTAAATAACACAGAAAATCAGGGAAATAGAGTGCTGCACTTGCTTATTGTTTCCATGTTTTCAGAAAACAAAGTGAAGAACACAGCAAGTTTAGGTCTTGGTTGTTCCCAGAGTCCTTTGCACTGATTGCAGCTGCTCCTTCTGAGATGTTTGGGAATAGGCAAGTATGCATATGACTGCATATGACTTAGTAAAAACATAGGTCCCCTTTTCTGAAGGAACAAAATACTCAAACAGGGCATTACACTGGATAGTGAGAAAAGAGAAGCACTGAGCCAGGTCTTGATTGGACATTGGGGGCACCAAATGCAAGTTTTTGCTTAAGGCATTACTACAGCAAAGGCAATACAGGGCAAAATTTGTGCTGTTTCCTCTTTTCAATCAGAATGGAAATTCTCCAAGAAGATGCTTTCCTGCATGACTTCAACATTTATACTTTTGACCCAGAAGCAGCTCATGTGTCGTGTTTGCCTATAGTATAATTGAAAGGCACCTACCACTGGAGATGGAGACATCAGCCAGATGGACAGTCAGCATGTGCTATTACACACAGTGTAAGATGGATAAGAACAATTAACTGAGGCATGGGCCCAAACCTTCTGCCTTTAGACAATGTGCCACCTGGCCTTCATTATCCATGCAGGCTTTTAAGGTCTGCTTCAAAAAAGCCATACACTATGAACTTGCTTACCCAGAAATTGGGTTTTCATTGACATGTGAAGAGTTTGATTGTATATTTTATTTCTCTGCTACCCTCTCCAAACTTTTAAGAAAAACAGGCATGTGTGTTCAGATTAAGATGGAATAGATAGGAGTTTGGGCCATTTGGGATTGCTGGTATATCTTTCCATATTTGCATTACATTCAAGTGGTAGGTGGAAAGGCTATATAGTCTCCAAACCCAGTAGCCATTTATAAGAACATATTTCAACTGGTGTGATTTTTTTCCCTCCTTTTTTCAGTCACTGCTGGAAAGAGATATTCCCTCAGTGTTAATTTAAAGAACCTGGCAGTAATATGACCTACTGCCTGTGAATAATTCTGCCACCTGTGTTCAGATGGAATTTCTGATGTCTTGTTTTCATCTCTGCCATTGGTGTATCTTCCCTTAAGACAATATTTTATCAGACTTACAATGAAAATGATAACGTGGCCTTGGTTTATTTATAAGGGGTGCATTTCTATGTGATTGAGAGGGTTGTTTTTGGTTTTTTTATTATTATTAATCAACCTCTAGGCTGTTAGTGCGACTAAAACCCTACACATTTTATTTCTACAAAAGCAAGGTGCCTTTATAGTCATAAACAAAATTTGCCAATATAAGACAGACTAATAAAATGCAATTTCTTTCACTGAGAGTCTGGATGGGGATCACAAAACAGATAGGAGATGATGAGTCAAAGTAGGATGGATGTGATTGAAATTTTTCCACAGGTATTTGCAACAAAAAAAGTAAACAATTTCACTGAACTACTCAGTGTCACCAGACCTACCAAAAGAATACACAAGATGGAAGAGTTTGTTTACCAGTTCATAACTTTTGAGATAGTGTTCAATCATCTTATTCATTATTACTGATTTGTATTACAGTAGTGTCTAGGGATTTACCACAAATGAGGGGCCCATTGTACCAGACATGGTACAGATACACAGTAATGGACAGTCCCTGCTTCAAAGAGCTTTACTATCTAGATAAACAAGACAGGCCCAGGGTGGGAAGGGCTAGAACAGACAAGCAGGTTGAGGAATGGTCCAGTGGCAAAGGGCATGGTCAGTGCCATGACTTAGCAATCTTCCTCCCCTCTTTTCAGAAGGGGCTCAATGAAAAGGAAAGGCAAAAGAAGGGAGAGGCATGAGGTCTAGTGAAGGATTGAAGAGGGGAGCAAGCAGTAAAGCAGAAGTAAGAGATTACGAAAGGGGAGGCAAGTCAGGGGCTGAAGCAAACAACCAGTCAAAATGAGAGGGAGACAGTCCAAACTACAGAAAACACGTAGACATCCTCAATCTCCCAAGGTCCCTGCTGTAAAAGCTTGCTAAAAATGTCAAGGTCTCACAAAATTTGTACTGCTTGTGAAATGAGGCAAAGCAGAAATTTGAGCATATCTCTCCTATGTCCCCTAATCACTGGGCATTGACTACTCTGGAATGTACATTGGTGGTCTCTGTCTCCCCTTTCTCCCACTCCAGAAATCCTAGCTTGGACCAAAGAAAGCTTTTGTGAAAAGTTTCTTTGTTTTGATGAATCTGCATTTTCCACTGTAAAAGCACTTTTAAAAAAAACAATTCCGAACACGTTCTACTTCTAATGTCCCCATGAGGTGAAGTGGGGAAGAGGAGTATAGAGGAATCATCACCATTGGACAGTTCTAGGCTCAGAGGGTGCTGTGTAGCAGCTGGGGGAAGGAAAGTTCTGGCTCAGCTCTGTCTCTTTCCTTTCTGTACTCCAGTGCTGCAGTGCTTGCTGGGGTTCCTTCTGTGTCCCTCTCAGCTTCAGTTTATTTGGAGACTGAACTCTTTGTCTGCTTACCGAGAAAAATATTTAAAAAAAAAAAAATCAGCTTGTTCTTTAGTGATCTAATCGCTTGTCTCCTTTTCTTTCAGAACACAATGGTGTTGAAATTAATGGGAGCTGGACTAGGTGTCCTGTCTACTCTGTAGTACTGAAGGGAGAGAGATAGAGAAGTAAACTTTCCATTGCTATCCTACACCTCTGATGAGAAAACAAAGGATTCTATACCACTGGCTATTAATTAATTTCCTACACACACACATATTATACATAGTTGGAGTAGTAATAACCACGCATTTGTCAGTTGGGGCAGTTAGGGTGAGGTGGGGGTGGTATGTCAATTATGAAAGTGTGTGTGTGTGTGTGTGTGTGTGTGTGTGTGTGTGTGTGTGTGTGTG
>ML685835.1:2189882-2218152 GCA_007922175.1 Pelusios castaneus
GTGTGTGTGTGTGTGTGTGTGTGTGTGTGTGTGTGTGTGTGTGTGTGAGAGAGAGAGAGAGAGAGAGAGAGAGAGAGAGAGAGAGATGGGGAGGGGGGGGATGAGGACAATTCTTTCTGCTTTTGTAGCTCCTAATGAAACCATGATGTTCATGGGAATAGCCACGATGTTCATGGGAATTGATTTTAAAAGAAACCAAGAACAATCTAAAATTAACATGATACATATTAAATGGATTAAAAACTGGCTAACAGATAGGTCTCAAAATATAATTGGAAATTGTCACCATGCAGATTCTTTTTTCAGTGAGGTCTTGTAGGGATCAGTTATATGATATTTAAAATGTTTATCAATGGCCTAGAAGGAAACATAAAGTCATCAATGACAAAGTTTTCAGATGACAGAAAAATCGGGGACTGCTTGGTAAATTGGGCTAAGTAAACAATGTGTTCTAATGCAGCTGCACATTGGACTGAGGCGAGTCACTAGAGTAAGAAGTGACTTTAAGTCAAAGTTACAATAAATATCCTGAGCCCTGCATCCCAAGCAGAGGTGGAAGGGGAAGGAAACTCATGCAAAGCATCTTAACAAGCATCTCAAACAGGTTATTATGAAAAAGCAGAATGCTTACAAGGAATGGAAATGGATCAGCCAAGAAAGCTATCTCTTGGAGGTCATGAAGTGCAGGGATAAAGTGTGCTCAGCGAAAGGCCAAGCAAAGCAGGACCTGGCAAAGGAAATTAAAAACAATATAGCCATATAAATTAAAAGAAAACAAGGGAAGTGGGGCTTCTTAAGATTAAGGACAGAGTGGAGATTAAAGATAAACTAGGCATAGGGCCAGATTATCACAGGGGTTTAGGGATTTAAACCCTGGGCACCAGCCAAAAATGGGGCCCCAAGCTCCAGCCCCTAAAACTCCTGTATCACAGGATTCACATCCATGCAGCTTTAGGGCATGATCTTTGTAACTTTTCTGTTCAGTTTTGCTATGTAATTGTGTGATTAGATGCCATATACGCTATACCAGGTTCCTATGTGAATGCTCATAACACATTCTACATAATTGCTGTGATACCATGTTTCCTACAGCAACATGGGTGTGCAGATGTGAAGCATGTTAACAGGGTTCAGACTCTCAGGACTATCTCTAGCAGAGAGGCTGGAGAATGACATAACAAATGGAACACTAATGCCCTCCCTGGCTCAGGTTGAAGTAAAGAGAATCACACAGCAGGACAGAGGGAGAGGGTTTGTCAGGAGTTTGTAAAAAAACAAAGACACAGACAGTTTGGTAGGGAGAAGCTGCAGGCTTTGGCCTGGAAGACTCCATCTTGCAAGCAACTTCAAGCAATATCTGAAACCTGCCTTGTAATAGGCAGAGAATGGCTGTAAAACACTCAACAGCCAAAGATCTTGTGCATAATCTTGGACTAAGAGGTCAGTTTAGGTAATGTTAGATTAGTATGCGGTTTGTACCTTTCATTTGATAGTGGTCACTCGACTCATTTATAGTATCTTTCTGCCCTGATTGGCCATGTTCTCACTTGAAATCGTATTCTGATCAATAAACTAGCATTTATTTTATCTAAAGTTGTGTGGTCTTTAGTGGGTGCGGATGTGGAAGGCTGGGCACAATCCACTTCTTTGTTAGTTGGATGAATTTAAGACTAAGGTGATTGGGAGTGGGTCCCAATTCCTGTAAGACAGTGGCTCACGGTGTGGGATCTGGATCTGAGGCTGGGGGTGCTCGTTTGGAGACCGACACCTGTGTGGCTAGTGGATTTACACCCACTGCCTGGGACCAATTACACGCTGGTGGCTGGTGGGACTGACTCAGGAGTGAGTGGTCACCTAGCAGAGCAGGGTGAATTGGGGTTCAGGAGTGGGATTTGAGGGGTCATAGTGGCACACTAGACTGGATCTGGGGAGCAGCTTTGTCACACCCTACAATAAACCGTCCATGCCAGGCTCAGTGCCAGCAAAGATGGAGCGCTCCTCTAGGTGCTGGGAGCCGGAGCAGGGCCGTCCCTAGTGGGAAGCGGAGCCCAGGGTCAATGGGCCTGGGGGGGCACCCCATGCTGGAGGAGGGAAAGGTGGGCTGAGCTGGGTCACTTCGCCTCTGGGACCCCAGCAATCTGAGGCCGGGGCCGGTGGAAGCCAGCTGCAGCAATGACCCCAAGGCCACCGGCGCCCTGGTTGTGGCCCCCAAGCTGCTGCCAGCGGGAGTTGGCCCCAGCTGAGGCTGCAGCTGGGAGCCGGCCTGGCCGTAGTGGCCGGGACCAGGATCCCAAGCTTCTGTTGCCGGTGGGAGCCAGTCCCGGCCACGGTCGCACTGGCGTGCAGCCAGCGGGGGCCACAGCCATGGACCATCATGCATGGGCCAGGCAACCCAGGCTGGCACAGAGAGACTGAATGTGGGCCCCGCACATCCGTCCCGCCTCTGGGTTGGCTGCTCCACCCTGGGGGTGGGGATGGCCGGTCCAGATGCCAACTGAAGTGTTGCCACCCCACCCCACCCCACCCTGCTGCCTTCAGCTCACCGCTGAAGGCAGTGGGGAGCAGGGTGAAGCATGGCCGTGGGGGTGGGCCATGGCATGGGCCCCACACTGCCCCGCTGGGAGGTGGACAGCACGGGGCCCTTGAAACCATGGGGCACTGGGCAATCGCCCCTTTCGCCTCCCACCCCCCCCCCCACCGCCAAGGACGGCCCTGCCCTGGCGCCGGAGGCCCGGCTTCGCCTTGTGCTGTGCCCCTGTGCCAGCTAACCCCCCCCCCCCCCCCGGGGTTGGAGTGGGGCGGGCCAGCCTCTATTCGCTTCACCCGGGGTGGGACCGGTTGACTCGCAGCCGCAGCATGTCTGCATTGGAGCAGGGCCCGCGTCATGCTCCAGCCGGCCCCCCAGTCCTCCCATGCTGAGTGGCCAGAGCAGGGCCAGGGCAGAAGTGCCCTCTGGCCTGAGCCCCACCCCCTCCAGTGACAGGGGTCCCCTTTGTCTGGAGAATTGTAAATATAATACTTATATTTGGGGGGGAGGAGGGAGTTAGCCAGAAAAGTACAGGCATGTTAGTTTGATCTTATTTGTATACAAGGTCTTACAAAGAATTTTTAAAGACAGAGTAATTAAGGACATAGAATTAAGTTGTAATTTGAAGAAAATACAACATGGTTTTACAAAAGGTAGATTATGCATGCAAACCAACTTCTTTTTCTTTGAGAAGATAACTGATTTTTAGACAAAAGCAATACAGTAGCTCTAATCCTCCTGGATTTCACTAATGCAATTGATAGTTTCACATGGGAAATTATTAGTTAAATTAAAAATGAGGGATTAATACAAGAATTAAAAAATGGGTAAAGCATTAGTTAAAGGGGAAACTAAAACTGGTGAACTGGAGGGAGTTTACTAATAGAATTTCTCAAGGATCAGTCTTGGGACCAATCTTTATTATTTTAATTAATGGCATTGGCACAAAGAGGGAGTATTCTAAATAAAATTTATGAAAGACATGAAGTTGGGAGGCATTGCCAATATGGAGTAGGACTGGAATATCATACTAGAAAATTTGGAACCTTCAAAACTGGAGCAATAGAAAAGGGAGGAAATTTAATGCTGCAAAATTCAAGGCAATGCACTTAAGGACTAACAAGAGTTTTTCCTATAAACTGGGGACCATTTGGAAGAGACAAAAAGACTTGAGTGAATTATTTAATCATAGAATGACTATGAGATACTAGGCTGCATCTACACTGGTAAATTAAGTCGACTTAAGCTTGCTTAAGTCGACTTAATTTACCCTGCATCTACACTACACTTTGCTTAAGTCGACTTAAGCAGCTTGCTTAAGTCGATTTAAGGAAAATAAAATTGACGTAATGAAAATTAAGTCGACCTTATTAAACCTGCTTTTTACTCGACCTAAGGCTTAATTCGACTTTTTAAAGTTGAATTAAGCCAGTGTAGAGGTGGGGTAGCCATAAGTCGATTTAGGGCTACCCCAGGACTACACCAATGCCCTCCCTGCCAGGGGAGGCGCAAGGGGGAGCCTGGCATGCCCCCCCAAGGGCAGGGCAGAGCCTGTGTGATGCTATCTGGATTTAGGGAAGTCTACACTTAAAATTAAAGTCGACTTAAAGGGGAATTTACAAAGTCGACCTACAGCGTCCACACTAGATGCTCTAGGTCGACTTTGTGGGGATAGGGGGACCTTGGCCAGGTCCACGGTGGCAGGGGGGGGCACCCGTCGTGTGCAATGGGGAAAAGGGGGACAGGGATCCTGGCAGGACAGAGCCCTGTGTGTGATGCTGTCTGGATTTAGGGAAGGATTTATGATATTATTTTCAATGGATATCTCATAAATACTATAATCCAAAGGAACTATGTCATGTTTGGTATCAATAGAAAGGTAGTATTTTACTGCGAATGATTATATAGTTTATGTCTAGGAATTCTATTTTGATTAGAAGTTAGGAATTTGATGTTATATCTATACTTTAATTTGTGTCATTCTGGAGGAACGCCTTAGACAGGAGGGTGTGAACAACCATTGTCTCCTTAATGTTAAGGAAGCTCCCACCTACAATGGGCCAAAGGAAGAAACCTGATGAGCCATTAAGGAGACAATGGTTGTTCACACCCTCCTGTCTAAGGCATTCCTCCAGAATGACACAAGTTAAAGTATAGATATAACATCAAATTCCTTACTTCTAATCAAAATAGAATTCCTAGACATAAACTATATAATCATTCCCAGCAAATTCCTACCTTTTTATTGATACCAAATATGACATAGCTCCTATGGATTATAGCATTTATGAGATATCCATAGAAAATAATATCATAAATGCTTCCCTAAAGCCAGGCAACGTCACACCCTGCCCACATGCCCTGCCCTTTGGGGGGCATGCCAGGCACACCTGTGCCATCCCCCCCAGCAGGGAGGGCATTGGTGTAGTCCTGGGGTAGCCCTAAATCGACTTAGGGCTACCCCAGGGCTACACTGGCTTAATTCGACTTTAAAAAGTCGAATTAAGCCTTAAGTCTAATGAAAAGGTGGTTATATAAAGTTGTCAACTTTATTTTCCTGAAGCAAGCTGCTTAAGTTGACTTAAGGAAACTGTAGTGTAGACGCAGGTAAATTAAGTTGACTTAAGCCAAGTTTAAGTCAACTTAATTTACCCGTGTAGATGCAGCCACACACACTCAGGATACTGCATGGGTGTCTGTGGGTTTTTTGTACCCATGCTGTGAGTCCCAGTGGCAGGGCATTTAAGTCATTTCAGTTACAAAGAAGACTGACACAGCCCCTTCTTGGTCTGGGTTGCAACCCAAAATGTGATAGCTGCCTATATCCCAGTGAATATGTCTAATCTTAATGTGTTGCTTTGGGGCCATTTGTAATAGATATGGCAATTTCTTGCAATACTCTAGAGAAATTTCATTGAATTTAATTAAACCTTATTGAATAAAGTGTATATATCACTGCAGATCAGCGAATGTATGTATTTCCATCATGAAGTGAGACCACATACCTCTGTGAAGTACAAGCGGTGTGGGAATGTCACGTGATGCACAATGGGCTCTGATCTGTGTAATTTTTCTGTTTACTTTTGCAATGTAATTGTATAGTTTGATGTCAATTAGGCCATGCCAGGTTCCCTTTTGAATGCTCTGCCATATTTTTATGGTGTCATGTTCCTACAGCATCATGCATGTCTACAGATGTGAAGCATATTACATAGCTTGCATCTTCAGGACTACGGGTGGAGGGTTGCATGACAAAGGCAATGCAAATTATCCATCCTGGCTCAGGTAGAAGTATGGAAATAACTGCAGCCCAGGACAAAGGGGGGAAGCAAGGGGAAAATGAAAAGGAATGCAGCCACTTTGAGAGAAAAAGAAGGTGCTGGCTTTTGTGAGCAAAACACCATCTAAAAAACAACTGCAAGATACTGGGCCTATCCATATGTACAGGAGGGTCTGGGCTGGCTGAACACCACCTATAGTCAGTCTTATGGGTAAGAATGAGGAGAATAAACTAAACAGTAACCTTGGAATAGTGTTAGTAGAATAGCATGCATTTTATATCCTTTATTTACTTGTGGTAACTCCTGATTCCTTTATTAAATGATTGTGCATTGATTTGCTATATACTTACTTAGAATCATAGTCTAATCAATAAACTAGTATCTGTTTTATCTAAAGCAGTATGGACTTTAGATGCTATGAATAAATGATGCTGGACCTATCCATTTCAATGTAGAATGTATGGACATGAGTATCTGGTGATTGGGGAAGGGACCCAATTCCTATAGGAAGAGAGTCCCCGGGTTTTTTAAAGTCGACTTTAATTTTCCTTAAATTGACTTAAGCTACTGCTTAAGTCAACTTAAGGAAAATGTAGTGTAGATGCAGAATCAATTAAGTCACCTTAAGCAAGCTTAAGATGACTTAATTTGTAAGTGTAGACATATCCTTGGGGACCATCACCTGAGTGACCAGTGGGTCCACACCCTGGCTGTGTCTACACTCGTAAATTAAGTTGACTTAAGCTTAAGCAGCGTGCTTAAGTCAACTTAAAGAAAATAAAGTTGACTTAATGAAAATTAAGTCGACTTTATTAAACCACCTTTCTACTCGACCTCAGGCTTAATTCGACTTTCTAAAGTTGAATTAAGCCAGTCTAGCCCTGGGGTAGCCCTAAGTCGACTTAGGGCTACCCCAGGACTACACCAATGTCCTCCCTGCCGGGGGGGGCACAGGGGGAGCCTGGCATGCCCCCCAAAGGGCAGGGCATGTGGGCACAGTGTGACACTGTGTGGATTTAGGGAAGCATTTATGATATTATTTTCTATGGATATCTCATAAATGCTATAATCCATAGGAACTATGTCATGTTTGGTATCAATAGAAAGGCAGTCATTTGCTGGGAATGAGTATATAGTTTATGTCTAGGAATCCTATTTTGATTAGAAGTTAAGAATTTGGTGTTATATCCATATTTTAACTTGTGTCATTCTGAGGGAATGTGTTAGATGGGAGGGTGTGAACAACCATTGTCTCCTTAATGTTTAGGAATTTGCCAGGTGATATGGTCCCAGGGAGTAAACTGATGAGCCATTAAGGATACAATGGTTGTATTCTTTATGTCCTCATCAGGATACTCCCTGGGACCATTCTACCTGGAAAATTCCTAAACATTAAGGAGACAATGGTTGTTCACACCCTCCCATCTAAGACATTTGTCCAGAATGACACAAGTTAAAGTATGGATTTAACATCAAATTCTTAACTTCTAATCGAAATAGAATTCCTAGACATAAACTATATAATCATTCCCAGCAAATTACTACCTTTCTATTGATACCAAACATGACATAGTTCCTATGGATTATAGCATTTATAAGATATCCATAGAAAATAATATCATAAATACTTCCCTAAATCCACACAGTGTCACACATAGGGCTCTGCCCTGCCAAGGTCCCTGTCCCCCTTTGCCCCATTGTACACAGAGCGTGCTCCCCCCCACCACCACCATGGACCTGCCCAAGGTCCCCCTAGCCCCACAAAGTTGACCTAGAGTATCCAGTGTGGACGCTCTAGGTCGACTTTGTAAGTTCCCCTTTAAGTCGACCTTAATTTTAAGTGTAGACACACTAAGTCGACTTAACTAAGTCGACTTAAAGTTGACTTAGTTAAGTCGACTTAAAGTCGACTTAAAAGTGCAAGTGTAGACATAGCCCCTCTGCCTGGGACTAATTACATGCAGGAGGCTGGTGTGGACTGACTCAGGAATGGGTGGTCACCTGACAAAGTGGGGTAAGTCAGGCTTCAGGAAATTGGGGGTCATGGCAGCATACCAGACCAGATTCTGGGAGCGGCCTTGTCATGTAATGCACAATGGGCTATGGTCTGTGTAGTTTTTCTATTCACTTTTGCAGTGTAATTTTATTATTTGATGCGAATTATGCCATGCAAGGTTCCCTTTTGAATGCTCTCCCATTTTTTTATCATATCATGTGTCCTGTAACATCATGTATCTGTACAGATATGAAGCATGTTCCATAGCACAGACCCTCAGGACTACCTCTAGCACAGAGCTGGCATCAAAAAGAGCACTATTTGCCATCACTGAGGAGAAAAGTAAAGCAGGCCTGTTTAGGCAGTCCAACTTGCCTGGGGAAATCACAGTTTAGGCAGGAAGTGCTACAATTATGCTGCAAATACCCCAGTCAGGAGAGAAAGGGATGTGCTCAATCCAAGCTTGGGCTCTTGAGTCCTCTACCATGACCTGATTGGGTGAGTTTGCTGGAGTATAGGGAGGATACATGTGCAGTTGCTCTGATCTGCAACACTTGTAACTTATTGTATCATTGGAATGTCATTCTGTATGGGCTTGATCCTGCAATCTGGCAAAGGGAAAGCTTCCACTGAAATTAATGTTTTGCCTCTATTTTCAGCACAGAATCTGACCTTAGAACTGACACCCTCATAACTTTTCTTAGAAAAGGATTCTATCCGAACAATCAGTGCACACTTACGCTACATGTGGTTAATTTAGACACCGGGGAGCAATGGGATTGTTAATAGCTCCCCCCACCAGTGCAAATATGTAAAAACATTGCATAATGTAGGGCTCACTGCCCCTGTAGGTTGGAGCAGTGTTAAGTGCTGTGATATTTCCTCTCTCTAGAGTCACGCTTGGACTCTGCTCTTGGGCCAACCATCAGATTTTTCTCAGTGAGTTGTCTGTTTCCAGAAACAGAGCTACCAAACCTGCCAGCTTCAAGGACAAGGAGTTAAGCAAGATTGTAAATGCCACACTACAGGGAGTCTGTATGCTATCCAAGATAGAATTTAAACTGAAATTATCCAGGAGCTAGACCCCAATCAAGGTCAAAGATGAAAGTATAAATTGCTTCCATATGTGCTATGCATAAAATGTGCCTTGGTGACCTGGCATGAAGCTTCCTTTCAAAAGAAATTTCTCAATTACGGAAATAGATTTTCCTGGCAAGCTGAGCATTATAATGTTCCACAGAAGCTTTTCTCATTGCATGAACAAAATGATACATTATTGGAGTAAATTACTCATTCATTAACTCCAAACTGAAAATCCCCTAGTAATTCTGCATTTCAAAACAGGCCCAAATGATTTCCTCTGTATAATGCAAATGTACTGTAATAACACATACAGCACAGGAGACATTGTACATGAGGCAAGCATGTCACTGAAAGCCTTTAAGGATTCAAATTCCCAACCAGCACTCAGATCAGAACTTCGGGGAGGGGGTGAATTCATTTCCATTCACCATTGATAAGTTTCTCCATTTTCGGAAGCAGATTTCTCTCCCTACTGTTGCATCCCCATCCCATCAGCTGCTAGATTCCAGGATGCTAAGTTTCATCAGCTGCTGTAAAGAAAACCCACATGGGCCAACACACATCAGACAGCAAAAAGATTACCACATTTTCCTCAAAAGCTCTTTCCTTATTTCCATTTCTTTTCTCACTTCCTTCCAATGCAGTTTTCCATATGTTTGGTGCATGTCCATGCACATTCCCCAATTACCCTTTCACATCTTTCTGCTCCCTTAATACATCCCAGGATATTTTCTCTGGATTTTTTCTGCTCATCTTAGTCAATAGTTCAGGAGGAATTTTGTTTGAGTTAATGTGGGATGCTATTGTGGATGCTATTCTTTTTTCATTACTTTCTTGTTGACAATATTTTTCTTTCTTTCTAATTTCCAATGAAATCCTTCCCGCCTCACACCATTCTCCCATCTTTAAAATACAAAGGAGATGAGATGGGAGGAGAGATTGGTAAATACCATTCTTTTCTTCAATACCATTAGGATGTTTTATTAGGAGCTGCTGCCCACCCCACACTCCCTATCACTGCCACCATAACATAATGTTACAATGAAATCATTAGATTTTAAATATGCATTATTTAGCTCTGGAGGCAAAATACAATGAGATAATGAAGGATGGGGGACTTCATAGGATCATACAGTGAAGCAGGCAGAATTTTAGAGTAGCAGCGTACAGCCTTCAGAAAGTGGTTCACTGCTGACCCCCATGAATAAGTGCTTGCCTCTGTGCAAGTGTGCTTGCTTGAAATAAGTCACTACTGAAAACACCAGAACCAGCAACCCCCAACTTATTGCTTACCCGGGTGTCATGCTGTAAAGAAAGAGAATCTTCACGTCTTCATTGTACCTTTAGATATCCAGTTTACTTACTGTCAATGTGCTTTTCCACTTGACACAATTATAATTTTTTTTTGCTTAATTCAGAAAAAAATAAACCTGCTTGCAGACAGCAGGAGTTCAGGAATGAGGATTCTCTTGAGGAAACATCTGTGGTAGGCAGAATTGTGAACAAGTGTTCTCATTTTATTTAGCCTTACCATCACCCTCAGTGAATGCATGTTTTCCTTCTCTCTTCATCTGAAGAGATGGTGGAGGAGGGAGTGAGGGGAGAATCCTCAGCATTTCAACATTTTTTTTTTCTGTTACAGTGATAAATCTTCCAAGAGACCAAGAATTCCACTGACAGATTTTAAAATACCTGATGCTGACATGCTTTGGCAAAAAGGACAAGTGTTTTTCAAGTATGAATAGAATATATTTAGGGAAAAAATAAAAATAAAAATTTTCTTCTGCATCTCTGAATTTCAGTAGCTAATAAAAATTGAGGTTATATTATCTCAAAGCTACACTTGAACTAGTTCTACTCTGAAATCTCTGTAGCTGGAACACCTCATGGCTTCTTAATTGGCATCTATAACATGACCTCAGTGTCACACTACTGACTGCCCCAGAGAACAGTCAGTTTCTACTTCTATCTTCACTCTGCGATTAAGCCCTACCTGTCTGATCCCAGGAGACTCCTGAGGAAAGGGGAACATCAATAATTTGAATACCAGAGTCTGCCTGCCTGCCTGCCTGCCTTTATTTTGACTTTATAGGGAAAAACACAATAACATGACATTGTGGGCTGGACAATGTTATAATGCTATAACCTAGTTTCTTTTATTTACCGGAAAAGAGAGATTGAGCATTTACAGCTGTGTAGATGGCAGGTAGACCAAAACAAAGTTGACCTAATGTCTCCTTTGGAGCCAGTCCTCATCAGATAAATAGAAGAAGTTCTAAATATGACAATTTTGGATTAGTATTGCTGACAACAACAAAAAAGAAGACATTTCCTACTTGTGCAAAATACCTGCTGGGGCAGCCTAAGAGTCTCTTCATTCTTTGGGACAGCAGGACAGAAAGAAGTGAAGTCCAAAAGTTAAGGAAGTAATCAAATCACAACTCTGCTCTATCCAACTTCTGAAGACCTCAAAGTACTTTGTGAACTCTAAATCCCAATACCTGGCTGAGATAATTATTATCCCTATTTTGAACAAGCATGGCAGAGAGAGAACATGTTATTGCCCAAAATAATGCAGAAATTTCATGGCAGAATTACATTTCCCAACACCCAGGCCTGTGTCTTAGTCACATGACCATTCTTTCACCAAATCATCCATCCTTTCAGAAGCAGAAACTAACCATAGACATCCCAGGCCAAAGAGTCATATTAAAATAGAGAGTGGTGGTGGTGGGTTTTTTTTCCCACCACAGTTCTCTGAATGAATCAACTGCATTCTGTATATTATATGCCTATAGCGCTTTGGCTTGTCTTTCCAATTTGAACTTTTGAGGGCAGTTGAGTCTATATGAACAAGAAATACATTACAAATGTCAGCAAGATACATCTCAACGTGCAAGAAGTTTGCTTTCATAAATACTATTCCAGAGCACTATTCTCAGATGAAATCCTATTCTTTAGAAGAGTATGAATAACAATAATATTTGGTACTTGCATATATAGCACTTTAGAGGTCACATATCATCTCAAATGTAGGTTCTGAGAATACAATCTAGATTTTGTCTTTTAATCCCCCCTCCAACTTCCTCATATATCATATCATGTTGCAGCAATCCTCCCCCTCATCTAGGAAGCCCATTTGCATCCTCTTGCATTGCCAATCCATGGGACTTAGCACAACCACAGGGAACTCTATAGCAACATAAGAATTCCCAATCCCTGCCTTACATAATAGCCTGATCATGCTGTATGTGCTTAGCAGAAAAGTTCTGCTGAGTCCAAAGAGTGAAGGATGAGTGTAGGACTCAAACTCTCACTCTCTGGACAGGCCCACTCACTGATTCTAAAATGTCAACTTTTCCCCACATTGTGATGAATTATCTCTGAGAGTAAGACTGTTTAAACCTGATGAGTCATCCCTGAACAAGACATGATGACTCACCAGAGGCAGTTTTCTGTACATTCAATCACAGTTCAGCCAAGAGGGTGGGAGTGGGCAACATGGGACTGATTACTGTAATGAGTTTGAGGGTTCATTAAAGACCATGCTATTGAATGAGTGAGGAATAGAGCTTTAATAACATGGACAGGAGTGATCCTCAGGTGTGCTGCTGGGAGCAGTCATATTAGATCACCTGTAGGGCACGTCTCCCAATTCACATAACACTGGTCCATGTTAGGGAGTGTCTCTAAAATCACAGCCTTCTACAAACATCTCTCTACAATTACTCAGTGTTTGCATCTTTTGTTTATTTCCTCTAAATCACACAACACTGGCCTCTGTTGGAAGACAGGGCACTGGGCTAGATGGACTATTGGCCTGTCCCAGTATGGCTGTTCTTGTGTTCTTATGTTCAATCCATAATGAGGACCCTCCCCACCCCTTGTGATCTGAAGGCAGGTGCTTGGGCTCCTCAATGATGCAATCTCTCCACTCTCTGCAGTTTCCTACCTAGCAGGAAACACTCTCATTACTTAGTAGTTTTGAGAGCCTGCCTGTGTACCTGTTTCCATGCTAGCCAATCTCTGTTCCAGTCTACATCTGCCTCAGCCAGTGTTTCTGACATCTTGCCATTAATAATTTTTGAAATAATCACTGTTTGGCCTCAGACCTTGAAGCCTATATTGTTGGAGGAAATCACCACTTCTGGCTTCTCCCCTCAGTCTGCCTTTGTCATACTAAATAGCAAGAGAAAGGATGGTCTTGTAGTTCAGGATATCCAAGTTTGATTATCATTTCTGCTACACAGTCCCTCTGTGACCTTGGGCAAGATGCTTAATCACTCTGTACCACAGTTCTCCATCTGTAGATTAAGGATAATAATACTCCCTTTCTGTTTATATTTTGAGCTTTCAGAGAGGGAAATATCTCACTCAGTGTATGTACAGCACCGAGCATACAAGCTGAGGTTTCTCTGTGCTACTAGAGTTTACTAATTAACATAGTAAAAAACATCTGCAGCTTGACATGAAATTCCTCATCATGGAGAAACAAGTTATATCTAAAAACACATTGTACCTCTACTTGTGTAGTCTTGCCAAAAAAAAGTGTCATTAGGTGATGTTTTAACTTCCATGGTAGAAAGCTTGCAGGATTGCTCAAAAGATTTTCATTGTGCCTTCAAAATGCTTGTCCAGAAGTAGACAAGTTTTCAAACAGTTGATGAAATTACACAGAGACTGGGCTGCTTTCTGACTGGAACTGGCAAAGTGAAAAATACTGAAGCAGCTGTATATTTTTTTTTCCCACTCAAACTGAGTTGAAATCGCTGCTTCCTTCCCCACCCACTACTGCTCCCTGCTCCAAACATACAGGTGTGATATATACTCCAAATTAAACACCTTAAAACATTCAAACAAAAACTGTAGTGTTGATATTATATAAAGCAGTCTGAAATTAAATAATGCATTTAGAAATTCAAAGCATAACCTCATGCTGGCTCTGTAACAGAAAAGTAATCACATGGTGCTGTGTGAATGAGCACCTTTCTCTGCTATCTCTGCCTACACCGTAGAAGAGTTCATCCATTGCAAGTTATGTGTATGTTCTGGGTATGCCCATGGAGATACAAGCATCCGCTGTCATCAGCTGGAACTGGTGACTGTTTCCCCACTAGCTGAGCCATAGGGAAACAGTTGTCAGGGAGTCTTGACAGCTCCAGTTTGCACACGTTAAAGGGAGCTCATTTGGTTTGTGTCTGAGTAGCTGACATGAAGTGCCCGTAAAGCCTCCTCTGTTGGTGAACCGTTTCTGGGCTCTGTCTCCAAATAGTGTTACTTGGAGCATTTCTTCATTTCTCTCTCATTATTTTACTAATTATTTCTGACCAAGTTAGATTTTTTCCTTTATTTTATTTTATTTTTAACATTTAACTTGAAGGTTTCAGTGTGTTTGTTAGGAAACAGAGAAACAGCAGGGTCTTAGTGGGTGGTTATGCTGAGATTACTCTATTTGTATTTTGTATAGCTTCTTGTACTGCCCTCATCATTAGTGTAGCTGAGCACCTTTCAGTTATTCATTAAGCAACATGATTAACATCTGCCATCTGAGCTTTGTTCTGTCATCCTTTCCTCAGGAGTAGAATTGTGGTAGGGTTTTGTTTTTCTTCTAAATCTACATACTGCCAAGTCTTTACAGGAATGAGGGTCAGGTTGAAGTATACTTTCCTGTGGTTTCTGATGGGCCTCAGTTTGTAGATTCATAGATATGAAGAACAAGAATCAGTGAAATTCAAGGCATTGCAATTACCCCAGAAAATCAAAATTGCTCACTAAGAACATCCTTCCAGGTAATCTCTGGGATAAAATCTATGTGGTCTGCCTGTCTACTGGTCTTTAAAAGAAACACGGATGCAGCCTTCTGATCAAGAATTGACACTGAAATCAATATTCTCTTTGAAAACAAACATATTGTTCATTTAAAGTAAGTATCAATCCAGTGAGCTTTAAAACTGAAAAATCAATTAAAAACAAATTTTATTTGGTACAGTTATTAAAGTACATATGGCACATAGAGTGACAGTTACAGAAAATGGCGCTCTCCCACAGTATAAAAGGTACTATCTTTACTATGAGGCAAAACAATTTTAAACAGTTAAACAATAAACACTTAATGCTTATTCTTAACATCTACAGAAACATAATTATCTTAACATTCAGCAAATGTTAATCAGACAGTTGCTGGATGAGTGGAGAATCAGACCTTCACTCAAACTGCAGGCACCCAGTTTTATTCACATGCAGCCTCAAGCACTCTTTACTTACAGAACCTTCTCACAAAATCCCTCTGGTTGTGTCAAAAGGTCCTTCTGCTCTGTCCAAGCAAAGGATTGCCTTTTGGCTATCAGCACAAAGCAGGGACTGAGTTAGTCCGTTTGCTCAAAACCTGAGATGCACATATGCCTTTTGATGATGCTTGGCACTGCTCAAGCTGCTCCTTGAACAATCCTTCCTTGCTTTCTCGGTCTCCTTTCCTCTTCTCAAACACTGAGAGTCCTATGGCACCTTAAAGACTAACAAATTTCTTCAGGCATAAGCTTTTGTGGGCTCTAATCCACTTCATTAGATGCATCCTGATGAAGTGGGTTGGAGCCCATGAAAGCATATGCCCAAAGAATTTTGTTAGTCTTTAAAGTGCCACAGGACTTTCATTGTTTTTGCTGTACACAGACTAGCATGGGTACCCCTCTGGCAATTTTTCTCTTCGCCTTGCTCTCTCTTTAGTTTCTGATCTCTGAAAGGCATGGCAGCCAAAGGAAAGGCTTCAATCATAAATGCAGACAGAAATATTCTTCAGTGACTAATCATTACAAATGAGTCTACCATGACTGTGAATTTGCAATGGATTTTGAAACATGAGTTAATCGTTGTTGCTTTGGCATTAGCACAAAAATAGCAGTTTAATAACAGGCACAAAACAATAATGGAAGAACTCAATGTGCATTGCCCACTGACAGTTACCCCTGTTGGGAGAAGCATCTTGTCATAAATGCATAATCTTTGGTTTAAACTATAGGAAAGCCATCTGGAGCCAAAACATTTGGATACTTTGCAAATACATTACATAGGACAGGAGTGGATGTCTACAGAATAGATATTGTGTCTGACAGATACTAAAAAGAATCTCTTACAAGTGGTAAAAGGCAAAAAAGCTTGTCTGGTAGAAGACAGATATGTGCCTCTTCCATATAACTGGATGAATGTAATTGAACTTCCAGAAAATTAAGGAGGACTTTGTCATGTGAAGCTTGTGTCATTAGTTACTCAGATAAAAATATTGCAAAGTCCTCATTCTGGTTGGTGGTTTTCAGGTTGTTGCTGAAATATGGTGTATGACTGCAACATTTGACACAGTCGGATGTGTGTTCCTCAGAAAGAAGAGACACAAGAATGGAAGTGATGCTAACTGTGTGATTGTTATGAGCAGGGAAGCAGGGACACTGATAATGCTCTTTCTTGTGCTGGCTCCCTGTAGTAAAATGATAGGTAGGCAGCCTTGGATGAAATTCAGCATATCTAGTTAAACCAAAGTACTTTCCTATTCATGCCATTTGTGAAAAAAAATACAATTCAGAACCATTGTTCTGGAAACTGTGCTCTCTTTTCATGTTCTGACTGGTTATATTACTGCCTTCATTGTGGGACACAGCAGGAAGACTTCTTTGAAAGTTTCACACCCTCAATTTTGATGACACCTTGAACAAAGAGAAGGTGAAGGAAGAGTGCCCAAGTTTATCTGTAAGATGTATTTCTTGCCAGAAGTCTGCAGTGCTGACAAAGCACATGCCACTTTGTTTCCATGCTTGCAGTCACCAGAAACTAGACCCCCAACAAATGATGCTCTTTTCTTCTAATGCTTCTCTCTCCAAATCCAATGGGTTGGAAACAGGAAGACTGATGTTTGATGCAATGATTCACATCATTGCTACCAAGGCCAGCAGACTGCATGCAACATTCTGTGGCTGCATAACAGGGTGCAGTTGTCAGCAATGCAGGTATGGGACAGCACAATTTGTTTGTATAGGAACATTCATAGGTAGGGAAGTGGAACCAGTTTGTGTTTATGGTACCTGGTACTAGGTGCCTAAAAACAGCATTATCAAATAACTAGATGAGTCATAGTTCATGATATAATTAGATGCTGATTCAGTCTGCCACTGTATACCGAAGTTCCTTGGACCAGTACGATATTTGCCCCTTGGATAAGCCTGTATACTGTTTATACTGTTTGGCGTCACCCCTCGGGGGTGTTATTCATCGAGGGGACCAGGCAGACGCCGGGTTCTTTTCCCACCGGGATTATAGCCCGGCCTTGATCTGATGGAAGGGAGGCGCTGACAGATACATCAGTAGTCAGGGGAACTAGAACTGAATAATAAAGGGTTAAATCGAGCCAGCCGATAACCCAGGTAATTACCAAAGGAATCAAGTACTGTTCCCATAGGGGAAACAGAAAAAGAGGGAGGGGATTAACAGTACCATGGCAAATAACAATAGAATAGAATCAAGAGAATTATAAGTACAAAGTGTTTATTACAGATCATCTTGGGTACAAGAAGACTTATATCTTTGCTTATCTCTTTTGTTCGTGCACTCTTTTTAACTGTTACACACTTGCAAGGTTTATCTTTGCTGTTATACTATGATATTCTTGTGCTGCAGCATGCTTTAGAATTACTTGTTATTTAATAACTAAAACTATTCTTATTACTCTGCACTTGCCCCTAGCAACAAAGGGTTTGCCCCTAACTTCAAAGGGGATGGCAGGCTATCTACCTGTACTCCCAGGCTGGGGTGCTAAACTGCTTGATCCCTAACCTTAGCCCAATACATTTTACAACCTAGGTTTGGGGAACTAAAACTAACTTCTAGTTTATCCAGTTGTTAAAAGAACAACCTTCCTGCTGCAATCCCTTTAAGGGGACTGAGCCCTACACATCCCTAACCTTATACCTATCCCCCCGTACCCTCGGGGACCAGGGTGCTAAACTTCCCTTACTGTTTCAGTTACTCATATACCTGTTACTTATATACCTGTAGCTACTCTCGAACCAGTGTTCACCTAGGCCTCTTGTGGTTTCTTAATACTCACCGAACTCCTTACCAACGTGTCAATTTCGCCACCGTCGGGGATCAGGTGCTGACCTTTCTTTGATGAGTTCGGGCCAACGTGCCAGTCCAGTCAGCTTCATGACTAGGACCTGACCTTTCTCTTTCTTCTCTGGACTGACCCCACTTGCTATAGTGACTGGAGCCACTGGGCGTCTTGAGTCAGTCCAACCCTGTCCGAAGGGGGTATCTGTGGGGCTGATATTTATAGAGCTTTAGCCCCCTGTGCCCCTCCTGTTTTTACAGAGGTTCCCACAGTCTTTGCCACATTGCCATCGATCATTTTAGTTAGCTGTCAGCCATTGATCATTTTAGTTAGCTGTAAGCTTATCAGGGAGCTATCAGGGAGTTCTCTTCTCGTTAGGGTGCTTGTTAGGGCTGCAGCTGCTCATTAGGTGACGTCTGAGTTCTTGGCATAGGTTCATGTGAGCGGTTATGCTAAGGCCTTTGAAAACTGGTTCAGGCTTGGGCCTATACTTGCTAACTACTGCTCTTAAAACTAATTTCCCCTAATAATATAAATTCCCATTAACCTAATCCACTTTATACACCCCTGTGCTTAAATAGTGTACATTTAAATATTTCCTTAGTGTTTAGTCAATAAAGGCCTCTGCAAAGAGAAGAATCGTATTTGGATTCAGCACACCCTAATCGTCTTTAAAAGACTTCTTACCTTTCACTTTTCTGGAAACCCAGCTAGTCTATTGGGATTATTTCTGCGTCTAATACACTTACCAAACTCTTTATTGTCCTGATCCTTCTGGCAATAGATTGATTTATCCTTGTGTCTCTTCACTTTCCTTATCAATTTTCTATAATTCCTAGATTCTAATTCATATTAATTACTATTGTATATTTCACTTAATAGCAATCTTTCTGTTAGCAACTTTTGGGTAATGGAAACATTTTGCCAGGAATTAATATTCATGGAGTTTGGATATTGGCAATGGCATGCTGCTTATTAGAAACTTTGTGAGGCTGTAGTCAGGGAAAGAAGTGATGAGTTGTGCTCTTTATACCCTGCAGGCAACTTTATGAGACAGAGACCGTGGAGGAAGTTCTGAGACATGCCTTGAGCTGGTGCTGAGCCCATCTCAGCACTTCCTTCTGGGACTGCAGCCCAGTAAACTTGTCTGCACATAGGGATTCCACAACAGGTAAGGAGCTACAGGCTAGGATGGGAAACCGTGAGTAGGGGAGTAGCTAGGAGGTGCCCTGTAAGCCAGACGGCAGAGCTGCATAGTGCCTCTCCCTGTTGTTTTGAGGTATGTTCTGCTGAGAGACCGCATTCAGGGAAGGAAGCAAGGAAGCTGAGCCCCAATCTCTAGAGCATGTAGGGAGAAGCACAGTACTGACCACAGCCCCACTGTGCCTCTGCTCCTGCTAGAAAGCCCTGGCATCCAGGATACAGTTCCCTTCCCACTGTTGCTCTGTCCTCAGTCAGCTTTGTAGAACTGCAGACCAGAGAGGTAGATTCCAGTGCTTCCTTTCCTGGCTGCTGCCTTGCAAACTTGCTTTCTAAGTATTAGCAACTGCTGGATAGCAGCAACTTTTTGCTGGCAACCAAGTGGTTCTTAAAAAGTAGGATCTGCTGTGCTATCTTTCCTTTTTTCAAATTTCAAATTCTCATTCACATATTTGAATAAATTCTTCCTCCCAGTTGATTCAGCTCTTAATTGCTTTCAGCTTTGTGAAATTGGATCTTTTAAAGCCTCAAGTATTTATGTTTAACTGGTCTGGACTTTAAAGTCATGATCACATGATTTGTACCTTAGCTACCATGAATTTTTATGATCATCCCTCCATCTCTATCAAGATGAGGTCTACTATAGAATCCCCTATCTTGGATGCAACACTTTTTTCAGCTCGGAAATTTTCATTTATAATTGTTTAGGAATGCCAAGGATGTGTTAGAGTTGGCAGCATGAGACCTCCAGCAGATGTCACTTAAATTGACATCCCCATGGCCATGCAACTTTTTCCATACCCCTTATAGATGGATGAATAAGGGGCCAATCACCCTTTTCCCCTGTGGTGATTTGTTCATCTTTAACAGACAGCAACTAATACTACATCTTGCACTTTATCTCTTTGGATGCGGGAGTGCCGCAGAGAGCAGCCTGTGGCCCCATAACTTCTGCCCTCTGCTAGCAACGACATACTCACAGTCTGAAACAGTGGGGTCCTAGGGTCCCAGGATAGGGGGTCCCACAGTGATGGGCAGCTTGGGGCCCTGTGGTCTCTTAATCTGGCCCTGTCTAGCACACCATCCACAAATAACTCTCTTTCTGAGTATAATTCCTCACAATTGGGTGTGTCTACACTTACAAATTAAGCCAATTTAAGGAGGTTTAAGTCAACTTAATTTACTTCGCATCTACACTGGGCTTTCCTTAATTCAACTTAAGCTGCTCCTTAAGTTGAATTAAGGAAAAGTTAGTTCGAATTAATAACACCTCATTTTAATTCGAACTAGCGCTTAAATCGACTTTATTAAGTCAATTTAAGCCAGTGGAGACAGGGATTAGTGCCCAGGTGGACCTTTTTAAGTCAACTTAAAACGTTAAGTTGACTTAATAAGGTCGAAAAGGGGCCACATCTACGCTTGACAAGTTAAGTCCACTTCTGTTAAGTCGACTTAATAAGGTCCACTTTAAGTAGACTTAAAGACGACGTTATTAAGTCGACTTTATAAAGTCAACTTAACTTTTCAAGTGTAGACATAGCCAATGGGATTAAGTAATGCGCTAAATAGAAGCAACATGGATGAAAGGGTAATGATAATGTTCATATGCAGGATAGAATCACTTCTTATCCATAAATCACACCTTACTGGAGACATGGTATAGGTCGGTACAAAAACAAGCTTCTCTCCTAGTGCTTTGTTCAACATTATGGGAGATTCCTGATTTACTGTAAATGTTCAAGGAAAAAGTTTCATAACTTTCCTAACCTGTCATCTTCCACGTGCCCTTTTTGTACTGATACAGCCAAAAAAGCAGAAGTTAGTCAACTGTGTCTAGGAGAGTTAGAGTGGAATAAGAGAAATTATTCTCTTATTGCTGAAATTAGGGCTTGATATTGCTTTAGCACTTAAAGTTTTGCTTTTGCATCCTGCAAACTTGCATTGCAAACTCAGCTTGGATGCCTCAATCCTAAAAAGCTAGCTGGGTCCTTTTTTCAGTCTTCATGCATCACCCACAATAACAATTTTGCACCCAGAAGTTATTCAGCAATCATCCTACTGATGATGCCCAAGTTGGACTGGAATCCCACTCATTCCTCCATATCTGCATTCACTCAAAAGTGCAATGAGAATAAAAAGTATTAAGTACTCCTTTAAGTCAGTAAGTAAACAGATATGACTAGGGATCTACACAGGAATATAGAGAGTGCTATGGTCCCTTAAAGACTATCTCAGGCCTCTGACAAAGTGGGCTGCAGCCCACAAACGCTTATGCCTGAAGAAATTTGCTAGTCTTAAAGGTTGTGACTACACTTGTGAATTAAATTGACTTAAACCTGCTTAAGTCGACTTAATTTAATCTGCGTCTACACTACAATTTCCTTAAATCGACTTAAGCTGCTGCTTAAGTCTACTTAAGGAAATTTTAAGTCGACTTTATTAAACCTACTTTAAAGTCGACTTTACTGGCTAAGTCAACTTTATTAAGTAGACTTAGCCAGTGTAGACACGGATTAGCACTAAATCGACTTTAAGTCGACTTAAAGGGTCCCAGGGTTCCCCCACTGACCTCCCTGCTAGGGTGGCTGGCACAGCCAGAGCCTGGCATACCCACCCACAGGGCAGGACACAGCCCTGCCCACCCCGCTCCTATACCTTGTCCCTGTCCCTGTCTTGCTCAGCCCCCATTGTACCAGGGTACAATGGGGCAAATGCTGAGCCCCCTGGCACTTTGGAAGGGGTGCCCCCCTGCCACCATGGACCAGTCCCAGGTCCACCTAGCCCCTAGAAGTTGACTTAGGCATCCAGTGTGGATGCTCTAAGTCGATTTGGCAAGGTCCATTTTAAGTCAACTTAATTTTATAGTGTAGACATGCTAAGTTGACTTTGTTAAGTAGACTTAGCAAAGTCGACTTTTTTGGCCAAGTGTAGACATAGCCTAAGGTACCACAGGACTCTGGTTGTTTTCTCTGTATATAGACTAACACATCTACCCATCTGGAACTTGTCACACAGGAACATTTCTGTTGGGTAGGAAGGTTTTTTTACATAGTAATTTTTCAGGAGTGCACATAGTATCTAATTTTCAATAGTGCTAAAACTCAACACCCTAGTTAAATATGATGTGCAGGTGCCTAGTGAAATAGGTGATCTGTGAAAATCAACCCCTTAGAGTTCCATTGTTTACCCCAGTAACTAGGCTGATGCAGGCTGGTACTTAATAAATACATATTTCAAAGGAAAAATGAGCTGGGATGGGAACAGCAAGTAGTTATTATAGTCAGATCACTCTCTGAGATGTAGAAGCAAATGGATGTCAGTGTTTTTTCTGGGTTTTATCCTTGCTGCCCCCCACATACACTTCTTTGCCTTTATTAGAGAGAGAGAGAGAGAGAGATTGCAAGGTATGAAATAGTAGAAAGTCTCAGAGAATGCTCTGACACCTGAAGGATTAAATCCTAGAATTAGTCAGAGCTCACTTCTTTTTTTGGATACTCTGGGGAGCTGAACTGAACAAGATTTTTTTCTGTTCAGAAATGTTGAGAAATACTTTGTGAACTTGCTAGGTCCATCAGGAAACCCAAAAGCCTCTTTTATGCCTCACCATGGTATCTAGTATCAAGTTGGGTTTGACATTTCCTTCTGTGTTAAGTGCTCAACTGCACAGTGACTCATGACGCTTCTTCCTTTTAATGTGCCCTATTGGGTATTAATAGTGTTCAGCTTTATTTTCCATAATTTAGAGGTTGCCTTATAAAATATTGAATTGCTTATTAATGTTTGGAAAATGGGTAGAGGAACTAATATAAATTACAAGCAGCACACTGCTGATCAGCCACATACTAATTAGCTACACACAAAATCCATGCAAACTCCTGCTCTAATTGTACAAGTGCAGGCAGGAGAACAAGAATAACTATCTGTCTCTTTACAACTGTGCAGCTGGAGTTAAAGGCCTCCTGTTAGATTTTTTTCCCAGAACAGGAGGATAAAGCTTTCCCCATCCTTTTGTTGAAGAAAGAACTTCCTACGGATTATGACCAAGATGGTATCAAAGCCAGCTGCTTGTAGTCCATTTCTCTTTTTAAGGGGCAATTAAAATAAAACTTGTTAGCTATATTCAATTTGTAAAAGGAATTTATTTTCTCACAGGTAAACTTTGTGTAAACTAAAAACCACTTTCAAACAGCTTCTCTTCCATCAGTCAGCAAGTATATGAAAGATTAGAGAGTAAAGCACAAATTCCAAAGGGGTAGCCATGCCAGTCTAGTTCAGCAAAACAAACAACGGCTATATCTACACTTGGCCAAATAAGTCGACTTTGCTAAGTTGACTTAACAAAGTCGACTTTAAGTCGATTTGTTAAGTCGACTTAGCATGTCCACACTATAAAATTAGATCGACTTAAAGTAGACGGACGCCACACTGGATGCCTAAGTTGACTTCTATCTAGGGGCTAGATGGACCTGGGAGTGGTCCATGGTCAGAGGGGAGCACCCCTTTCAAAGTGCCAGGGGGCTCAGCATTTGCCCCATTGTACCCTGGTACAATGGGGGCCGAGCAGGACAGAGACAGGGACAGGGTATAGGAGCGGGGTGAGCAGGGTTGTGTCCTGCCCTGTGGATGGGCACGGCAGGCTATGGCTTTGCCAGCCACCCTGGCAGGGAGGTCAGTGGAAGAGCCCTGGGGCCCTTTAAGTCAACTTAAAGTCCACTTAGGGCTAATCCGTGTCTACACTGGCTAAGTCGACTTAATATAATCGACTTAGCCAGTAAAGTAGATTTTAAACTAAGTTTTATAAAGTTGACTTAAAATTGTAGTGTAGATGCAGAGTACATTAAATCGACTTAAGAAGTGTAGATGTACCCAATGAGTTTAGAGGCACTTAAAAACTAACAAATTCATTTATTGCATGAGCTTTCATGGGAGAAAATCCCACTTCATCACACACTTGAAGATGGAGAACTACAGAAGAATGGGAGGAAAATAAAGGTAGGGAAGTTTAAATCATAGAATCAGGTCAGACTGTTACAATAAATCAGTGTAGTTGTTTAGATTCAAACAATGGAGAACAGTATATTAGAGGGAGGTGAGGGAAAAAGGAAAGCAAAATTACCAGTTGTATTGAGACAATAAACCTCACTCCCTATTTAACCCTAAATTGATGGTGTTGAATCTGCATATGAATTCCAACCTCACAGTTTCTCTTTGAAGCTTGAGGGATGTAGGTAATTGTAGCGATCTGTAGGTTTTTGGTAAAGGGTGGTGTTTGTGTGTCCATCACTAATTTGTACTGTAGGCTGCATCTACACTGGTAAATTAAGTCAACTTAAGCCTGCTTAAGTTATACTTTAACTTGTGTCATTCTGGAGGAATGCCTGTTAGACAGGAGGGTGTGAACAGCCATTGTCTCCTTAATGGCTCATGAGGTTTCTCCCTTTGGCCCATTGTAGGTGGGTGCTTCCTTAACATTAAGGAGACAATGGTTGTTCACACCCTCCTGTCTAAGGCTACGTACACACAATAAACTTGTCCCGCAATAAGTTATTGCGGGACAAGGAAAGCGCTATAAATCTAGCGCTTTTGTGTGTACATATGTGCTTCTTCTATTGCAAAGGAGCATTCACACGTGTGAATGCTCCTTTGCGATAGAAGAGCATTGCATGGTGGGCACCTGTCCCACCATGCATTGCCCACAGCCAGCCCCCTAGTCCAGCTGCAGGGCTTCCGGTGGCGGCGGGGGCTGCGTTGCCAGCCCCCGCTGTCACCCGAAGCCCCGAGGCCGAGCTGGGGGCTGGCCTGAACCAGCGAGGGTTCGAGCCAGCCCCCTAGCTCAGTCCAGGGGTTCGGGAGCTCCTGCAGCCACCCGTGAGGGTTCGAGCCAGCCCCCTAGCTCAGCCCCAGGCCTTCGGGTGGTGGCGGGAGCCCCGGGGCTGATCTAGGGGGCTGGCTCGAACTGGTGCTTGACAAAATAGCAAATGAGGTAATATGGTCCAATGGCCCAAAGGGAGTTGAGGCATGGAGATAAGACATTAAAGTTCTTTTTATGGCTCTTCTACTGACTTCTGTGTGAACTTTAACCACAGTGAGCCTCAGTTTCTCCATCTATAAAATGGGAATTATAATGGCTACTCATCTTCATAGGGCACATGGAGATCTTTGGATGAAATGAGCTAAGTACTTATTATTAAAGTGATATCAGATATGGATTGTAAACGTATGCCAGCTTAATTAATTCTTCTTTGAACCGGACACTTCCACACACAAGTTAAGTATCATAGCTCAATAACAATAGTGAAAGACCAAATATTCATCTCTACTCAATCCAATGGATTTATACATTCACAAGGTTCACAATAACAGTTTCATAAACAGAATAAGTAAATCCTAGTGTGTAGTACATATATATTTTTATGTTCTGAAAGGCTAGCTAAAGAATTCAAGATTCATTTGTGCTTTACGAACAAGGAATCTAGTAGTACTTAAAGACTAATACATTTTTTTATACCATGAGCTTTTGTGGGAGAAACACCACGTTGTCACATGCTTGAAGATGGAGAGCTACAGATGAATGAGAGGAAAATAAATGTATGGAAATATAAGTCATAGAATCAGGTCAGACTGTTAAAGCAAATCAAAGTAGTTGTTTAGATTCAAACAGTAAAGAGCAGCATATTAGAGGGAGGTGAGGGAAAATGGAAAGCAAAATTACCTGCTATAATAAGAAAAGAAACCATAGTCCCTATTTAAGCATATGTTGTTGGTGTCAAATCTGCATATGAATTCCAATTCTGAAGTTTCTCTTTGAAGCTTTGATTTGTAATCCATGTGCCTAAGTATGGCTATTAACAGATTATCAGTGGAGTGATCAGAAGACTGAAGTGTTCCCCTATTGGTTTTTGAATGTCATTATTTCTGATGTCAGATTTGTGTCCATTTATTCTTTTTCGCAGAGAGTATCCTGTTTATCAAATGCATAAGGCAGAGGAGCATTTCTGGCACATTATGGCATAAATCTCATTGGTGGATGAGCAGGTGAATGACCCCTGGATGGAGTAGCTGGCTTGGTTAGGTCCTATGATGGTGACTTTTGTGTAGATATGTGAGAAAAATTGGCAACAGGGTTTGTTGCAGGGATATGTGCCTGCTTTATTGTTTCTTTAGTTGTCTGGTGAGTAGTTGTTTGTAGCTGTATGGTCTGTAGTTGCTGGTGAGTAACTGCTTAAAGTTGGGGGGCTGTCTGTAAATGAGGAGGGGTCTGCCTCCCAAGGCCTGAAAGGGTAAGGGATCATCTTATAGAATAGGCTTGAAGATCCTTGATGATGTACTGTAGAGGTTTGACTTGGCGGTTGTAGGCGATGACCAATGGTGTTCTGTTGTTTTTTTTCTTGGACTTCTCCTGTAGTAGTTGGTTTCTGGCTTTGTCAGTCTGTTTCTTCACTTCCCCAAGTGGGTAATGTAGTTTTAAGAATGCTTGATAGAGATCCTGAAGGTGTCTGTCTCTGTCTGAGGGATCAGAGCAAATCTGATTATATTAAAGGCTGGCTGTAGACAATACAAGCCATCAGGAGAACTATCCCATGTGTCATCCACATGTCATGGCACACCTCGTGACTCAATTTTGTGACTTTGTACTCACCCACAACCATTTTGATTTGAAGATAATTTGTATCTTTAAGTCAACAGCACTGCTATGGATACCCACATGGTCCTATACTATGCCAACATTTTTATGGCTGATTTAGAACAATGCTTCCTCCGCTTTTGTCCCCAAGTACCCATCCTCTACTTACGCTACATTGATGACATCTTCATCATCTGGACTTACAGAAAGGATGCCCTTGAAGATTTCCACAGAGAATTGAACAATTTCCACTCCACAATCGACCTTAGTCTGGATTCCACCCAGGAGATTCAGTTTCTGGACACAACGGCTATGTCTACACTAGGGAATTAAGGTCGACTTTAAAAAGGTCGACTTTAATAAGTCGACTTTAAGTTGACCTAAGTAAGTCGACTTAAAGAGTCCACACTGGACTCCTAGGTCGACTTAAAGGGTCCCTTACTAAATCGACTTAGAGAGTCCACACTGGACTCTCTAAGTCGATTTGTTTGCTCCAGGGAGAGCCAGCCCCGCATGGGGCTGGCTCTCCCCGGGGCAGCAAGCTCCTGAGCGGTCCAGGGGAAAGGGGACCGAGGAGCTCCCTTCTGCCCCAGATCACTTGGCTCCCTTCTGCTCGGGACTTCCCACGTCCCAGGCAGAAGGGAATCCTCCTAGCCTGGACCACTGGGGTCCTGGGGACAACTTCCCTGGACCCAAGTGGTCCGGGCCAGGAGGAAGAGCCGGAGTTCCGTGCTCCAGCTGCTTAAAGTATAGATATAACACCAAATTCTAACTTCTAATCGAAATAGAATACCTAGACATAAACTATATAATCATCCCCAGCAAATTACTACCTTTCTATTGATACCAAACATGACATAGGTCCTATGGATTATAGCATTTATGAGATATCCATTGAAAATAATATCATAAATGCTTCCCCAAATCCAGACAGCATCACACAAAGGGCTCTGCCCTGCCATGGTCCCTGTCCCCCTTTGCCCCATTGCACACAAGGTGTGCCCCCCTCTGCCACCGTGGACCTGCCCAAGGTCCCCCTAGCCCCACAAAGTCGACCTAGAACCTCCAGTGTGGATGCTCTAGGTCGACTTTGTAAGTTCCCCTTTAAGTCGACTTAGTTAAAGTCAACTTAAAAGTACAAGTGTAGACATAGCCTGTCTCTCTCTCTGGCTGCGTCTACACTGGTAAATTAAGTCGACTTAAGCTTGCTTAAGTTGACTTAATTTCCCCTGCGTCTACACTACAGTTTCCTTAAGTCGACTTAAGCAGCTTGCTTAAGTCAACTTAAGGAAAATAAAGTCGACTTAATTAAAATTAAGTCGACTTTATAAAACCTCCTTTCCACTAGACCTAAGGCTTAAGTCGACTCCCTAGAGTAGACTTAAGCCAGTGAAGCCATGGGGTAGCCCTAAGTTGACTTAGGGGTACCCCAGGGCTACACCAATGCCCTCCCTGCCGGGGGGGG